>CM076570.1:1208175856-1208695057 GCA_034641835.2 Pinus albicaulis | reverse complement strand
AGAAAGACAAGCAGCATCCAAAGGAAGGAGACCCAAATTATTGAGCAGGTGAATATGAAACTATTCTGAACAACGGAAGAGAAAAATAGTTGGACATAGAATGAGATATAAGGAGATTTTCAAAGCAATGGAAGAAATGACATTGAAAACCAATAAAATTAACAGTTTGAAGAAAAAGATTCAGAATATTGAGGTATCCAATAAAGCATCATTGATTAATGCCAAAAATTATGAACAAAAAGCTAAAAGACTTGAAGAGCAAGTCAAAAGCCTTCAAAAGGATTTGAGTTTCACCACACAGATTTCTTACGTAAGAAATCACCTATGGGCCAACATTATTGAGGCCATACATCTTCAATGGCCATCAATTCAGATAATATATGAACAGAGAGACCTCCTTCTAGCAGCTCAAGGTGAAATACAAAGGACAACAGAAGAATTAGTGGATAACGTAGCACAGGAATTAAACCTAATCAATTTATTAAACAGTAAGAACAGGACTGAGCTAGAAGGATTGAAGATACAAGACAAGAAAGAGACTATATTGCAAATCAAGAAAGTACTTACAAAGAAAACTCTGATGAATAACTTGAAAGAAAAATGTGATGCCATGGATTTTTCCATCAACGATTTTTTAAAAAAGTATACTATGCTAAGACAAGCTGGTATTCCAGACATCCATGTCTTCAATGATAAATTGATGGATCAAAAGGAATACGATAAAAATATAAGGGACCATGCCAAAGAACAGGTGAATAAGAAATTGCCACAGGGATCACTAACAGGGAAAGTTGTTCTCCAATACATTGAAGATTTATTCTTCCTTCAGAATGAAATCAAACATTTGTTTGTAATTAAGCCAAATTTTTCTAAATACACTGATGCAGATGAGAACAACAGAAAGTTGAAAAGTATGAAGATACCAAGTGCTGAACAGTGGCAGCAGTTTACAGATTTGTTGTAGCTGCAAAGAATCAAAACAGTGATAGAGAGTGCAGATGAAACAGTCAGTTTGAGAATGAAACAAATAAAACAATTATTTGATTTTGAATTTTTTACTGCTAAAAAGTCTCTTTTTATAGCAGTTAAGGGTCAACGTATCAGGTTAAAGAGTATCAGGGTGAAAGGTCGGAGTCAAAGTGTATCAGAAAGAAAACAACAGCTAGCTGATTTGATTGTTGTAATTTCCTTTTTTACAGTAGTGAAATGATAGATAAGCAATGTGAAGAGTATCAGAAATGAAGTACAAGGTCAAAGAGTATAAGTGGAAAGAGTATCAGTGAAGTTATCCTCCAAAAGATATTTTCAAAATGCTAGCAAGCATGGATAGCTATTCACAAGCAGTTTTTTGTTAGATAAGATAGCTCTATATTTTCCAGATAAGATGACAGCTTGCTAAAGTTGTTAAGCAGCAGTCCCTCTTAATATGTAAAGATATTTTATATTTCCTAGAGTTATTCCTAGATCTCTCTAGGATATTTGTAATAAACATTTGTATAAATACTTAAGTTTGTGAAGTGTTTAGGGTTGAATAAAATTGCTAAGAACATTATAGACATTTTTCTGGTACGTTGGAGGCTCACATGTGTTGATTTCAAAGCAGTAGTCTGGAAAATAGCCAATTGGACTTCATAATTCAGGATTCATGCGATAATTTGAAGAGAAAGTGCATCTATCTTGTCATTGTTTCCATTTTGAGTTACATACAATTTCATATATGTTGTTCAATCTTAATGATTAATTAGGAGTATTCCTTTAGGATTAGTGTAAAAACTCCTTGTCTTAACTACTTAATCATTTAAATGTTTTCTGCTGATTTCTGGATTTAGGAATTCTTAATTGCTCCTAGTCCCGTTTGATCCCTGCCTCCTTTCTCTTTTTCTGGATGAAAGGATCCTTCATTGCCCTTTATCCCGAAGCAAGCCATCTCATCAAAACAATCTATCCAAATCTCTGAGGGTTATCTACCTTGCCCTGAATAAATTAGCATCCTTTCGGCCTTGCCTTCTAGTTCTACTTCCTAGACTTTGACTCCATAGCCCAATGGACTAATAGATCCCTCTTTAATTTGTCTTCAAGTAATCTGATTTTCCACCAAACATTTCAAAACCAGAACCAATTGTTCTATCATAACTAGCCTAAAACATTAAACAAAACAAAGTTAAATCATAAAGAGAGAGTCCTCTCTGAAATTTAGGAAGGCTAGATCCTAAATTTCCAAAGTAGGTTTGTGGTTACCCCTAGTTTTCTTAAACTAAAAATCAAAAGCTCACCATCTTTATAAATTAATAGGGTGATAAAGTCCGAACTATTGCTTACACAGTTCCTTAATACTCTACACCAATAGGTTATAGACCTCCATTAAACATGTCTAGTGATTCATCTATGTTTACTGAATCTCCAGAAACATTTTTGTATGGTGGTACGTCTGTTCCTGTAGGATATCAGTCACTCTCTGGTACTTTCTCAGGAGCATCCCCTTTTCCCAACAAACCAATGTCATCATCTGGCCCGAATGAATCAAATACTATAACTTTGAACAATGAGCAAGTTTATATGATGTATGGAAATATTCCAAACCCCGGATCTCAAGGTAGTAATTTACCACCTGGGGGGCAACCTCAGAGTAGTCAAACTCACAACTTTTGAGGCAGGCCAGACGGTCGCCTGAGGTCCAATATCAACCTCAGGGACAGTATATGCCTCAAGGTTAGTACATGCCTCAAGGTCAAAATCAACCTCAAGGGCAATACCCAGCTCAAGAATTGCAACCTCCTTTAGGACAATAGTTCTACCCGGAACAACAAATGTTACAAGGAGGCGGAAATTATCCAGCTAATTATCAGCCATATGTTCAACCTAGTTATGGTCCTTCTTATGCACAACCTTTGATGGGACCCTCATATCCCGGAGTTAACATGGTGTGGAATCCATCCCAAGTCCAACATAATTTACAACCAAATGTGCAAGTACCTTATTATCAAGTTGGACAACAAATTGGTTATAATCAACCCCAACAACTAGTCCAGCCTACGATTCAAATACCTGCATCTGGTCCTATTCAACAACCTAGTTCGAGTACACCTAGAACTCTGCCACAAACTGCTCATACTTATGTTCAACCTACCACACCTATTCTTGGAGTGTCTACATCTCCTATTACTTCTACCCCGCAAATATTGATATAGATTCCTCAAGTTTATATTTTTAAGTTTGGACCTACAATTTAGACTATTGTTCAAATGCCTATAGGACAACCCGATACAAGTACAGTTAAAAAAAGTCAACCTCATTTTACTTATCAACCATATCAAGGGAAAAATCCATATGGACCTATTCCACAAAATCCAGTATACCTGCAACAACTGTATCCTGGGTATACATATCAGACACATGTTCAACCCCAGTATGGTTCGGTTATTCCTGGTTATCTAAGGGGCATTCTGATTCCAAATGCAAAGGCTATTCCAGGATATCCTGGATATCATCCTCCTAGAACTGGTTTAGTTTCACAAGGTTATCAACAAGACCCTAACCGTCGGTTTCCATTCATAGCAACTTTGGACTTACCTAATTTTTCATGCCTTACAAATGATCCCATCTATTATCATCCGTATTGACCGCCAATGCCAAATAAGTTGCCCAGTGATATACCAAAGTTTGAAGGAAAATCAGGAGAGGATCCTTCTAACCATGTCATGACTTACCACCTTTGGTGTGCATCCAACTCATTAATTGACGATTCTACTCGACTTAGACTTTTTCAGAGAACGTTAATAGGATTAGCTGCCAAATGGTACATTGAACTGCCACGAGGCTCATTTAACAATTTCAATGCTCTAGCAACCGCTTTCTTAACTCATTTTCAGTTGCCAGTCAGATACGACAATGGCACGGAATTATTAACTTCACTAAAACAATATATTTCTACATACATTTTAGATCATATACATGAATGGAGACATAGAAGACATTTGGTGAAAGTTTTTATCTCGGATCAAATATTGGCAGAATGGTTTATCAAATCATTACTACCAAAAATCATTGAAGATGTAGTTAAAGGAGGGGTTGTTACGGAAGAACAAGTCATCACTCAGGCTCAGTATCTTGACTTGGTATATACCCAGTCAGGTACTTTGTACGAGAAAATTCTCAATTTACCGCATCCTAGTTAGATAACAACAACTCCTTCAGGGTCTCATGCTGTTGATGGTGTAACTGGTTCAGTTAGTATGGATAAGAGTAAGAATAAATCTTCGAAGATTACTTTCCTATAATAACTTTACCTGATTCACCGAAAGGAGAATCTTCCCTAGAAACTTATGCCGATATTCACATTGCAGATTCATCTACTACGAAGTCAAAATCCGGTAGCAAGAATAAAGGGAAGAATAAGAGTAAGCAGACTTCATCTCCCAGGGAAAAAATGATAAAACTGAAACAACTGATGATAAATGGAAACCTCGTTATCCTTGTCTTATCTGTGATGAGGATCATTTCACCAAGGAATGTCTGCATAGGGATGAGGTATCTAAGTTTGATAAAGGTTCACCCACCCCTGCTATCTTGAAGGATCCTTTTCCTGTTCAAGATAGCAAAATGATTGGATCTTCTTCTAATACATTAGCAAATATTTTTATGGTTGTGACTCGATCGCAAGATTATGGTAGTAAAAATATCGTTACTGGTAAAGAAGTAGAAAGTTCTAATTTTGCACCAGCTACATCTCCTTCGGTTTCTAATTTGCTTCACATCGAGAAACTGAATCCTGATCTAGTAATCAAACCACTTGCTAAAGGTGTACTTCGTAAATCAGCTTTCAATCCATATTCGAGAGCTACTAAGAATTACAACATTGTCAAAGATTTAGCAATATCTCCTTCAACAATGTCAGCTTTAGAAGTGCTACAATCATGCCCAGCACAAATAAAATTACTTTTATCAGCAATTGGAGCAGTAGATCTTTAGGATTCGAACCTTATGGTCTTCGATTTAGAAAATTTTACACCACGGCTCCCTCATCAAATGGCTTTTCAGATTCTAGTACTAGTAAAAAACAGACGTTTCTTTCATACTGTTATTGATGAAGGAGCATCTACATGTATTATGTTGTCAAACTGTTGGAAATCACTTGGTTCTTCGACACTTAACGAATCACCAACAATCCTCAAAGCTTTTGACGGAAGAGGATTCGATCCATATGGAATTTTACAGGATCTACCTATAGAGGTCGAAGGTAAAACTGTTAATTTAGATGTGGAAGTAGTTGATGCCCCTCTAGATTACAACCTTCTTCTGGGTCGAAGTTGGTATTATGCTATGAATGTTGTCATGTCATCCATATTTTGGTTAATCATGTTTCCTCGTCAAGGAAAGATAGTGAAAATCGACTAGCTCTCATATTATTCGTCTGACCCAGCTTTTACGGATAGTATTCAGCACATTGGAAAAATGACTATCCCTTATGAGGATGTAGGAGTACGTTTAATAAAATATTCCGTTTTGTTGGGAAATTTTTCTATGCCTCCACCTAACATACCGCATACTATTGCTAATATCAATATGATTACCTCAAGCACTATTCCATTTGATGATCCTTGGATAGTGCCTTAGAATCAGAACTGGATTCGTATAATAGCGTGATGCCTTTGAGCCTGTTTGAGCTAGCATATCAAGCAGTACAGTCATTTTCCAATTCACCATCAATTGATTCTAACCTAATGGATGTGGTCAATGAAGAATATTTTTCACCATCAAACTCAACTATAACGTCAATTCCGGATCCTTTTAAGAAGTGTTTCATTCCGATGAGATCATTCATGTATTCTTGTCCATAGATGATTTACCATGGGATGATCTCCATCATAGGTCATCATTTTTACCTGAGCTTGATAGATTCAAAAGTAATTTTTCATCTATTTTTACAATTGATTATGTCAAGGAACCTCGAAGTTCGATATCGATGACAAATTTGGATTCTGAAGTGAATTTGGGGAATATTGCTTCCACGATTCCTATTGACATATCAGTGAAACCAGTAATTATTGAAAACATTCATATAGGTGCCTCTTGTACGTTAGATGAAACTGCTACATATAAGGCCCTATTTCAAGAATTCTGCAACATATTTGCCTATTCTTATGAATAAATTCCAGGAATTGATCTCGAAATTGTCGTTCATGAAAACCAAACTTACCCGGATGCTAAACCGATCAGACCAAAATTACGTCTGATACATCCATGAAAGGTTGCCGCTATCAAAGCCGAACTTGAGAAATTATTGAAAGCAGGTTTTATTTATCCTATCCTGTTAACGGATTGGGTATCTAATATCGTTCCTGTTACTAAAAAACAAGGAACCATACGAGTATGTGTAGAATATAGGGATATTAACAAAGCTTGTCCTAAAGACAATTATCCGACCCCTTATATCGACCAAATCAATGACGATTATGCTAGAAATGAAATGTATTCATTTTATGGATGGATTTTCTAGATACAATCTAATCGACATACTCCCCTCTTGATCAACCAAAAAAAGCATTCATTTTGTCCTTGGGGAACATTCCTCACATGAAAACTACTTTGGATTAGAAGAATGTTGAGGCAACTTTTCAAAGGGAAATGTCCTATGCTTTTCATGACATTAAACACATTGTGTAACCTTACCTCGATGATTTACTGCTCATTCATTACACGGGGAAGATCATCCTACTCATTCTGACAATTTTTATGAGATGTAGGTATTATAAGATTAAGCCAGATCCCAAGTGTGTTTTCTGTCTGGCCTGTCTGAGTATGAGGTGCTAGGATTTTTTGTTTTTGAAAGAAGACATTCGTGTCGGCCTTTGAAGGTTGAGGCCATTATCAATTTACCTCTCTTCCACACTCACTTGACTCCAAATTTTACAGGGAAAGCGAACTTTGCGTAGATTTATCCGGAGAACTATCTTGAGCTAGCAAAGGTTTTTACCAGGTTGTTGAAACAAATTTTTTCCTTTTATTTGGGATGAGATCTTACAGTCGGTCTTTTGATGCTAAACCGTATTGTGATGCACCATTATTGCATCCACCAAGTCTGACCATAATTACTTTTTATACTTAGCGACCTCTGATTCCACCATGGAATGGTATTAGTTCGGGAGGATGAATTACAAAACGAGCATGTGATTTACTATATCAGCCAATCGGAATCTCGGTCAACGGAGATTAATGCTATGTGGAAGAAATTGGCCTTAGCGTGATTCAGTACAATCGGCGGTTTCGTCATTACATTTCTACGAAAAACAAGCGCTGATCTCTAATTGCAACTGATTGATGTATATTTTGACTAAACAATTTCTTGGGGAAAATATAAATGGATAGTTATCCTTCGGGAGTTTGATTTAGAATTTGAAAATCAAAATCAAAGAAATCAACGGTGTTCCTTGAACTTATGTCAACGACTTTAAAATCTTTAAGAAATAAGCTATATTGGTAGAACATACGATGATGATGAATATATGTTTCTTATCGATCGTTAGATCCACAGTATTAGAATATCATCATTTATCTCCAAACCCAAACTTTTGGCACGAAATTTCAGCCAATTACATCGACGAAAATTAGATTTAATCCTGATAATCACAATATTGTTACAGAAACGGTTTATCGTACGTGGTGTGGATTACTATGTTTAGACGATGTTTAACTGTGAAGGGGAAATTTGAACAAGTTTTGAATGAGCGTACGTGCAGAATATGGTGGTCATATGCAGGTATGCACGGCCCAAAAAATATATTACGCGCTGGTTATTTTTGGTCTTCATTATTCAAAAGTGCATTCACTTGCGGTAGAAAATGCCCTGGCTGTCATATTTTTTATCGAAAGATGCGTGTCTTTTCTGACTCACTCTTCACCCCTTAATTTTCTTTAAATCCTTTTGAAAAAATGGGGCATTGATTTAAATTACATGTAACCCTCACTCGGTTGGGGGGCATGGGTATATTATTCTCGCGATTAGTTATTTACCAAATGGACGGCGATGCCTACATTTGCGGTAGATGGAAAAGCTATGACTAATTTTATATTCAATCACATGATTGATCGATTTGGTGTACCCCAAGCTATCATTACGTACATGGGAGTCATTTCGAAACATCATGATATTGAACTTTCCATTCCAGCACGGCTGCTTCATGATAACTCTACTCCATATTACCACATGGAAGCTAATGGTCGAGTTGAAGCGGAGTTAATAAAGTTCTAACTTACTATTATTAAAATTATAATCGGAATTCATAAATCAATTGGCATGTTTATTTCTCAACACTTTGGGCACTTTAAACCTCGGCAAAAACTGCAACATGTTTCACTCCTTTCCAACATTTCTATAGTTTTTAGAAGTTATTATTCTGGAATTGAATAGAAATACCATAACTCCAATTAGCCATAGAGTTCTGCAAACTGCCTTTGAAGAAAAAAATGCTGCTTGGCACAAGTAGATGAGACTCGACACACCGGCCGTAGCGATTGACTCATAAAAAACGCGTTAAAGCTTAGTGACCGACGTGTTACACCTCGTGTTTTTGAGGAGAAAGTGACCTAGTATTGTTATATGACCAAGCTAATGATAAATTAGGAAATTTGGGAAATTCGAACCTATGTGGCATGGTCCTTATATTGTCAGCCGAGTGCTTACGCAAGGGAGCTTACGAATTGATTGATTATGACGGGGTCTCTTTAGATAAACCTAGAAATGAACATGCAAAAATAAAGATATTATGCTGATTTTGTGTGAATATATCACACCTTTGTTAGTTATTTTCTAGAATTAATTTACTTTAGATTAGATGGTGTGTCTAGTTTTAAGTTTCGTTGACCACTATCCACTGCTTAACTTGATTACTCTTGATGTTGCGGATGTCGACGTCGCTTCAAGCGTACATTGGTTTTTCGATGGTTACTGTCGTAATACCAAAATTATCTCTTAGCGGCTTTGGGTTATCTATTCACCCAACATTGAGTTAGTTTCTATAAATGGGGTAAACGCTTAGTCGAAAAACGAATAGTAATGCAGTATAGTGCAATGATTGAGTTGATATGGTACACTCATTTTGGCATTAAACGCATTTGATCATTAAACAGATTCGAGCTCATTTGTATTGCATTTAAACAAAAGAATATGCAATTAAAAATCCGGTCTTGAGATTATTTTTGAAGGTTCGTCTCTCTTGGGAAAACGAATTTGATTACATCGAATATCGACACATTCCCGAAAATTTAATCATTTAAATTTTGATGCATTGATTAATGTTATAAATAGACATTTGCAACATTAAAACAATAAATTAAAACAACATTCGATATGTGTTGAATAAGATGGCGAAACGAAAGTAGTCATATCACGAGATAGATAGATTTTGTGTTTCAAAGTATTACATCAAATGCAGGACCATAGGTTTAAAACACCTTATTATACGAAAGATAGTGATACAAAAAACAAAAATGCAATATTTTATGATAATCATCCACTATCCATGGTGAGTGATCATGATAATATACTCCTTCACGCCAATCCTCTATACGGTATCTCCAAAACTAGCCGGGAACTCGACATGCCTGCGGAAGCGAGGAATATGTCATCAGATTTATTTGTCTGCGGAATGTCTCTTGTCAACCTTTCAGGTTTTGCTCTAATCTTGTGAGAATCTTTGTTGCTTGGTTCTCTGGCGGTGTAACGATCATACGTCCGAGTTCCACTCTCGAAGCGGGGAGATTGGCTAGTCTTCGTGGAACAACATACGCATTTGAATTTTTTTTTTATCAATATTGGAACGTAAAAAACAAATAAAAATTAAAGTTAAAACACATCAAAACAATTCAACTACTGACTCATCCCATTATGTCCCTGGAGGTAAGGACATCTAGGGATCTCTCAGTCTGTACCTTCATATAGAAATTCTCGATGAAAAGATTTGGTTCTGTAACCAATGAAAAATATATTGGAAGATGCATGGGAACTTCTCTGTTTGTCACCACTATGGCGAGGAGCCATCGATGCTACCCATCACACCATACGAGGCTCTCTAGGTTCACCATGGTCAACGAGAGATCAGGCGGGGGCAAGAGATGAGATCCTCTCCAAAGCAAAAGATGCTAAGATGGCACCATACCCAAAGTTTTCAACTTTGAGTTCTTCGCTTCTGAGTCGGTTGACCACTGATATTGGTCGACACCCCTTCACACCCGATTGAAGATTGTGCCTGCGCCAACATTCGACGGTTAGCCATGCATTTGTGACTTGGTAGCCACATATTGGAGGCCCCATGCTCCACCATAATGCGGTAACCGGTAGATACTGACTGACTTTCAGATCAAGACCTATGATATTTTTTATGTCTATCCAGTTGTATTTGGGATCGACTTCTTCATTCTGAGAACTCTTTTTTGTAGCTAGCGATAGGCAAGCCACCTTGCTTAGCCCCAAACAAGAGATAGGTTCACCTCTTTTGATAGTGGTGAGGAAGTAGATGTCTTCAAACTCGATTTCTAGCTTGTGATCTCCAATGATAAAACATTGTTCCTAAATGTCCCATTTATTCACCGACGGAGTCATTAGCTCTACACATGCCTCATGCCACCAGATAAACACAAATTTTATAATCTAACGATTTCTCAAAGCACGCATTGTGTTTGGATTATTCATTGTTACATCATATACCTCTTCGTGTTCACATTCTCGCCTTCCTCCAACATCATCACGATGACCTAAAAATGGACGCATTTAATGGCTAGAAGCTATTAGAGTAGAAAAATTTATCCATTTTTGAGAAAATTATAAATTTCATTTTCTTACGGACCCTTTTGTGGTTTTTGTATAGGGGCCGATTACGGAACCCCGCACGTGCCCTTCATAAAAACCGTGGTAGCAGATAATTTTCCTTTAGGAAAATTATATGCGAATTAAAATAGGTAACCAATGGTAAATACATGGACCCCATGAGTCAAAATTTTAAATACGTACCCCCGAAAAATGGTTAAAACCAAAGAAGATACAAATGGATGAAAATGAAAGAAGTGTTGTGGATTACTTGGATTCAACAAATTTCGATTTGAGCGGTCAATTCTCTCGTTATCACCTCTGAAATATTTTCCCAAAGCTCTCAACTTTCAACTTTGAACACAAGGTAAAAATGACTTTGTTGAGCTAATTTTTATCTGATTTTTGAATGAATAAAATATTATTTTATTTGTTTTCCACCTTAAAAAGTTGTTTTTCAAAAGTTTTTACTTATTGGAAATAGACATGTTTAATTTTCGAGTTTATGTGCGGAAAATAAGTTTATCGGTGAAAAGGATTATTTTGATGATGAGTATAGTTTATCTATTTCGGGGTCTTAAAATTTGCGAAAAAGCGAAACCTAGAGTTCTCTTTTAAGCCCTTTTTAGACTCTCTAAACATGGGTTGTCGGTATGACCATTCTAACTCAGAGTAGAAATAGACAATCGTCCTTGGTATAGGTTACCCCTTTCCAAGGCGAAATGGACTATTCTGAAAAAGGTATACATTCACTAATCATGGTCAATGAGTTCTCTCCTACATTATTTATCCTTTTTAGAACAAGGGAAGACTAAATTTACGAAAAATTACAACCACGGAGTTTTCTTAAGTTTTTTTTTTACTCCTAAAAACTGAAAAACACGGGTTTCTATCTTGGACTCGTTAAAACTTAACGATGAGACTTTTATCCAATTATAAACGGGAACAAAAGCACTCCTTCTTAGGGTTGGTTACAATACAAGTTGGACTCATCTGCAAGGATGGCCCCTTCTAAGCAAATGTTATCCTCTTCAAGCTTGTCAAAAATAAGTACTTGTGAGAAATGGTGGGGGAAAGAGAAAATGAATCACTTATTTCACCTCATTTCAAAAATTTGTATACCCTCTTGAACACGACACTTTTGTCACATTCATCACGGGTTGGGGAAAATCAGCGGCAGGTTGGTAAACCACATTAAAATCTTGACAATTTTTTGGGTATAGCTTTCGAGTCAGTCATCCTGGAAACAAATAATCGCCGGTGTTTTTATGTGTTCAAGAGATCAATTTAATAAACCATTCATTATAAACATTTAGCCAACGCCATTCGCGTTGACCATCTAGGAGTCGGTCCTTGCAAAAATTCCACGAACTTGATCTAATGGTTTTGTGTCATAGGATTTCCTACGATGGTTCACTTTCTATCGATGACGGCACATCATACGAAGTGATCTAGAATCTCTCCCGGTACCTTGGGATGCGCATGGCCTATTAGCGGGTTTTCTCGCCTTCAACGATGGGTGCTTGGTGTTATTCAATCAGATGATTCGTAGATGTTCGACTTCGGATCACAAATTCACATTTCATAGATTGTCTTTTAAGTACTTTGAGAGCCATTTTCATTATTGGTGGTTTCTCTCACACTTGTTAACATTTCATATCATTATTTGGTAATCAAGTGGTTTCTACCATGTTAAACTTCGACCTGATCAATCGCATGGATAGAATCATACTAGTTCGAAAAGCGGAAATCAAGACCTTGGATCTAGTTTCCACCATCGAGCTACGAGGAGTTTTATTTTTCATCATACATTAGACTACTCATGACGGATGCGTTTGCCTCCATACGTGTCTACTACTTTTATGTAATTCTATAATCATTCGTATCGAACATGTAGTTAGTTTAATTTAGTGTGTATGGGAATGTCCTACCTCGGCGATGATATATACATATATATATGCTTGTATTGAATGTTTTTTCCCGAGGTTTCTGCATTGGTGTGCTGCCGGTCAATCCTTGAATGATAAAGCACTTCACTCTTGGAATTCTTCGGACTTCGCACTTTGAGAAATACGTACGAAATTTGTCACCATGACATTTCGTTGTCTATACGGGTTCATCATCATGTTATTGCTTCCTTAGAAAGTCCAAACATAAAGTTCCTAAATCAAGACTTGGGCCCCGGAGAAAAAACTCTTAAAAATCTAAAAAGAAAATTTCTTCAGTACTTTTCCTAGTCATTTCCTGCGGTACCGCGATTTATTGATATAAAAACCTACGGCACATCCACATCGTTCTACTCATTAAAAGCTATGACCCGTCGAGGTAAAATAAAAAGAAAAATAAATTCTAGAAACCCGAGTTGGTCGAATATTCTCAGCTAGGGCAGCCTTCTAGAGAAGCGCCTATACGAAGTCGATCTTAGCCCCTTCCATTCATGAACCTTTATCCCTTCCTCGTCTGAGCTATCACTTGGTTTTTAGACACAAAATCCCATGATGAGAGGGCTTTATCCCTTCCTTATTGGAGGTGAAACTACCTCCCTTCTGCTAAATTGAGACCAAGTTTCGGTCTCAAGGGTACTTAGAAATTGGTTGTTTTGAGGGTGAATTACTTGAAGAAAATATACTCTCCACATTTGGCATCATTAGCATGAGAAAGTGCATACTCATGGCTATATTTTTATACTAATGGTACGAGAGTTAGGTCTTGTCAAATAAGGAAAATAGTTGTTGTTCGGGACCACACAGAAGGGCAGTGTGAACATCGAGGCGTCAAGGTTGTAAGGTTTCTTATTTTTTATTCAAAGTTAATACAAATGGATTCTATTTTCTCATTGAGTGTATTCCTCTATTTTTGAATGATTTAATTCTTAGATTCCTTGATCACTAAGATAGATTATTGCTGAATTACCATATTTGCAGGATGATTTTGATCTTGTTTGTTTGTCTTTTGATTGCGAGATCTTATATGTTAATTCGATACCTTCTGGAGCATTGGATTGAAGACCGATCAAGAGTTGGACTTGAGATAGGAGTATCGTTCCGTAGTTAATTAGTAATTCTTAAGCAAAATAGTATAAGAAATGGTCTACATATGCATTTATTTCTAGATATCCTTAGGATACTAAGGAGATCTCTTATGCACTAAGAAGTTTTTCCGTCTAACACCCCCTCCCCCTGAAAAAATAGAATAAATAAATGCCCTTCCTCCTTGCCAAAACAACCATCAACCCCTAGAAGCTATGAGGTGATATGAAGCTAGAAAGAGGGTGATGTGGCACTAGTGAGGCTAGGTGTAATAGTTCTTAACGAACATAATATTTATGTTTTGATAGTTGATAGAATTGATAATTATAGTTCTATGTAAGGGTTTTGATAATTATCCTTATAGGAAAATTATTCAATAACAATTCTTTTATTCCCAATATTCAACATGGTAAGCCCCCCAATCACAAGTCCTGGTCATGGGGTGCTTAAGGATTGGCAACAAAGAGCTAAGCACCCTCGAGGTGGGTGTTTAGCTATACAAAATCCTCATGAGATCACTTGATCACACAATATGATTGACGCGAGTGAGCCACTATCATAAAGTGTTGGGCCTAACGCCTAAGGGATAAAAGTCATCGAGACCCAGGAATTTTGGGTCTGAAAGTTAATGGGTTTTTCTCAATATTAATGATGTAGCCCTTTTAGTCCAAGCCTTGATCCTAAATCATTGAAGTATAACACCTAAGGCCAAGAGCCAAGTAGGCCCCCATAACATTTGGTGCACAAAAAGTTAGAAAGTTTTCCCTTGTCAGCTGACATGTTTTGCTAATCGCCAAGCCCTAGTTGTAGAGAGTGCTAAGATATAGCACCTAAGGGATAAAATCCCCATGGGGCTCCAAAAACATCATGGATGCAAACTTAATATATTTTCACGAAACATAATAGCCCAATGTCATGTTCATTGGAAAAATGACGAAGAAATGATGAGGTGTATCGGGCGGAGCATTGATGTGGTAGTGGGTCACATGTCACCCAATTTTGGCATTTTTGGATGTCAATTATGAAATGAGTCACACATGGCATGTGTCGGTATTGCTATGTGGAAAACGACATGTAACCGTAGCCACATATCATACTATGAATGGTTGTTGGAACATTGTTCTTGGTAGGCTAAGTGGGCTCCATGTCCCCATAATGCGGGGTGGTGATGAATGACAATTTCAATGAGAGGTAGTTGTAATGACTAATTTGTCATGATTTCTAAATATTCCACTTAGCACTCATCGCATCGGGTGATGCTCACACGAGCGAAGAGTGGGATTGAAACTAGTGAAATGAATCACTGTCGCGTCAATCATCACTTCTAGGGCTTACCTCCAATAGCCAAGACTTCACAGGAGGTCACCCATCCTAGATCGCCTCTCGCTCAAGCGTGCTTAAGCTGATGAGCTTTCCCCACAATCAACCGCACTTAATGCTACCCCATTTGTAGACCTTAGCAAGTATTTTCCCTCACCAGACCATTCAAGTAGAGCTCCCTTCCTCTTTTGTATTTAAGTAATAAGTTTTCGTAGTCATTATATTAGATATCATTTTTTTTTTTTTGTTAATTGTGTTAAGTACGTCATTTATATATTATAATTTCCATGAGGTAGTTATGCTTGACTAATTTCTCATGATTTGCAGATCCACCTAGCACTCATTGCATCGGGTGATGATCACAGAGGGTGAAGAAGTGGGATTGAAACAGTGAGATGAATCACATAGCGTCGATCATCGGTGCAGGGCTAGCAACCAATAACGAGGACTTCCCGGTGAGTCACCCATCAACTCTTGCCTCTGTCAATGGTGTTTAGCGCGGAGATTTCCCATAATCAAGCCCACATAGCTTTTTCTACCCCATTTTCAAAATTGTAGCAAGTATTGTGCCTCGTGAACCATTCAAGTATAGCTCCCTTCACTCTTTGTATTTAAGTCGACAGGTGGTTTTTTCGCCGATTGCATTATATTAGATATCATTTTTTGGAATTAAACTCCTTAAGTAATTCATTCATCTATGACCATTTCCATGAGAGGTAGTCGTAGCTGACTAATTTCTCATGATTTTTGAATAGTCCATAGCACTCATTGCATCGAGGTGATGCTCATAGTGGTGAAGAAATGGGATTGAAACTAGTGAAATAGATCACATGTCAATCATCTTACGGGGCTTGCAATTGAAAAACGAAGAATTCCCCGGGGTCTGTCCTAGATCACCTCTATCTCAAGCATGCTTAGCGGCCAGAGTTCCCCAATCAAACCCACTTAGCTTGCTACCCATTTTCAAAACCTTAGCAGTATTTTTCCCTCATGAACCATTGATGAGCTCCCTTCACTCTTTGTATTTAATTATTGAAAGTTTCATGCGTATAATAGATATCATTTTTTTGTGATTCAAATGCATTAGAATTCATTAATATATGATCAAGTGCACATTTTTATACTAAAAAATCCGACTTTACTCCTTAATGGCATGAAACTTCGTTACCGCGTAGTGCTCGTCGTTTTGAATGCGGTGCCTTGCATTTCACAAAAAAATGGACTCCGTATGCTCCACGAAATGAGTTATGTTTGTTTGCACAAACATGAAAAAAAATGGTGACAAGGAGCCAAGTTAGTATTATTCCCCGTCTTGATGATGTGGCATGTTGACGGGGTAGAATTCGATGTTTGGTCAAAGATCCTCGGTGAATGATAACATAAAGTGGCACGGTTTGATTGGTTGAATTTTGGGTTTATGTGTAAATTTGTTATTGGTTTTCATGTGGTGTGGGGAGGACACATGGTTCGGCTTGTAGCCATGTGCCTCCACCCCCCCCCCCCAGACCCCACCTCCACGGAGTGGTGTGGTATAAAAATTATTTTAAGTACGGGCAAGAGCCACCAGGGTTTGACCACGCGACCTCCCACACAAGACGGCGTGTCATTTACCATTACTGTCCATCTACAAAGTCTTAAGCACCCATATTATGCATTCCACATATATTCAAGTTTTCAAACTTCTGTCGAGCGTGAGGGAAGGGGGCCAACCCCCAACGTATATGACCACACCTCATGACCATAGAGGTGGAGCCAAAAATTTAAGTGTGGAGATTAAACACTAATCTTAAATCAATTAGCGCCTAATCCATATTTATTAACACTAATGTTTGGTTTAACCTTCTAAGCATGATTTAAGAACTAAACACGATTAATTAACATAATAAGCATTTAATTAAACTAAATAGGATTAATTTGGCGCTATACCAAATACGGCGGAAACTTCAATTTAACTCTAGCTAACTATATTTAGCTCCAATTAATAAATTTGGAAGCTGAAAATTATTAGGAGAAAAACTAAAAAGTTATAACTTTTGAGTTTTCGAGAAAATCGGAGTGCGAGAAGAAGGCTAGATGACCATGTGCAGGCATTCTTGACTCATCGGTGCAAGTTTTAGGAAAAGAAAAGCATTGTAAATAGGTCATTTTGCAAATTTAAATATAATTTAGAGCCTAAGCCATGGAAGGTTTGGACCCGAGGAAGATGTAGCCAGTAGGGGTGAATTCCTTCATCAATCCTTTGTGTTGATGTGTTGTATGATGATGTCTTGTACTTTTATTTTCTATTGTCAGGAGCTTTATTTTATGTTAAAATTTATTCCTTAATTAACGTAAAAGCACTACGTGAGACATTAACTTGCGAAACTTGAACCCTTAAGCACACATAAGACATTGTATTTAGAATATGAAAGTGTAATTAGCACAACAACACTAACATACTTCATATCTATCATTTTTGGTATCATAGCTTTAGGTATTTGGGTTTTGTACATGTAGGGATCCATTTGTTTTGCCGAGTTTGTGCTTCAGTCTTCTGAGGTTTAAACTCAAAGATGAGAAGAGAAATTTGGTTTAGAGCATGTCTCACAAAGGAGAACCTACCATGATGGAAGATGAGAGAATTAAGGAAGGAATTCTTTGATATGGTAGGATAGCAAGATAGGCATCCTATGAGGAGAGGAATTTAAGGATGAAAGGACAAATTCCAAGGCCTCGAAGAGGGAGAGGGTTCTCGAGGAGGAGCGGGCCATGGGTTTGGTAAGAGCACCATCACTCCACCATCATCCTCACCACCATCTACACCTTCCCCAACATCATCACCACTACCATAACCCACCACAATCTATTCATACACACATGTGAAAAGGAGGTGGAGAAATAACCCTTGTAGCTTCAGTGTCAAAATTTGAGCTACCAGTAACTAACAATGGTGAAGTGAATCTGGGAAGAGAAAATTTGGATAATTGGATTGGAGGTTTATTATGGTCAGAACCTTGAGGATGACATAAACATTCAGTTGGCTTCCTTGAGAATGGGTACAACACTTGTATGGTGGGTAGCAAGGACTCAAGATGAGATTAAAAACCATGTGGTAAGATCTCAGTATCCAGTCTAATTTTATTGTTTCCATTAAAAAGGAAATTATATTCTCTAGCTTACATGAAAAAATCCATAATGGACTAGAATAATTTAGACAATTGAAAGAGAAAAGTGTGCAAGATTACACTCATGAATTTAGGAGAAAAGATCTTATTTTGGGTGTTAATTTTTATTACGAAGAGGCATTGAAGTATATGGGGTGTTTGCACATTTAACTTAGACATACAATCCTCGTGTTCAATCCACAAACTTAGATGAGGTTTGTGTTCAAGTCATACATCTAGAAGCAAGAGGAAACATGGTACAGATGAGAAGAAGTGATAGTTTCCTTGAGTATGAGGGTAAAGGAAAGGGTAAGTTTAATGAAAGAGGAAAGAAAATGGTTCTATCAAAACAAGTAAATAGAAACTCACATGTAAACATTGTTCAAAAAAATGGCCATGATGAAAGGGCCATTTGGCCATTTGCATCCGGAGTTGAAGCCAAACAAACTTTAAAACAAAGAGAAGGAGAAAATTGTTGAAATCATTGAAAATGACTTAGGTTCATATTATTCGGATATGAAGCCAAGATTAGACCAATGGGTTTGAAAGGTAAGAACATAGCAAGCACTTCGGTAAGAACATAGCAAGCACTAGTTCTTCAATTTGTTCTAATGTATCCAGGATGAAGAGATGCAAGAATTTGAACTCTTACTCATATTAGCATTGTTTAAAGCATACCAAAATAGACACTATTTGATAGTGGTTCTCAAGCTAATTTAATTTCGAAGACTTGGTTAAGAGGTTAAATGTCCTTAAATACACATCCAAGACCCTATTCTTTAGGTTTGTAATAAAAATTAAAACTTGCGAGGTAACAGGCATCTAAGAGTTTGCAATCAATTCAAACTTTCTTAGCGAAGTTGAACTTGATGTAGTGCGGCTGAATTTCGGTATTGTTTTGGAAGTCCTTATCTTTATGACAAAGAAAATGTTTCATTTCCATGAGAATAAGTATCACTTGTTCAAGGATGGAATTGAGAGTACATATTTAGAGCGCATAAGAAGAACAAAAGTTTGTCTCTTATACATGCAAGAAATGAAAATAGTGAATGCAAGTCAAAATTTGGCTTTGTTAATGTTCAAGCACTAGTGATGTTTTGAATGAGACCTTTCAAAATGATGCATCGAATGAACATGTTGATTTCCTTGAAGTTGATAATTTTGTAATAAGATGTTTCAAAGGCTATAACATATTTGCCTTTGAAAAGAGATAAACAAGATGTGAAAGATTTGCACCATTCCACATCGGTGTTGAACGATGATGGAAACAAGATGTCGGTGCAGAGGTAGAAAAGATCAAAGAAAACCAAAAAATTTGACAAAGAAGGCATGATTTCCATAAGTACTTGTTTTTTGGTCTCAAAATGGTACATGGCAATGGTGAAAACACTTGGTCAAAAGTCGATGCAAGTACAAGGCAAGAAAAGCTAAAAATCACCATGTCGGCAGTGTTAAATTGCCGTTTCGAAGTTTCCTTTGATTGGCAATGAGGTGAGAAACAAATTATTTCTTCAAGGACATCTTTTTTCGAAAAATCGGGGAAATTGCGGCATGTCGGTTGCTACGAGCGGCAAGACGAGTTTCCAAATCAAGGAAAAGCCGTAGTCTTTCATAATCTCAACTTGTTGAAATTGAGAAAATTCGATGGATTTGAGACTAAAGGGTAGAGAATTGTACCCTCATCCATATGTTTAGTAATGAAAGAGAATTTGGGGTCAAAGGCTTCAAATGGGGAGGAATGATCAAAGCCTTAGATTTATGCTCAAAAATCAAAGTTCTCGGAGTGAGTGAATCTTTGAATGGCCAGGAGTAGTGCTTGTCGTTAGATACGGCGCACTTAAGTTCGCTAAAATGGACTCAGGTAATATACGAAAATTAGTTATGTATGTTTGCAAAAACGGGGAAAAAAATGGTGACGGGGAGCTCGGTCGGCGGTCCATATTTTTGACGTGTGGCATGTTGACTGAGTAGGGTCGATGTTTAGTCAAATTCCTGGAGTAGATGATAGCCTTCCAAGTGGCGAGTTTGATTGGTTAAATTTTTGGGTTAAGTGGCAATTTGTTATTGGCTTTCTGTGTGGTCAATGCGAGAGAGGACATGTGGTGTGACTGGGCCGCCACATGCCCCCCACCAACCCCCTCCACGATGGTATGGTGTAAAATTTGTTACAAGCCTGGGCGAGAGGCGGCGGGATTCCGACCGCGGCCTACACAATAGGTGTATCATTTTACCATTCCATTATACTACACAGGTCTTAACATATTATGTGTTCCACATATATTTAAGTTTTCTCAAACTATGCCGATTGGTTGGGGGGGGGGACTTAACCCCAACGTATGACCATGCCTCATGACCACGACAAAACCAAACATTAGACGAAGATTAAACACTGAGCGAAATTAATTAGCACCTAATACATATTTATTAACATTATTAGGTTTAACCTTATAAGTGTGGTTTAATCACTAAATGCACTTAATTAGCGCTAATTACGCTTAATTAGCGTAATGCACATTTAATTAAACTGAAATATTAGTTTGGTGGTACGCAAATGTGGAAAAACTTCCATTTTAACTCCAACTGTTAGGATAGAGCCGAGTTGGCTAAATTTAGGCCGAAATTGTGGGAAAAATTGAAAAGGTCATAACTTTTTGGAGTTTTCGACCAAATCGAGTTCAAGAGCTAGATGATGATTTTTGGGCATTACGGACTCATTGGTGTGGGTTTTGCAAGGCCGAAAAATCATTGTACCTGGTCATTTTACCATTGAACAATATGGGGACGAAACCATGGAAGAGTTTGGACAGAATGTAGCCGGGGGAGGGGTGAAATCCTTCATCGAATACCTATGTTGATGTGTTGTATGGTGATGTCTTGTACTTTTATTTGTTTTTTGTTCGACCTTTATTTTGTGTTAAATTGTTCATAAAATTAACATGAAAAACACTCATGATACTTGATAACACAGAGAACTTGAGCCTAAGCACACATAAGAAATTGTATTCAAAAAATGAAAAGTAATTAGCACAACAACACTAACATACTTCATTAGGATCGATTTTATGACCATTTCCATGAGAGTAGTCGTTCTTGACTAATTTCTCATGATTTGAATAGTCCACTTATCACTCATTGTCAGGTGATGCTCACGGGGAGTGAAGAAGTGGGATTGAACTAGTGAAATGAATCATATCATCAATCATCACTTCTAGGGTTTGAACCCGGTAGCAAGACTAAGGAGATCACCCATCTCAGGGTGCCACACACAACAAACGCGCTTCACTACTTAGATTTCCACATAATCGAAGCCCACTTAGCTTGCTACCCCATTTGAAAAACCTTAAATTATTGTGCCTCATGAACCATTCGGTCGAACTCCCTTGACTCTTTGTATTTAAGTATTGAGGAGTTTGCGGTGCACAATATTAGATACCAATTTTTTGGGATTCAATTGTGTTAAGTAATTCATTCATCTATGATCATTTTCATGAGGGGAGAGTGTCATACACGACTAATTTATCAGAATTTTGGATAATCACTTAGCACTCGACATGTGGGTGATGCTCACGGGAGTGAAAATTTGGGATTGAAACTAGTGAAATGAATCACATAAGCGTCAATCATCCCACTTCCGGTGCTTGCACCGTGCTTAGGGGCTTGCAGGTCACCCATCCCATATCACCTTTGGCTGCGTGCGCCTTAAGCTGTGAGTTTTCCCAATCGACATAGCTTGCTACCCATTTAAAATATTAGCAAGTAATGCATCCCTTGAATATTCAGTAGAGCTCCCTTCACTCTTTTTTATTTAAGTATTGAAGGTTTTCACGGTGCATTATATTAGATATCGATTTTTTGGGATTGAAATATGTTAAATGAGTCATTTCATCTATAATTATTTCTGAAATTAATTATAAGCGAGCTAATTTCTCATGATTTTGAATATTCCACTTAGCACTCATTGCTTTGGTGGATGTTGACGAGGGGAGTGAATAAGTGGGATTGAAACTAGTGAAATGAATCACATTGCGTCATGGCATTACTTCCGAGAGTTGAACTGATAACAGGGACTCACACTGGGAGGTCCCCTTACATCCCATATGCTCACATGGCTCAGAATTACGTTTAGTGTGAGGTTTACTACTGACAGGCACTTATCTTGCTACTAAACTTTCAAAAACTTAGCAAGTATTATTTTATATGAACCATTCAAATAGAGCTCCCTTCACTCTTTGTATTTAAGTATTAGGGGGTTTTTGAGAAGTGCATTATATTAGATATCATTTTTTTATTCAAAGGCATTAAGTAAGTCATTAATATATGACCATTTGCATGAGAGGTAGTCGTAGGCCATTAATTTCTCATGATTTTTGATGATCAGAATCATTTCCAAGTTGAAAAATGCTCAAAAATGGAAGTGCTGAAATGGTTTCAATCTAAGCGACTAGGAAAGGCCTCATCGTTCACGATTTTGGCATCATGAATAGGACTCAAATCCGATGTCGTATGTGAAAGTTATTGAGGTTTGAATTCGTCCGGTGAGCTACGCTTTGACTTTTTATATGATTTTGTCAATTTAAAAAAAAAAAAAAATTATTATGGAAAAATTTCATTTTTATTAAGTTTATATGGGCACATAAGAGGTGCCGTGGCACACTTTGAGCTACCCATGGCCCAGGCCGATGATTCCTGAGTTAACTGGTGGAGAACATGGGTTTTGAACCCTAGCACGACTACATGGGCGGGGGTCGACCCGACCAACCGACACGGGAACAATGTTGAACGGTGGCGGAGTCGGGCGGCATTCGGGCGAGAAAGTCGGGTCGTTAATGAAACGTGCAAATGGGGAAGTTGTGAACGGAGGCTCAAGTCGAGTGTAACGGGCGGAAGGTGGGGGCTAGCCCATCTGGAGCCCAGCCCATCGTCACATGACCGGTGGACCGGCCGTGGCTCACGCCTTTTCAGAGCCGGTGGGAAAAAAATATTTTAAGCACCTTTTTTGCTAGATCCTCACTTATATGACCTTGACCT
This sequence comes from Pinus albicaulis, assembly GCA_034641835.2. Lineage (NCBI taxonomy): Eukaryota > Viridiplantae > Streptophyta > Pinopsida > Pinales > Pinaceae > Pinus > Pinus albicaulis. Next base: position 1,208,671,736 of record CM076570.1, on the reverse strand, counting down.
TGTGACCATGGGCACGGGTTTAAACTTATCCTGACATTAACAAATTCGCATATGAACACGCCGAATACAAGCTGAAAGTCACATTAAATGTTATCCCTAAATTGGAGCCATGACTTTACTTTTGATTCGCGTGTCCGGCTATTTTGTCGAAGTTAACTAGAGTTCTCAGTTTTGGGAAACCACTGATGCAGGCAAGCATGTTTGGGTCATAACATTCTCAATTTTCAACCAAGCAGATGAAATTTAGTCAATTTTGGTTTCTTGAGCATTCTGGAGAGTTTGGAACAGGTTTCAAAGTGAACACAGTGTTTTATAACAAATTTTTAGCCGGGGAAGAGGAAAGATACATTAGAGTCATCGAGGAGATGGAGTTGTATTGGGTTGTACTTCACTATTTAAGGTGAAAAAAGCCATTTTTAGCTTATTTCGGTATGCAGAAGTTAGATTCATAGTTTTTTTTGCTTGTTTAGGCATATTTTTCATTGTGTAACCATTTGATCTAATTAATAGATCGGGGACATGCCATTGGGGGCCTTGTACCGACGGATAGCAGCCTGAGGAGGGTGGCCTCATTATTTTGCTATGTTATGATATGGTGAATTTTACTTGCTGTGTATTTCTCTTGTGGTATATTAAGCAAAGGGAATTTAAATAAAATCCTCACACATAAAACTCGAAACATTACCAAAACTACTTTGTTTAACACAGGAACAGGAGAACACCTACGCACTAAATTAAATGGAAATGGATACTTTGCATATAATTTAAAAATAGTTTCATTTTCGAGATTAGTTGGTATCGAGGCTAGATTTTACTCTTTGCATTTGTTCTTGTGCAAAGATATAGTTGTTGTTTGCAAGTTTTGATGCTTACTAGGCTTAAACGAGAGAGGGGAAGGACAATTGGTTAGAGCACAAGTAATCCTCAACAAAAGAGGGATAGAGAAACCTTTAACTCCACCTTATAATTCACCTACGAGAGCCATAAAGAAGCCTCAAACATGTCTTGAGAAAGGAGAAGTTCTGAAGACATTGATCCCAGAGAAGAACGAGTGTTCGAAAACTCTTGGACATGACTAAGATGGTGAGGATACTCTACCAAAGAGAAAGGAATGATAGGCTTGTAGGAGAAAGATCTAAACATCGGAAAGAAGGAGAGGGTTCTTGAGAGCAAAGAAAGTGACGACAAGTCAAAAGAAAGGACATGGAGGAAATGGTAGTCCACCATCCCCATATTCATCCTCTTCCTCTACATCGTCATCCTCTACTTTGGTGAATCAATCTCATAAAGTCTAAAACCATTGGTAAAAGTCCATTTTAAATATTGATGTTAAATTTGAGTTGCCTATGTTTTAATAAAATTAATCTGAAGAAAACTTGACAATTAGATAAAATGAGTTGGAGGTTTACTTGAGGATACGAACCTTCATGATGACGACACCAAGATGCAAATGAATGGAGCAACATTGGTATGGTGGGAAGCCAAGACCAAGGATGAAATTAAAAAACATGGTAAGATCAATTTATCATGGGCTTAATTTATTACGCAATTAAAAAACGATTTTATCCATTAGCTCATTTACAAAAGGCTATCATAGAACTAGAAAAACTTGAGGACAACAGGGACAAAATGTACAAGACTATACCCGAGTTTAGGAAAGAGCACTCTTATTAGGGTAGACTTACAAAGTCAAGATACTTTTAAAATGTACGGGTATGGTTTACCCACTGACTACCTTAGACATACTATCATATATTTAATCCTACTAGTCTAGACGAAGTTTGTGTACAAGCCTACGCATTTAGAGGCTAGAAGGAAAAACACTTTTGATGAGGATAGAAACAAGCCTTTCAGAGAAAAAACAAAGATAAAACCTCTGAGGAAAAGGAAAAAAGAATGCATACATCGAAACGGGGAGGGTGAGAAAGTGATATGTAAACATTGTTCAAGAAAGGCGCAGAAGAGAGAAAAACTATTGGAAACCATCCTGAAAAAAGAACTCGGTTAACAAAAATAAAGGAAAGAAAGAAAATATGACTACTACAACTACACCACAAGACTTGGGTGATGATTAAATTGATGAAACCAAAATTGCAGCCATGGGTTTGGGAAGAGTATGTGAAGGAGTGGCTTGAAACTAATCAAGCACTAGTACTTCCAAATTTTCGTATACAGCTCCAAATGAGGAAGAAAGAATTGAATTGTTCCATATGAGGTAGTCTCAGAAACATACAAAAATTGACACATTGTTTGATATGGGTCACAAGAAAATCTCATATCGGAAGACTTGAATTGACAACTTAAACTTGAGACCATTTCACATCCAAACCATATCACTTGGATGGATACTGAGATCCTAAACTTACAAGTCTCGAAAGTGCATGTGCATTTGAAATTACGCACACTTTATTGACACGATTGAACTTGATAGTGTCGCTTGATATATCGAAAATTGTTTTGGGAATTCCTTACTTATTTGTGAAGGAAAGTGATCTTCCATCGCCGCAGAAAATAAGTATCATCTTTTCCAAATATGGGAAAGGAGTTTATTGTCGGAAGCACACTCGCAAAAAGACAAATATCACGATGGTAAATACGAGAATGATAAAAGGCCTAGTGAATTCTGGTAAGAGTTTTAACTAACATGGTTAAGCCTAAGGTTGATGTAGATCATGAGTCATTTGAAAATTTTGATTCCAAGTTAAAATCAGATTTATATGATGTAGTTGATGCACATCATGAGATGATTCGGGAACCGACGGATTTGCCTCCTAAAAGAATTCAACATGAGGAAATACGATTTTAACAAGATTGTCCTCTTTAACATAGGCGTATACGCATCATCTATCATGAACAATGTTACGTCAGAATAGGTAACCGCGATGTTACCTGCTTTTTTTGGTAGCATAAAAAGCTTCCCGATTTTGAAAAGTGGTGATGTGAAGTCTACCATTTTTTTTAAGTGCACATTTTTGACACTCTAAAATTTTTATTTATGAAGTACGAATATTTGTTTTAAAATGTTAGTGATTTTTCATGCTAATTTTGAAATGTATTGATGCGGCATCCATTTTTTTTTTTTTTTTTAGGTGGTGATTTTTTTCATGCTAATTTTGAAACGTGTTGATGTTTTGCATCAACCTTTTTTAAGAGCGATGATTTTCTGCTAATTTTGAAACGTATTGATCTTGACCTTTTTCTAGGCGGTGATTTTCATGCTAATTTTGAAGCATTATTGATCTTATCAGCCTTTTTTAAGAGTGGTGATTTTCATGTATGTAATAAACACAGCTTAAAATTAAAAATATATAAAACGATTAAAAAAACCAATAAAATGTAAAAAAAAACAAAAAAATAGCTCATAAAAAGAAAAAATTTAAACAAAAATAAATAAATAAAACAAAAATATTTGAAAATTATATCAAAGGAAATGACAAAATTTGAAGAAAAAAAACACATTATTTAGAGAGAAAAAAAAACAAAAATTCACCAAAAAATTAAAAAAAAATAAAAATCAAAAACATTTTTTTTTGAACTTATTAAAAAAACAATATATTTAAAAATATATATATATTTAAAAAAAAATTTAAAAATAATTAAAATTACAAAATTAAAATTTAGGAAAAAAAAAATTAAAAAAAATTAAATTAAATTTAAAAATATAAATTAAAAAATAATAATAATAATAAGGAAAAAATACAACTTTTAAAATTTACAAAAAAAATTAAAAAAAAACAATTAAAATTGAAAAAAAAAAGAAAATAAAAATTTAAAAAAAAAAAAAAAAAACAAAACAAAAAACCTATCATTAAAAAACAAAAAAAAATGAAAAAATCCACGTGCAAATAATTAAAAAACAAATATACATAAATTTAGTGTTTTTTTTTTTTAGTGAAACCATTTATAGATTTTTAAAAATGAAAAACTAAATAAACGAAAAAAATAAGAAAAACAATTAAATTAAATTAAAATTTAAATATTTTAATAAATAAATTTTAAATTTTAAATTTAAAAAAAAAATATTCTATAATATTAAATATAAAAAAAATTAAACAAATTGAATTTAAAAATTAAAAAATTGAATTAAAAAAAATAATTTTTAAATTTTTTGAAATTCAAATTTATTTTTTTAAATCAAATTAAAATAAAAATATTAAAAATAAAAAAATAAAAATAAAATCAAATAAAAAATAGATGTATAATATATATATTTTAAAAAAAAAAAAAAAAAAAAAAAAAGAATTTTAATTCAAATAAAAATATTAAATTTAAAAAAAAAAAAAATTATTTTTTCAAATTAAAAAAAAAAATTATTTAAAAAGAAACAATTTAAAAAAAAATTTTAAAACAATTCAAAAATTTTTTTTAAAAAATCAATTAAAAAAAAAAAAAATTTTTAAAAAAACAATTAAGTTTTTTTTTTTTTTTATCAATTAAAAAAAAAATTAAAAAAAAAACATTTGAAGATTTTTTTAAAAATCAATAAAAATAGTTATTTATGGTGGCGGCCCGCCGGCCCCAGGCGCGCGCCCGGCGGCCCGGCCGGCCTCCGGGCCGCGGGGCGGAGGGCCGGTCAGAATCGGCCCCTCGCGTAACCGGGCTTGCCCCAGGCACCAGCAGCCGCCGGCATTAGCAGCCGGTAGTGAACCGCCACCGCCAAAATGGCAATACTTTATTGATTTTTTTAAATTTTTTAAATTTTTTTTTTTAAATTTTTTTTTTAATTGATTTTTTTTAATTTTTTTTTTAATTGTTTTTTTTTTTAATTTTTTTAGTCGATTTTTTTTTAATTGTTTTTTTTTAAAATTTTTTTTAAAATTGATTTTTTAAAATTTTTATTTTGTTTAAATTTATTATTATTATTATTTTAAATAATTTTTTATTAATTTTAACATTTTTTATTTAATTGATTTTTTTTTTTTTAATTTCATAATTTTTCATTATTATTAACTTTTTTTCGTTTTTTAATATAATTTTATAAAATTCAATAAATTTTTTATATTTTTTTTAATTATTTTAGATTAACTATTTTTAAAATGTTTTACTCTTTTTTTCTTTTTTTGTTAATTATGTAATTTTTTATATTTTTTATTTCAATTAAAATTGTGTATTTAAAATTAGATTTTTAAAAATGAAAACTTAATTTTTTTAAATTATTTTTTAATTTTTTTTATTTAAGTTTTTTTTCTTCTTTTTTTCAATTTTTTCCACTTTTAATTGATTTTTAAAAGTTTTTAAAGTTTTGGTTTAACAATATATATATATTTTTTTCTTTTATATTTAAAATTCATTTTTCTTTCAAAATTTACATTTGTTAGTTTTATTTATTAAAAATTTAATATTTTGTTTTCAAATTTAATTTGTTGTTTTAATAACCTCTTTTTTTAATTTAATAAAATTTGATGTATATACTATTTTTAATTTAAGTTCATATATATATTTTATTTTTTTATAGTTTATTTGTTTTTAATATATGTAATTTTGGTGATATTTTTATTGTATTTTATTTTTATTTTTATTTTTAATTAAATTTTTTTTTTTTTCCTTTTAATTTGAATAGTGTTTTTTTTTTAATTTGAATTTTAAATTTATTGAAATTTAATATATTTATTAAATTTAATTATTTGTTTTAAATTTTTTTCTTTTTTAAATTTAATAAGCATTTTCTTTTTCTTTTTTAAATATAATTTCTATATTTATTTTTAATTTCCTTCCTTTTTTACTTGTTTTTTAATTTAATATTTTATTTTTATTTTTTAATTTCTATATTTTTTTAAATTTTTAATTTCCTAATTTTTTTTGGTTTATTTTATTTTTTTTCATACATTTTTAGGTTTTTTTTAATGATTGAATTAGAAATTTTTTTTATTTTATTTTATTTTTTATCTTCATATATTTTCGTTACTGACTTTTAAATGTTTTTATTTTTTTAATTTATTTTTTTCTTAAATTTAGGTTTTTTTTTAATGTTTGAATTTTTAAAAATTAAAAAAATGTTATTCTATTTTTAAAAATGCCAAAAGTATGACACATTTTTTTTTGTTATTCCGGCATCAAGCTGGTTTTGTTTTGAGGGTGTTTTTCAATCCTTTTTAAAAGAAAACAATTTTGTTTTTACCATAATTTTATAAAATGTTGAAATTTTGACCTTAAAAAAAAGCAGTGCGTTACGGAAGACACTTTTTTTTTTTTGGTGTTTTTCAATCCTTTTTTCAACAAACAATTTTTTTTTAGCATAATTTTGAAAATGTTGAAATTTGACCTTGAAAAAAAAACAAGTGCGATACAGAAGAACACACTTTTTTTTTTGGGGTGAAATTTTTCATGTTTTTTGAGAGTTTTTTGGGCTAGAGTTCCCGTTTTGAGGTCGGGTTACCTATTTCATCGGTAACTATGTTCATGGAGAATGTTGAAATAAAGAGACAAATTAAGGACTTGTTGGACGAAAGGTTTTATAAGACGAAGCACTTCGCCATGTGGGTCACGGAAATGGTGTTGATTCCAAAGAAAGAAAGAAGATGGAGCTTGGCGCATGTGTGTGGGGTCGGGGCATTGAACAAATAATGGTAAAAATCGTTACCTCCCAAGGATTGGTGATTTGTTAGATCGAGTGAAAGATGTTAAATATTTCACTAAGTTAAATTAAGTAGTGGTTATCATCATTAAATTGCGAAAGTGACATTTATGAAGACATCATTAAAACAAAGCGAGGACTCTTTGAGTGGCTTGTTATGTCATTTGGTTTATCTTGATACCTACAAATTTCATGCGGGTAATGGATGATGTATTACATCCTTTTCTTGATGATTAGCTATTGTCTACTTAGATGACATCTTAATTTTCGGCAAGACTAGAGAAGAGCATGTCATGCATGTTAAGAAAGTACTTGATATTTGAAGAAAAATCAAAGCGTGAATTTGGAAAGACTATTTGGTTTATTTGGGACACATAGTAGGAGGTTTCTTTGAGAATTGATCCTTCTAAGGTAGAAGCCCTTGTGAATGGCCTACTCCCAAATCCATTACGAGAGGTAAGTTTGCACAGGTGCGGCTCGGTGTGGGAGGAAGTTTATTTCTAACTTCTACTGCCATCGCAGTTCCTTTATGCATGTTACAGTAAGTGTCGACATGCTTTCCAATAGGAGGCAAACAACGAAGAAAGCTTCCGGAGTCTTTAAAAGAAGATAGTTTAGCTCCGAGTTCTTGCATTACCGGACTTGGAGGCAACCATTCGAGATTGGGAGTAGATGCTAGTGATTACGCCATGGGTGCAATTCTCTTACGGCATGGTAAGCCTATCGCATTTCTTTACGAGACATTTAATCATGGTGTTGTTGTAGATTATCCTACATATGATAAGGAGTTGTATGCACGTGGTACAAAGCATAAAAAAGTGGAAACGCTATTTGATGGACAAATAAACGATTGTTCATATCGACCATCGATCTTTACGGTACTTAGTTAGTAAAGTAAATTACGAGCGGAATCACAACATTTCAAATGGATGGAGTTTCACAAAATTTCACTTGGTAATAAGGTACAAAAGGAAAGGTATTTTCAATAAATTCTGATATGCTTTTAAGGCCTATTATTAATTTTCTACTTTAGCAGAATGAATCTATTGTACATGAGAGCTACACTTAGAGACAATATGCATCGGATGTTGATTTTAAGGATGTGTGCTGGCAGGTGAAGGGAATCATGTTGAGGATAATGATTATCACTTGCATAATAGTTTTTGTTCTATACAAGGCAGATTATTTATACCACGGGGGAGAGGCTTATGTGTCATAAGAGAAGCTCATTCTTCTCTTATTGTTGGACATTTCGGGTTAAGAAAAATAGTGGCACATTTACGGTATTGTTATTAGCCTTGCATGGTAGATATGTTTCACGTTTCATTAGAGGTTGTTCATTATGTGCTAAAAGCAAACTGTATGGAAGAGCTTGGTTTATATATGCCATTGTCGTGCCTTCTAGACCATGGGAAAGTGTTTTTTTTCCTATAGCTTTTGTGGAGGTCTACATTGTCTGAAAGCAACATGATTACCTTTATGTAGTGGTTGATAGATTAAATGATGTCATATTCTTATTCCATGTAAGAAATATATAAGCATTGAACAAGCCTAGTTTATGTTTTCAACATGTATGGGTTCATTATGGCTTCCTACTTCTATTGTTAGTGATTCTAGATTTGTTGGGAATTTTTTGGTCCAATTTATGGAAGATGATGGACACCAAGTTGAAGAAGAGTCTGCCTTCATCCACAAACAGAGATGGTGAAAGCAGAGGTAGTAGAACGAGAACCATTGTACATCTCTTGAGAGGTTATTACAAACCAAGCATCCCAAGCTTTAGGACAGGCACTTACGTACATTCAACATTAACACAATAGGGCAGAGAGCACTATTCTACAAATACTTCACCTTTTGAAGTTTGTTTTGGGTATTTAACTAAGTCACCTTTATATTTCATTCTTGAGAAGGATGTTGCCATTTAACGGGCATAGTGACATTGACAAAGCTCACATGTTCATTGAAATAATTAAATCATACATCGACAAGTTTAGGAACAACTTGAAAAAAGTCAAAACAAAGTACAAGGGAGAGGCATGATAAACACATAATTGATCATAAGTTTCAAGAAGGAGATGAGGTATGGCTGCATATTAGTAAGGAAAGAATGCAAGGAGAAGGTAAAAAAGTTGAAGCTTATTCGTTATGGTCCATTCAAGATTCTTAGAAAAGTTGGAAATAATAACTTTTCAACTAGATTTGCCTTCATATAGGCAAATGTATTCCATTGTGAATGTGGAAAATTTAAGTTCATATGAACCTCCTTTAATTGTTGATCATGAAAGTGACATTCATGTTGCCATCCATAGAGGATTTCTACTTCAAATTTTTGGATGAGCTAAAAGGGATGATATCCTTGGCAGAGGACATGCACTTGAGGAGGGGAAGTGTTGATTATCTTCGGATTGGTCTTAAAAGGCAAAAAACCGAGTAGGGGAAAATGGATGGAAGTGGAAAAAGGTAGAGATATACCCTCTTGTCTACAGACAAGTAAATTGAAACTTTGGGGTCGAAAGCTTCCCAATAGGGGAGGTTTTATCGGGAGATCATGTCGAGTTGAAAAATGCTCAAAAATGGAAGTGCTCATAAATTATTGCAATCTAAGCAGTAGGAAAGGCCTTGACACGCTGCGATTCTAGCGCCATGGAATGGGACTCAAATCCGATGTTGTATGTGAAAGTTGCGAGTTGGAATTTGTCAGTGAGCTCCAATAGGACTTTTTTATTATTGTTTTGTCAATTTAAAATATATATATATATATATATATATATATATATATATATATATTATGGAAAATTTTCATTTTTATTAAGTTTATATGGGCCTATCATAGGGTGCCATTAGTGCCTTTCTGGGAGGGCCTACAGGCCATTGGTTAAAAAAGGTTAATGTGAAAAGTTGGGGGGCATGGGTTTCGAACGCGGCCCGACTACGTAAGGCAAGGTGTTGGACAACCGTACAGGGCACAATGTTGAACGGTGGGCGGTTAAGGTGACATTGAGCTAATAGTCGATTCGTTGATGAGAACGTGCAAATGTGCGGTTGTGAACGGAGGCTCGGGTCGGGTGTAGCAGTAGGAAGGTTGGGGGCTAGCCGGCAAGGCCAGCCCGTCGTCACGTGACCGGCGGACGGGGAGCTGTGGCTTAACGCCTTTCAAAACCGGAGTAGAATGAAAGAGTTAGCCACCTTTCATCGATAGCTCCTCCTATGACCTTGACCATGTGACCATGGGCGCGGGTTTTAAACTTATCTGTGACGTGCTTAGCACAACGATTCCGCATATGAACACGCCAAATACAGGCGCGGTCTAATAAATTTTATCCCTAAATTGGAGTACGATTCCGCCTAATTCTCCTTTCCGACTATTTTTTCGATGTTAACTCGAGTTCGTGCGGTTTTGGAGGAGTTTTAGTGCCCACTAAGCAAAAACTTGTTTGGGTCATAACTTTCTCAATTTTTCGACCAAACAAGATGAAATTTTAGTCAACTTTGGGTTTCTTGAGCGTTCTAGAGAGTTTGGAATAGGCTTGGTGTGACAGTGTTTTACCAGTAATTTTTCTTCGGGGAAGAGGAAAGAGCCATTAGGGCCATCTGGAGATGGAGGTACATGTGGGTTGACACTTCCTTTGTTTAGGTGAAAACAAAAACCATTTTGAGCTTATTTTTGTCTTCGAAATCAAATTCACAACTTATTTTTTTCCTATTTAGGAATATTTTTCAGCACAATGTGTCATTTGAGCAAATTAATAGAGTAAGGACATGCCATTGGGGAGCCTTGGACCGGCAGATGTAGCCTAGGAGGGGTGAACCGCCTCATAATTTTGTTGTGTTATGATATGGTGATCTTTACTTCTTTGTGTATTTCTGTTGTGATATATTAAACGATAAATTTAAATAACAAATCCTCATAAAACTCAAAAACATTACCAAAACTACTTTGTTTAACCTACAGATATGGAGAACACTTTGCACACTAAATTAAATGAAATAGATACTTTGCATAGTATTTACAAATAGTTTCATTTAAGATCATTTGAATAGTCCACTTAAGCACTCATTGCATCACCCGGGTAGTTGTATGGCGACTAATTTCTCATGATTTTTAAATGGTCATAGCACTCATTACATCGGGTGATGCTCACATGGTGAAGAAGTGGGATTGAAAATAGTAGAAATGAATCACATAGTATCAATCATCACTTAAAGACTGCACTAGGTAACTAGGACTTCTTTGAGAGGTCACCCATGTCCAGATGTACCTCACCAGTTCAAGTACACTTAATTTTTGGATTTTTCCCCAATCAAGCCAACAGCTTGCTACCCCATTTTCAAACCTTAATAAGTGTGTGCCTCATGAACCATTCAATTAGAAACTCTCTTCACTCTTTGTATTTAATTATGAGGGTTTTGTAATGCATTATATTAGATATCATTTTTGTTGGATTCAATGCGTTAAGTAAGTCATTCATCTATGACCATTTCCATGATAGGTAGTCATCACTCTGTTCTCATCATTTTTTAATAGTCCACTTAGCACTCATTGCATGCAGTGATGTTCACGGGGTTGATTCCTGCAAGGGTGAAGAAGTGGGATTGAGAACTAGTGAAGCAGATCTCTGGCATCAATCATCACTTATGTGGCTTGCACCCGGTGGCAGGGACATCCCAGGAAGTCACCCATCCATATGCTTTATGGCTCAAGCACGCTTAACTATGGGTTTTCCCCACAATCAGCCCACTTGGCCAGTGCAGCATTTGAAAAACCTTAGCAAGTATTCTACCTCATGAACCATTCTAGTAGATCTCCATTCACTCTTTTTTTTATTTAAGTATTGAGGGTTTTCATAGTGCATTATGTTGGATATATTTTTGGATTCAATTGTGTTAAGTAAGTCATTCATATATGACCATTTCCATGAAAAGTGGTACTTAATTGACTAATTTCTCATGATTTTTAATAGCCCATAGCACTCATTGCATCGAGGTGATGCTCACGGGGGTGAAGAAGTGGGATTTAAACTAGTGAAATGAATCACATAGTGTCAATAATCACTTCCGGAGCTTGCACCCGATAACGAGGACTTCCCAGGGAGTCACCCATCCCGGATGCGCCACGGCTCAAGCGCGCTTAGCGCAGGAGTTTTCCCCCTTGATCCGGCTCACTTAGCTCGCTGCCCTATTTTCAAAACCTTGGCAAGTATTGTGCTTCATGATCCATTCAAGTATTTCCCTTCCTCTTTGTATTTAAGTATTGAGGGGTTTTCACAATGCATTATATTAGATATCATGTTTTGGGATTCAATTGCATTAAGTAAGTCATTCATCTATAACCATTTCCATGAGAGGTAGTTGTAACTTACTAATTTCTAATGATTTTTAATCTTCCATAGCACTCATCGTGTCAGGTGATGCTCGGGGGTAAAGAAGTGGGATTGAAACCGTGAATGAATCACATAACATCAATCATCACTTTAGAACACTTTTAGATAACGAGTGTCGTGGGAGGTGCCCATCCCCGGATCGCCTCCTAGATAAATCACGCTTAACTATGGAGTTTTTCCCCACAATGAAGCCCACTTAGCTTGCTACCCCATTTTCCAAACCTCGACCAGTATTTTGCTCATGAACCATTCAAAAGTGAGGCTCCCTTCACTCTTTGTATTTAAGTATTGAGGGGTTTTCATAGTGCATTATATTAGATATGTTTTGGGATTCAGCTTCACGTTAAGTAAATGGATTCCCCATTCTGACCATTTTCCATGAGAGGTAGTTGTTATGGATTAATTTTACCATGCTCATATTCATGTCCCTAATCCTAAAATGCCACATGACGGATCTTTGTGCAATGTTTCCATCATCGAAATATGCTAGCATATCCCCTTGAAGATCAAGGCTTATGAAATATTACTAAAAAAGCTTGAATTTCAAAATTCTGAATATGAATCGGCACCGCTACGGTACCATGATTGCGTTGATGTCCTTTTCACGATTTTTGCAGCTGACGTTGTCATCACCCCTAATTTCTTGAGAAAACTACATTGATCCCATTTAAGTTTGTGATTCCTCAAATGGAGGAGAATCTTCGACCTATAGAACTCGAAGACTCACAAGTTGGTTGTTGAACGAGAGATGATAAGGTCGATATCTCTCTTTTAGAGCCTTGATTTCATCCATGGGGGATCATCCCTTAGAAAGTTGGGCTTCCTCCTTTTGTGGGCTTCCAACCTCTTCCTTGCTATAAATTCCACATCCCCTCATTCCCCCAGTTTAGATCTTGGTTGATCATTTTTTCGGACTCGTACGAACTCTCATTCCTTTGCATGCTAACATTGTGATTAAGCCTAAGTGCATGGGAGAAGAATGCTTGCTTTTGAGCTAGGTGCGAGGACTGGAATTTTCACCTAGGACACCTCCAACATCAAGGCACAGTTGTAAGATCTCCTTTTGTAATTTATTAGTAATAACATCTAGATGTTTTTCTTTGTATTTGTCTACATGATTATGGAAATACTATGGTACTCCTTGATGCGATTTGGATAGCTAGTGTTGAGGAGAGTGAAAATCCCCTCTGCGGACGGAGAGCGATCCCTACTAGCCGAGCGGGGGGTCTAGCAACAAACAAACAATGCTATGTGAGAAGCTCCCATAGTTACGAAATGAAAGACTTGGGATAAGAGCCTACGGATTCCAACGCTAGATGCGAAGAAGAAGATGCCCCGTCCTTCAGCAAAGCGGTCACAATCCTTCCACGATCTCCGTGGACGAACCTGCACACGAAGAGACGAAACAGGATACATGCATAGGAACCGACATACGTAACTAAATATCGGTGGAAAAAGATATTACTCGCATTAACATGATTGCAAAAGGAGTGGAACCATAATCATAGTCATCTATTAAAGTGATAAACGAATAGAAGTTACAGCAGGGATTACGCGTCGCGGCCTCCTTCGTACGGGTCCCCGGTTGTCCACGTCTCGTAAAGCTCGCGAGGAAGAAACCTCTCCGAGTCTCGTAACAATGGTCTCCTTGCTTAATGGGCCTTAAGGAAAGAAAGGATTCTTTACGACGCAAAGGCATGAGATATAGGGAGATGCAAAGCAGAAAGCACTTCAGACTCGACACCCTTGGTCAGGCAAGCTTATAGATGGGGAAGGAGGGAGTTGGGATCCCTGTTATTATGGAGTTGGCCCTATCAACAAGGAAGGTTCCATAGAAGGTGGCAAACTACTTCCCTTAGAACTCCGTGGCAAACCTCCCAGTAAGAGATAGGCGATGGTTGTGAGTTTGTTTGAACTCCAACTTCTAATCATCCATGTCTCTTGTAAAAAACGGTCCTAAAATGGGTGGGCGCGATTGCTTTGCTCTGTCGGCCGAACGCCGAGTGGCGCGACCTCTTCCTGATTTCCACGAGGTGGTAACAGTCTTAGTATCTGTTGCTTGATACAAAGAAGCTGTTTCTTAGTTTGCAGGAGATGTCTCAAGGGAAATGAAGCTCATACTCGAGAGGATGCAATGATGATGTTTTCAGTGCATGGGTGTTCACAGGTCACATTATGGGTCCTCAGTTATTAGCAGGGGCCAGGGAATGGTAGGGCAGTGACAAGTCTTCGTATAGCAGATGCCCCTAAAGCATGAGGCCCGAAGAGAGGGTGAAATGCTTGTAAAACATGTCAACGAAGGCCGCCGTCGGAAGCACAGAAAATCTGGCGATATCTCAAGTACATGATGTATATATATGGTATGGACGCAGCCATCCCAAAACGAGTATGCTATAATCCGGATCCGAGGGTATGGTAGCGACCGTCAACTAGATCGAACAAATAGACTCGGTATGGTCGCAACCATCCATCGATTGATCATGTGCCACATAATGATAATAATCCACAATCGCGGCACAGTTACAACGGACACAATCCGAGGTCTTGCGCTCCATCTCGACCCAAACAAGTACAAGTTCGAGCATGCGAATATGTATTTGAAGTCGAACGTATGCAAGAACATCGTACGTTTGACCCGATGATGAAGGCTGAGACGCGGAAAGAAACCACCAATAGCGGCAATGGTTCTCGAGTACTCGAAGGTACAATCTACGGTGTGTGAATAAATGGGGTTGAGCGATGGGCACACAGCACGAGAATCATTGGTGAGAGTGTCAATGATGTGCTTTAGTCGAATCGTGAGCTTGCCATTAGAGGCATTACGAACTCCAGAACGCCATTAGGAGTCTCTAGACCAACTTCTGGATAATGAGTTCGAAGTCGACGAGGAAGTGACCTTGATCGAGAAGGTGGGCCATAATGATTCCCACGTCATCTTCGACACGAGACGAAGCATGATGTTTTTGTTGTGAATCGGGGTCATGAGAAACGAAGGAAGGTTGATATTTGCGGCCAACTTCTCTTGAACACATGAACGGCACGACAATGGACTTGGCAGTATTTGACATCAACGGATCAGAGGTCATGGTGATAGAGAGCGGGTGACTTGATGGTCAAAAGAGATTACCCAAACCCATGGAAGCAAAGTGAAGCAACGAGTTCAGATGTCCCCAGCAGGCACGAATCGGTCGTGCCATGTTCAAGAGCGACACTCTGCCCAGGCAAACCATGATGCAGTTCCATTTTCCCCCACCATTTTTGGTGAGTACCTCTTTATTTTTACTGGCTTGAATAGAGATGGCATGTGCTTGTCGAATAAATACGATAAACGGACGAATCCATCCTAGTACATTTAACGAGCCCTAGGAAGGAGGAACTCGGTGAACGTCATCATGACTGAATCATGTATTGATGTTTAACGAGTCGACAAGGAAGAACTACGGCGTCTTTCATGTTTAGAGAGTTTGAAAAGATAGTGAAAAGAAAACTCCCACGAGTCCTTTTCGTAAATAGTTTCCCGGATCCGAAAAGGTAGAAAACAATATCAGAGAAACCTCCTAGTCGCGATAGGCTAGGGTATTCCTTTTTGTCGATCCATTGGCCAGAAAAAGGTTAAACTTATCTTTGGGTGATGTCGATTCGTGTCCATTTTAACGAGATCGAAAACGACAAAGACACCGACGATCTTTTCATGTTTAAAGTCAGAAAAAGAGTGAAAGATGACTCCTCACGGAGGAACGAGTGTGGTATAAGGGGTAACAGCGGTTAGGTAATGGTGGAACTACTCGAGCAATTAAGGTGGTAGCTATTATTCAGACCACTCACAATGGTTCCTGAGACTGGGTAAAACAACCAAGTGAAGGCATATGATCGGCCAAGCGGACAGTGACAATGATAGGTAGAAAACCGAGGCTCATCGTGAAGGAAATAGATGATAAAATGGCAATCCTGAAGGTAAAATGATAGTTTCATTTTACAATGACAAAGATAAACTATGTAGAAACCGGTTTTCATTTTTACACAAGCAGCAGAGAGCAAACTACAGCAGAAAAAGTAAGCATACCCCCGGCAGCAGTGACACAAATTCGAGTACATGCCCCCCGAAGCTTGAGTCCATATGAAAAGCGAGATGGAGTGAAGGTTCAAATCCCAAGATGAGGAGCTAAATTTAAGGATTTTACGAGAATCTTATCGAAGACTCGAATTGAACGGGAGCGTGTTTCATTATTTTAACGAGGTTGACACATTAAAAGAACTATCATAGACACCTTGGTTTCATTTTTAAGAGACAGCTTCAGACAAGGAACTCTGCTCTGAGATCCTGGTTTCATTTTTTAAAGGAAAGCTTGACACGGGGGAGCTTGTGCTCTAACCCAAACTGTTTCATTTTTTAAGGAATGACACAAGAGAAAATGTGGCCAAACATAAATAGCCTTATTTCATTTGTTGAGAACTTGACACAAGACAAGGAACTGTATAAAACAAACCTTGTTTCATTTTTAAAGAACATTTAGAATGAGGAACTATGCTCAGGCAAACCTTGTTTCATTTTTTAAAGGCTTGACACAGACAAAGAACTATGCTCGAGATCACAGTTTCATTTTTTAAAGAGCTTGACCCGGGAAGCATTGCTCCTAATGACTTACATCAAAATGAACAAGAAGGCGGTGCTTTGAAGTTCTACTCTGATGGAAGAAATCACAGTAGTCGGGACCCAATGCCTTTATTATGCACAACGGCATCATCAACGAGAGCACGGTACAGGGGTAAGTAGACACATAGTTGACACAAATTCAGGCAGTTAAGCAGGTGGATAAAACGGAGAGGTGATAGGTGGTAGTTGCCACGTTAGGACCAAAATAGTGATCAATGGTCACGATCGTCCTTCATGTGAAGCCCACATCTTGTGAGGAGGCAGCTCCATGGCATAAGTGTAATCTCGCCCCGGGGAGTAGATTGAAATCAAGGGGCACAGAACGACCATCCACGTCCTTATGGACGGTTTACCTCCCAAAGTAACGAGGTAACCTTGAAGGATCCCCAACGGTTGACTCGTTCTTCTATTGAATGTCAACGGATGCAAGTAACGGCCTTCGACGTGGCAATGGCCACTGAGACAATTCTAGAAAACGAATATATGAGCAACACCTTCGTCTATAATGGTGCGGGTACGACCCGGACCGAAACTTTGCACGGTGAGCTCGAAAGGCACATAAGACGACGGGCGAAATCCTGTGATCGGTTCCAATCAAGACGCGACCAAACTACTGGAGGGGCTACCATCGACGAGCGAGTCTTCCCACGATGTTACGGTAGAAAGAAGCATCCTCCATGACCTCCATCTCGGGACGGGAGGATCTCCTCTGGAGCCTCCATCATGGGAGGAGTGGAGGGAGAACTTCTTGAAGTACGGGCGGGGAGAATCTTTCTCCAAGCTTTGAAGAATACGAAGGAACCCGAAGGACTGTGAGTGTGAATCCCACTCTCGACGAGGAAAAGACTGTGCCGTGGATGGGACGACTCAACTTAGATCCTACGACCGATTTGGTCGAGGGGACGGATTCATGAATTTGAATTTACGGGGAGTGGGGATGGAAGCGAGGATGACTCTTGACCAATCACGGCATACGATAGGTGGAGAAGACTAGAAACATTTATAACCGAAGTAGGAGCGTAGTTATGGCGATGAGTTGTCAAAGACTCGCTTGGCTTCATCCATATAAGGACAAAGGTGAATGGCATGGTGCATTTTATTACGGGGATTGGCCAATCTTACCTGCTTTTGGGATTTTTACCAACACTGTTTGAAGACGTACTGGCGACTCCGGAAGCGAAGGCAACGGTGGACGACGGCGGACCATTCTTCGAAGCACCTTGGAAATACCGGGGCGATTAGAAAGATATGGTCTCCGTGCACAACATGCGAGGGAACTTGACTTTCGCGTGGAGGGTTGGAAGGTTTATCGAGAAGTTGGTCTCGAAGTGGCAGTACAAGCCTTAGCCTCTCTCTTATCGGACTTCTTCTTCTTTGTCTTCTTCTTCTTCTTCTTGGCCACACAGTTTGCTCGAATCCGGACTTTCACCGGGGCAGTACTGCCGAAGAGGGCAACGAAAGCAGGCGAAGAGGGAGAGGTCCACCTTGGAGTCAACATGGGTGCTCCGCTGTCTGGAGCGGTTGAACGATGATGGAGACATTCGGGGACGACGAGAGGTTGAGAACGACCAAGCAGAGCGAACGCGGTTAACCGGGAAGGGACAACGTCGCAACGTAAGGGCACAACATTTCCAAAAGGAGGAAAATGACGGGATTCGCAGAAGGTTATGACGGACTGGTAAACTACGAAAAAGTTGCATCAAAACTCAAAAGCACACACGAACAGAAAACGGTTAAGACACACGATCAAACGGTCAGCAAGCAATATCTGGGCGTAGGCATGTGTCATTGAGAGCGTTAATTTTACACATTGAAGAAAATAAAATTCTTCTCACAGTTTCATGTTTTGAAGTCGAGAAACGATAAAAAAAGATGACTCTATCTCTTTCGAGTTGACACAAGCGTGAAAAGGACAAGCGCTTGACGGTCTTTTCAGA
The DNA here is from genome assembly GCA_034641835.2 of Pinus albicaulis. Lineage (NCBI taxonomy): Eukaryota > Viridiplantae > Streptophyta > Pinopsida > Pinales > Pinaceae > Pinus > Pinus albicaulis. The sequence goes on along the minus strand of CM076570.1, from coordinate 1,208,653,190 downwards.
GGTTTAGGGAGTCGGGAAAAGACGAATGTTGCCTCGGGAAAAACTAGGCACAAGGTGGACGGAATGTCAGTGAGCGCAATATACACCTTGGTTTTAAAATGAAAACAGTGACAAAAGACTTTCAATGATACCGAGTAGTCTCCCGAAATGCGTGACCGATTATCCTGCCAGGTAAGCGGCGGACTCGGCTTCCTATTGGATAAAGGATTGAAAACCTATAGGTCTCCCTTTATATGTCTGCTTGCGGCAAATGCGGGGTATGATGGTGCTATTGTTGTCACAAGCCAATGAGCGAACGACGAAATTTACTTCTAGGTTTAACGGCAATGGGGTCACAGTCTCTAGCCTAGACCTTCCAAATATGTTGCGTTAAGTTCCAATGTTGCCTTAGGTTAATTGAATAAATTTTACGGTTGATCTTAAATTAAGTTTCAATTTCCGAGCCTTATCGTATGTAGTGTCTCCTAAATGCAAGCTATATACCACGATGCAACATTTCGTTTGATGAAAACTAATTAAATGAGAGTTGAGAGCTTTTATACAAACGAAATGAACGGAATATTAAAACAAGAATGTCTCATGCAACTAATACGAGTACACTTTTCATTCAAACACTAATCACTAGTAATACGGAAAGATGACGATTTGCCTTAGTTAAAAAAAAACAAAAGAGACTATATATTTTTTTTGATTTTCAATGTTTAATGGCTAATGTGCCGAAAACAAAAGGAACGATTGGAGAAATGATAACTAAAGCGAAGCAAACAACATTCACTCAACCAAGCAAGCAGCAAATCTCTAAATCGACCCAAGTCTCTCCAAATCGAAGAAAGACTCGAAAACACCCAATGGATAGTGTGATGCGGGTCCCGAAAGCAAGAACAAACGAACAAGATGAAAGAATGAACAATCACTCAAAAAACGCAACAAAACAATCAAAAGGCTGCTAGAGGGCGTGGAGAATCAAACAGCAAGGCCGACGGGACAATCGAGACACCAAAAACTCCCAAGGAGGAGCTCGATTCACTATGCCCACACACTAAGAATGCCACACCAGGCTCAAATCGTGAAAGCCAAATGGAGACGAACAAACAACCAAAGGATAGCGGTGAATTCCGGTCAAACAAGACTCCAATACACTCAAACAATCGGGAAATCAGAGAAGAAAATCTTGAGTCGAAACTCGGCCAGATTAAGAGAAACTCAAAAAAGTCACGGGGGTGGCGAGCGTGGCCGCCGAAATGGCGCCCGGAAGGCCGAGGTGGCGCGGGGCAAGGACAGACAAATGCAACAGCGCCAAGTGGCGCGGCCTTCGAGTAAAAACTCGCGCCCGGTCGGGTTCTTCGATGAAAATTAAAAAACAAGCTAATGCGAAAAGAGACCAACCTGACTAAGCAAACCAGAAGGCTAAAATAATGAAAAGAATCAACCCGGAAAGGTTCATCGAACGGGAGAAACAATCAAAGCGAACCAATCATAAACGGGACAAGGAAAACCGGACGATCCCCGACGGAAGTCGCCAATTTGTTGAGAGGTAAATCCCCTCTGCTTGGACGGGCGATCCCTACTAGCCCGGTAGGGTCCCAACGACAAACGAGCAATGCTATGACGCAAGCTCCCTGGTTACGAAATGAAAGACTTGGGATAAGAGCCTGCACGGATTCCAACGCTAGATGCGAGAAGAAGAAGAGTACTTAGTCCTTCAGCCTGGCAAGATCACAATCCTTCCAATCCGTCAGGACGAACACTACCTACGAAGAAATGACAGATACATGCATAGGAACCGGCATACGTAACTAAATATCGGTGGAAAAGATATTACTCGCATTAACATGATTGCAAAAGGAGTGGAACCATAATCATAGTCATCTATTAAAGTGATAAACGAATAGAAGTTACAACCGAGTTCGACGTCGCGGCCTCCTTCGTACGGGTCCCTGGGTTGTCCACGTCTCGTAAAGCTCTCCAAGGAAAGGAAACCTCTGCAGAGTCTCGTAACAATGGTCTCCTTGTGTGGGCCTTAAGGGAAAGAAAGTTGCTAAACAAAACGCAGGAATAAAGTCAAAGCTTGACACTTCAAGACCGCTTGCATGGATGCAGGCAAGCTTTGTAGATGGGAAGGAGAGTTGGGATCCCTATTATGGGATTGGCCTATCAACAAGGAAAGGTTCCATAGAAGGTGGCAAAACTACTTCCTTCCATAGAACTCCAGTAGCCAAACCTCCCAACTCAAGATAGAGAAACTGAGTGGTTGTGAGTTTGTTTGAACTACGGCTTCCGCCATCCATATATAAAAAACGATCCCTAAAATGGGTGGCGCGATTGCGCTCTGACGAGCGCCGAGTGGCGCGACCTCTTTACGGGATTTCCACGAGTGGTAACAGAATATTTGAGCTTGTCTACCGCGCCCCGATGCAAACATTTTCATGGATTTTGCAAGGAGATGTCTCAAGGGGAAATGAAGCTCATACTCGAGGAGGGATGCGATGATGTTTTCGGTGCATGACGGTGTTCACGGAGTCACGATATGGGTCCTCCATTGTGGGACGGGGAATAGACGGGACGGTGACAAATTGCGTATGTGACTAGTGTTTACATTTATTATATATTATATCATGTTTGTTGTTGTCTCTTAGTAATAGCGATATTTGTGTGCCATTAGCCGGAGGCCGGGCCTACGAGGATCGTGGATCAAGATCACCATCAACAAATCCCAAGGATAACGATTGGGAAAAGGTATTTATGTCTCTTTCCCTCGGTGCATTGTAATCATTAGTTAAGAAATCTTATGTGAGAAGAATCTCGTGTTGCTAGACCCACTCTAGGGCTAGAGATGTTTCCTCTGTCACTTGAAAGGTTATCTTCACAACAAAACGGCGATTCCGCTCTGGATCTTTATCCTTTTAAGTCCTCCTTCCCCAGGAACTAATCTTGGAACATTTTCATCATTTTTTTAAATTTAAATATGCTTAGGCATCTATCATCTTCTATAGATATTTTTAGTCATTTCATTGTGTCAACTCTTGGTGTTTGGTATGTGATACTCTTTTTATTTTTTTCCCTTGTTTGAGCCAAACAACACCCTTTATGTTGTACAATAGTCTTGAAAGTGTTGTTCTATATAGTACAACAATGCTAATTGGCCTTCAACACCCTTACTGCTCGGCCTAAGAAATTGATCTGACCTTAGGAAATTTTGGATTTTCCCCTCTAATTATCTAGTGTACTTTTGGCCTTGAGATTCTATGAGATCTCGGTGATGTCCTTGTCATGTGTTTGAATTACCTATATTCTTGGAAGCGAGTCTTTATTTGTCTCTTTGATTTTTGTAAGTTTTGGATTTTTTCGCCATTTCAAACAAGCTTTGTCGCATTGTTCTTGTCTTGTTTTGAAGTGAATTGGTATATGCTTTTGGTCATCTCTACATCTCTGATTTTTTCCTTGTATACTTCGGTTTAGTATCAAACACAAGATTGCAAATTGTTTGGTGCACGAAGTCTAGAAGAGTGTGTTTTTTCTAAATTCAAAATGAATGGAATTTGTTTTCATTTAGTTTTGATTTAGATTATCTTTGTCATTTTTAAGAACAATGAAAAGCATTTCATTCTTGCACTTCTTTGAAACGATTTTTGTTTGGTTCAATTGAAAAAAAAATTAAAGGGATTTTCATTTCTTCTTTCGTTCATTTGTTTTCACTGTACATTTCAAAGTGAAAAACAAAAAAACGTTCATCTTAGTGAAAGGAAAAATGTTTTCATTTTCAATAAGTTGCATTTTTTGGGAAAGAGAATTCAATTGAAAAGCATTTTCATTTCGTAACTCTAAACTAGTTTTGGGCGGGGAAAATTTTGAGTGAATTTTAGCCCAAAAGTAAGACACAGAGATTTTAAATTTTAATACAGTAGATTTTTTATATAAAAACCCATTTTTTATAGTTTAATAAAGTTGGCCAAAAATATTTTAAAAATAATTAATTATTTAATATTAGCCCACCAAAAAAGGGTGCACAAAAGTTTGGAAACATGAAATTCGCCCCAAATTTTCCAGTTTCCATGGCATTCGCCCCATTTTTTCATGGAATTTTCCGATTTCAGGTATTCGCCCCCCGTTTTCGGTGGTTCGGAGAGGTGGGCCCAGGCTTTGTGCTGGAAGTATTCTAAGTTCTGTGGATGAGCAAGGCTGAGTCGGAAAAAACGATCAGGAAGGAATCCCCATCATGGTGGTGGGGCACCTTTGACTCTCTGCAGTCCCCGTCCCTCTCACCAGTCAGTTAGACACGACATTCTCTGGGTAGTCCTCTACGGTTTGTTACTAGGATATAGTGTAAAATTAGGACTGTTCAACATCTAAAGTTTGAACTATTATGTTCATGAACCCTTGAACTTTATTCTCTGTATCAATACACATTGTTGAGGCCTGTAACTGTTATAGCCATTGTTCGGGGAGACACTCTTTAAATGTTATTCTCTTGTAAACACGGTGGTCCTCATGCGGAAATCATTAGACAAGATTTGGTATGTGACTTCTCACTAGTTGATTGGCAGTCAATGTGTGCCTGTGTGTATGCACACAAAGCTTGGAGAATTTCACGTATTTCCTATCATCTAGGATGATTAGACACTGCTAATCTGATTTGATCTATGGTTGACTTCTTGCATGACCTTTGCAATTTCCTTTTAGATTATTGAGTTACTTGGTAACGAATCCTCTTGTTGGCTTACAAATGCGGATCCAAGGTTGTCTTTAAGGAATTTTTAGTGGCCTTAGATGCGAGCATACTTGAGAAAATATCATCGAAATACACACCCATAGTTGATGATCATATGGCCAGTAATTTATAAATAAAAAATTAAATCTTTACAAAAGCTTCCATTTAAATAAACGGGGTGACTTAGTTGCATTGTGCATCAATAAAATCCGGTAAAGATATGACCTACTAAGGCAGAAATATGGAAGGGATTGAACTAGTCTTCTCTTTTTTCATCGAACATGTGATGGAAGGTGGCGGGGAAGCTTCATCACTTTAAGCTACGTTGTATAAGTTATTTTAAGACACGTGGTTTGAACTAGTATTCGGTCCAAACCGACCCCGGTGGCAAGTGAGGTATCTAATAAGAAAAAAAACTTTTGCTTTGAGCCCGCTCCAGCAAAGTCTGAAATTGATCATCGGTTTTTTGTACAAAAAATGTCATTTTGGGTGTTAAGGCGGAAAGGATCCATAAGCACATGAAACTTGATTTTTTTTTTTTATGTAACTATTGTGTTTTAGAGCTTTTTTATGCTGTTATAACCCTTTTGCCAAACTTGCATAGTCCTTGCCTTCTTGAACTAGACATAGCCCCTGGAAGGTGAGGTAAACGCGGGAAAATAGTCCATGACGGTGTGAGGTGCATCAAGAGAAAATAGGCTTCTTATATGCTTTCTTACAACATTGCTTTGAATACCATCAAAACCATATCCACCAGAAGAGTTCACAGGTTAAGATTGTCATCTCCAGGAAAAATTTGGATTGATTATTACATCCTATAATGAAGTATTCATTATAGAAAAATCAAGTGGCTGGTATTTCCATTTATCATGGATCTGTCGATTGAATATTGTATTCTGTATTGGAACTTAATTTAGAATAAGTGTTGTGCGGCTTAGAACTACTTGAATCTTTTTGGTTGGGAAATTTTCAAACCTTGCCAAACCTATGCATAAACTGAACATGGTCGGTAATCTTCCAAGGAGGAAAAATTGGAAAGAGTCCTAAAAACTTAAGTTATCATTTTAGAGGTACGAAAATTTGTCTTTATTTTATTGTTCAAAATTAATTGTGCCTATTCATTTAATCTACCACCTCGATTTCGAACGAAGAAGCAAATTTAGCCTTTGATATGGATAAAGCGAGTCCTATTAGGTAGCCCGTGACCCCAAATCCTCTTCGGGACGATGAAGAATTTCTTTGCAGGTACATAAACACAATAAAATGGGCTATCAAAAGGTCAAAAGCTACATCGCTATTTGAATGCAGTGAAAGATGCTAGAATATGTCCTTAAAGATCGGTGGTAATGAAGATAAAACATGCTACTTAGTTGGGTTCATAGAATTTTTTGCATTCTCAAAAGAATATCTAAGATGAAATGTCAAATTATAGGTCTCTTCTACCTCTTATCGATCAATTACAAAATTGACACGATATCAACAACACTAAGTTGCAATTGGTTCTGTAGAGACTAATGCTTTTCATGTCTAAGGTACTTAAGAACCCTAGCTATTGTTTCAATCCCATTCATACTCTAACTTTGTGCATTGTAAATGGTTCTTTGCTTTGGTTTCCTCACTCTCCTATGCAAAAATATAAATTAAAATCAATCACTTATTAAGATTTATTTTCTAGTAAAAGATTTTGTAACGAAGTAAAACTTATGTAGGCAGAGGCCCATGCACTATTTAAATGTTAAATAAATCTTAACTTTGCAATATAGACAGCGATTTCTAAACTGAATTAAATATCCTTCCTTTGACCTCCAGTGTTAAACTGTATACATCTAGAAGAAACATCAACCATTGATTCCATGAAAATGCTTAGAATAAGTACATTGAAATCAAAGTTCTTATGCCAGGCGTTTAGATTCTTCATCCTTGTCAACGGCTCCAATACACTCCCTCCCACCTTGATTTGCGGAAGGGATTTAACATCATAAATATATTGATTAAGGATTGGTTCTGTGAGACACGCTTTTCATGTCTAAGCTACTTAGAACCCTATCCTATTTTTCAATCCCATTTCCATACTCACTTAACTTTGGCCATTGTAAATGGTTCAATCTCGGAGAGGATTTATGGTATTTTATATAATTCTAAAACGGCGAGCTATCATTGAAAACAATTAGATGAACAAAGGAGGATGCCCTTGATCAATTATTCTAAAGCACAATTGAGTAGTTCTTGAAGCTTATAGATCATTGCACTCGCGATTATCGGTACATAATTGGCTGTCTGACTTATATACATTATATATATTAGTATTAACCTAATAGCTTTAAAGTTGATTTTGGCACAAATTTTTTTATGCATAAAATACCCGGAAATAAACAACCCAGAGTTCTACGATGAGTATTTGGATGGTATTCATTTTTATTGACTTTGATTGCTATTATGTGATGCCTATAAGATACACTTCGAAAGGATGGTGTTGTGAATACTCGCCACGGCCTACGTGCTCGGCCTCAAGCGCATGTACAAGCTCGCTTTCAAACTCCAACGCCGACTAATAACAGGCTTCAGTGGCATCGCCGGTTGTTCCATGGTATGCCTTCCTTCCCTTTCTCGATTTCAAGATAAGCGTTAGTAAGTATTTACGGTACCAGAAGCAAAAATATTTCAAAATTTTGATGTGTTGGTAAGTATTTAAAACTTAAGAATGCGATAGCTTGGGTGTCGATGAATGTTGAACTTATCTAAATAAAAAATCTTGGATGGTCGCATTGCTAATAGTATTCCTTGGTGTATTAAATTTACGAGTTCAAGTTACGTCCCGATAACATTATATATAGTAGCTCATGAAAGACATGGTCTTGAATGGGGGTGACGACATGGTAGTAATGGTTGTAGTGGCATTAATCGCCTTGGTGTATTAAATTTTGGTTCATACTTAAGTACAAAAATATTATATATATTTATCACAAAGGAAACGTGATCCTTAAATACAAGAGAGTATAATAGATAGTTGCATCTATTTGGATCTTCATATATTAGATTGATGGAGTTCAAAACTAGATGATAAAATACGATGGGTTCAAACGGTAACATTTACACTATTGATAGTATGCTTTGATGCATTAGATGAGACCTCTGTGGAGCACACTCTCTTGCGATGATGCTAGAAACTAAGATTTCAACCAAATTATCCTCTGTTAATAGAGCCAAACGAGATAAGGTTAGGATCTACAAATAAAATATACATGCATGTATATATAACGGAGTTGAGTAAATAGAGCCTCCATGTAATGAAATTATATTTATTCTGTATATGAGAAGAATTAGGTGATTTTACGTGATCCAGGTCAATGGGTTTTGGTTTAGGAAGAGGATCACCACAACGATAAAATTGCTAAGGGATACAATGAAGATCAAAGAGAACCCATAACACATGCCATACATCATGGAAGTAGGTAATATACTGGATCTAAAGAAGAAAAATAAACAAGTTTAATATGCAATTGAAGGTAAAGATCTCTTGGGATTTGAATTCGTAGTAGATTTTAGTTGTGAATAGGTTAATTTCAAGTCTTGGAAACCTAGTGCCATTAAAATACATTGACTCAACTATCACCGTATACAATGGTAGGAAACTACTACGCTCGATCATGGAATTTCTTGAGTTGATGTTGATATGGTGGACTAGTGAAGGAATTCTCCCCTATAGGTGTTAAAGTTTCATGACTAGGGACCTTTCCTTTAGAACTTTACAATGCTTTAGATGTACGAATATATTGAAAGAACCTAAACCTTTATATGGTGGTTGAGAAGGTCTTATGCAACCTAAAACTGCAGGTTTGCTTTATGTGTCATTAAGGCCTCCTTGGAGGTAGACCTTTTGTAGATGCACCAAGGGTGTTGGCGATAAGAAAGCTTGGTGGATATTCATTGACAAATCTTGTGCAAGGTGGACAACTAAAGCATCCATGCTGGTCTAGCTACTAGTCGGTTGTGCATACACATGTTATATATGTGGATATAGATATCTGATCGGGACGGAGCACTACAGAGAAGTAAACGGCTTAAGTTTCAGTACCTATTCACACTTCGGGACCAGCAAACATAGAACAAATTAGATAAATTTGGATGCTTATCTGGCGAGAATATCGACCTTATCCATTCCTCAATGCTATGGTAAACCCGGGCATGAAAACCTCTAGTCGAGCCCTTGTGCCCTCCGGATTTTTCAAAAAGGAATATTGTGGTACTGCGCCCTCAAAATCCATCGATGCGATGTCGAACGAGACAATTCTTGAAAGTGGTTCTATACAATATTAAAGTTGGCATAGAGACACGAGTAATGGTTATGTTGTGTCAAATGGTCTTGTTGTGTCAAAAATATGACTAAGAGGTCCACATAGTATGACACGAAGTCACCCTGGTGGGTCACGTGGCACATTTCCTCGATCACCGCGGCTTTAGAGTGTTGACTGTCTCATCCTCCCGATGGCAGTAATACAAAGTAGGCTTTTTAAATGTAAAAGAATACCACTCAAAGGAAAGAAGGCTACACCTTCGGCAAATATATATATATATATATATATATATATATATATATATATATATATATATATATTAATAATAATAATAATCCTTGAGAAATTATTTCATTGACAAATATTCAAGGCTGGACAGCTACCATGAAAGCATCCATCTTTGGTCTAGCTACTATTTAGTTGTGCATACCATGTTATATATGTGGATATCCGATATGCGGTCGGGACGGGGAGCCTTTTCCTGAAAGATACTTGACTTAGTTTCAGGTCTGTTCTGCCAGGATAGCACACATAGAGCAATTAGAATAAATTTGGATGCTTATCCTTGGCGATCTGGACACTTATCCATTCACCTCAATGTTGTGGTAAAAACCAGGCATGAAAGCCTCTTAATCAAACCCTTGTGCCTCAGATTTTTCCAAAAAGGAATATTTATGGTACTCTGCCCTCAAAATCATGGCTTGTCTTGAGCGGGACAATTCTTGAAATTGGTTCTATACAATATTAAGGTTGGCACTGAGACACGAGTAATGGTTTTGTTGTGTCAAATAGTCTGTTCGTGATAAAATATGACTAGGAGTCCACATAGTATGACAGAAGTCACCACAGTGGGGTCACGTGGCACATTTCCTCAGTCTTGCCCAACTTTAGAGTGTTCGCTTTGCTCCAGTCCTCCCGGAAGTAATACAGTAGGCACCGGTGTAAAATAATACCTCCAAAGGAGAAGAAGGCGCTACCTTGACAAAAAAAAAAAAAAAAAAAAAAAAATATTAATAATAATAATAATCCTTCGAAGGTATATTCATTGACAAATCTTGGCTAAGCTTGACAAACTAAACATCCATGTTGGACCACTGGTCTAGCTACTGATAGGATTATTATACGCACATGTATATATGTGGATATCCGATACAAGGTCGGGACAAAGCCTTTTCACAGAAAAAGAAAAGCAGGCGTAAGTTCCAGTCCTACTGACCTGCTGCCTAGGATAGCACACATAAAACAGTTAGAATAAATTTGGATGCTTATCCTTGGCAGAATATGGGCCTTGCTCCATTCCTCGATGCTATGGTAAAAACCGAGGCATGAAGGCCTCCTAATCAGCCCTTGTGCCCTCCCTAATTTTCAAAATCATGGTACTGCCCTCAAATCCATCAACTTTGTCTTCGAGCGAGGACAATTCTTGGTGGTTCCTCTGATATTAAGGTTGGCATAGGGCACGAGTAATGGTTTGTTGTGGAAATAGTCTGTTGTGTCAAAAATATGACTAAGAGGTCCACATAGTATGACACAGAAGTCACCACAGTGAGTCCGTAGCACATTTCCTCGATCCTGTGACTTTAAAGTTTTAAGCACATCTCATCCTCCCGGGAACGTTAATACGAAAGTGAGCACGGATGTAAAAGACCTTTCCCAAGAAAGGAGAAGAAGAAGCTACACCTTGACAAAATAATAATAATAATAATCACGAGAGAGTATATTCATTGACAAATCTTGCAAGTACAGGACAACTACGCAAGCATCCATCTTTGATATAGCTACTAATCGATTGTGCATACACATGTTGTATATGTGGATATCTGGGTAAGGACGGGAGCCTTTTCACAGAAAAGAAAATGGCTTAAGTTTCGGAATCTCTTGTTCTGCCCGGGGATAGCACACATAGAGCAGTTTAGAATAGCGTTGGATGCTTATCCTTGGCGAATATGGGCCCTGTCATTCCTCGTATGGTAAAAACAGCCATGAAAGCCTCTCAATCGAAGCCCTTGTGCCCTCCAGTTTTTCAAAAAGAGGTGTTTGGTACTACGCCCTCAAACGCTTACATGTTGCATCAACATGGATGGAAGCCTCTATTGGCATAGGTTCAAGGCTATATGATCCAGGTTTTGGATTCTACCACATTCGGTTAACCATCACATTGTTATACTATTGATTCCATTTGAATCAGCATACAAATCACACATTGTTATACTCTCGAGAAAATGCCATTGAATCAATACAAACAAAATCACGAATAAAATTATTAAAATGCACAAAAAATAGAAATAATATGTGACTAAACTCCCTCATCACATTAGAATAACGAATCTTTGACCATACACTTCGATAATCATGACTTTACACCATTCCCTATAACACGAGAGCGATTCTGACTTACTTGATTGTGGGTGCGAGAATGCGACCTACTGAAGATAAACATGATTTTCATCCATTGAATTCTGATGTACGAGAACACCAAATTTTTATATAAGTACCATATCGATTATTAGTCTCATGCATGAATCGATTATTAATTTGTACAAGAACAAAATTTTGGTGATTTGTTGACATTTTAATCAATTCAACGAAAAGAAAGAATGATATAATTGATGCAGCAAAGGCACTTGATCACTCAAAGAGAAAAGGAGTAGGGTTGTAATGTCTTCAATGTCATAACGGACTCTTTGGAGTTTACATGGAACGTACGTTACGGTCTCATCAAAATTTAGTAGGTGTTGTGATTGTGATGTTGGGCAGTTTTGATGTGGTGTGCATTGATTGTGGTGTTTGTCGTGATTGTGTTTCAGTGTTCTGTTATAAAAATCAGCAAGCTAGGGCTGATTTGTGGCATACATTATGATCCCCTATTTCACCCACATCTTCAGCACGTTCAAACTCTTTCATCTATGTTTCCTTGATTGCATTTTCCCGAGGTATGATAAGGCACTTGATCTTGGAGTTTTCCTTTGTCTTTCTCTTCTCACACCATTCATTCTTCAATTAAGTTAACTTTTCAATAAATCACTTTTGATCTCTACTCTATAGCATTACAGATTAGCAATCATATCCTTATGAAACACTCCTTTGAGTTGGAGAAGAACCAACGAAAAGTGAGAGAAGAGCTATTGTGGTGACGGTGGACCTTTTTAGTACACTTTAAGACTACTTCCTTTGATGCTTAGGACTTTATATCATATGGGGCTATTTAGATTTTGTTGTAAAAAATTCCTATTGATTAGGTATATTCTTTTCATAGATGAACATCAAAGATATTATCAATGGTACAATTTCCTTTAGATCTTGAAAGAGCTAAGAGATTTATTCATAGTCACTAGACTTGGCAGATGTTATCAACCCGGTAAAGTGAAGCACAAATATAATTTATATTAATCCAGTCCCATCAAGGTATGAAGCTCTTGGTATTGTAAATGTGTGCACATGATTCAATTATTGTTTCTTGCTATGATTTTAAAGGGCAAAAATAATTTGAGAATAACATGTAGATAAACATAATTCATAAACGATTATTGATGAAGATTTTCAAACATGCAATGATATACTCATAATGGTCTATTCTAGAGCAGTCAAAGAAGAACGGACTTGTCACATACCTCATTCACAATATCTTTGTAGAACGTGGATAAAGTCTTTCGGAACACCCAAAATTGATCGTGTTTAAAATCACCAACAATAATTTGTTTGTACGGTCTAAAATTAGTCCATGGTACTCTAAATCAAACGTATGTGCTATGTCTATAGCACTGTAATATTAGTTTTTTTTTTCTCATAAATTGTACAAATCGAAGATGATAAGGCCATAAATAGAGGTGAAAGCAGACTTATTTGTTTTATTTTTAGTTAATAAAAATATCATACTTTCTCCAATATCTCTTTTCTAGTATATCTCATGTATTGTATGAATGTGATGTACCTACGTACTCCCCTATGCCATAAATTTGAAAACATGTGTTCTTTATGATCCCACTAATATTTGGGGCTTCATAACCTAAACACGACTTTTTCTTTAATTTAATAAAATAAAAAATCATAACTCAAGACACAAGGAATATTAAAGCTTAGTGCACAACAGGAGCAAGTTTTGAAGCAATACAAGGGTTGTAAATGCGAGGTTTAATTTCTTCAACTATCAACCATTTTTATAGGTAGATTTTTACACTACAACTTCGGGTCAAGGGCCATGAGATTTGATCCTTTCTTAAGTTGATTTTCTATAGTGGTGTTGTTTTTCTTTTAAGTAATCCGAACCCCCATAGATGGCTCTGAAATTTATATGGTTTCAAAATCTTTCAAGTTTCTAAATCAATAGTGAGAAATTTGTATCAACTAAGCCTTCTCACCAATTTGGGGTGAAAACGAACCCAACTTCAATGCAATATCCAAACTCATGCCATGTCATCTAAATAGGTAAACATAATTATCCTTAATGGAGAAGATATTTGTGCGATCACATGGATCAACATAAACAATTTTCGGCTGAAGGTAGGATCACCCGGGTTTGACAATGCGCGATTACGTAGCTAAACTTGCGGAAGGTTTGGAAAGGATGTCTTAATTCTAGATATTAAAGAAGATCCATTCCTAGTTGAATCATATATTAAAACCAAACTATGCCTTAGTTCACTTATTCAAGAACCCTCTTGATCGTGGCCTCAAGTCCATGGTCCGTATGATCACTTCGTGTTGAACTATTCCATAATAATGATAAAATCGGAAGATTAGTATGGCGACTCTACTTGAAGGAATTTCGAAGGATACCGCCTATAAGAAGTTTCTCACAAAATCTTGTTCCACTTTGCCTAGGCCCAGACACGACATATTATAGAAGAAGGCAAGTGAAAAATTCACCCCGGGATCAAGTTTGCGAGGGAAAGCTTCAAACCCCTTGTTCCGTTCGAAACGCGCTCGTGCGGGGCATTTGGAAACGCTCGGAAACGCGCTCACGAAAGCGGCTTCACCGAGGGAGGCGTTTTCGGAGCGCGTTTCGAACTTTATTAAACGCTCTGCCTTTTCGGGAGGCGTTTCGAAAACATTCCGAGACAGACGCTCCACCGCGGCGCTCCGACATTAAAAAAGCTTAGAGCATTTTTAAACGCGGAAGTGGTCGGGGAGCGTTACAACGACTCCTAAAAAAAATACGAACAAAAATGGCCGTGGGTTTTAGGGCTGATGTGAGTAAGGAAGCCATTGAAATTTCATGGTAATGTTAAATTATTAAAGTAAAAGTGACATTTTCCTTTATTTTATTTTCATCCTTTTACTTTAAGAATTTAACATTAGTCTGCAGATACTTATGGTTCTCATATCATGCATAGATCGATAGATCGATAGATCTAATTCTATTATTATAATAATTATTGTTTTCTTTATATTTGGTGGTTTGAGGAAAGATGTACATTTCCTTTACTTTGTAGCATGATTTAGAAGCATCTTCACCTTTGAGAATATAGTAAAATATTTTTTTCTTATTATAGATTTTTCTTGGAAAAGGTACTGGGGATTAGGTGCAAATGCACAGTGATGTTGTGTAGCATTAGTGTGATAAATATGGGATAGTGCAAAGCATAGTTTTGAAGATTAGTCTAAGTTCGGCTATTTTAATCGACTCGATCCAACGAGTTGATTGTTGGTTGGCTAATTGTTGGTTCAATGGACGAGAAGGTCTTGCATGCACAAATACCAAAGGGAAAAATGGAGCCCATCATAGAAGTGCTCTTTGTAATTCTCCATACCCTTCCATGCTTCCTCAAACTCCTCTCCAACCTCAATATCGGGGTGCTAGTAATCGCGCAGAAACAACAACTGGCATAACTGAGAGCTAGAGAAGAAACGCGTTGCACCCAAACTACGGGAGAATACTTCTCTCACAAGTGTCACCATGTGCCATGCTTGGTCTCGGTGGTTCTCTTCCTTCTCTCGGTTCAATTACCATATCTTCATTAGAACCAACACCTCGAACTCCTTTGAACAACGATTTACCCATTTTGTAGTAGTGATTCGCCATTTATCTTGGTGATTCGCCATGATTTTATAGGATAATATAATCTTGTAGAAGATTAAACGAAAAAATTATATATACATATTATATTAATAAAATCACCTTCCATTTTCTATGTATCATGGGGGATTCGCCTATTTATTATATATAAATTTAGGGGGTTCTTAAATTTTCCCTGGTTTTGGGGGCATTATTGTTGCTGTATTTGATGCATTATTTTCTTGTCTCTCTTGCTAAATAGTTTAGGATTCATGTGTTCAGCTTTCTTTCTTGCATTTAGTACGTACCATAAGGATTCGGGTGACATTCGTTTTAGAGCCTTAAAACTTAAAATTTAATCAAAATCAACTTAAAATGAACCCAACTACCTTAAGGACCATTAGATTCGAGAATATTTAGTGGTCTAGGCTAGAGACATGTTTCGGTGTCGTTAAACGTAAGTTGTTACTTTAATGGTATATTGTTACAACTTAGAGGTGATATCCCTTCCACGTATGGAAGTGTATTTACATATGATAAGTATATTTTGGCGCTCTCATGGAACGATTACACATTAGACAACACTACTATCGATGGACTCCACGTACCATCACATATATTTGGAGACACCCATGGGTTGCCGGGCATGCCATAGGTAATAAGTGCGACCGCCTTGTGAATGTGATACATTGAACACAAAATTCGGGAGATTGATACTTGGTAATCAAATGAAAGAAGAGAAATGACCTATTGGAAATGTTGTAATTGATGGCAAGGAGATAGCGTAAGAAAGAGACGAGAGAAAGGAGGAAGAGCCGGAGAGCGGAGAACGGTGAGATAAACTTAATGACAATAGAAAGAAATAACGAAGAACACGATATGAGAGAGAATAACGGGGGCTACAAAGAATCTGATGAGAAATAAGACGGAAGATAACGGCGGAGACGAGAGAATGATAGAACGAAGATGGAATGGCAGAGATGGAACAGAAATGAGAGCGAGCGAAAAGAAAAATAACGAAGTGGGTTGGTGTGTGCCAGTTAATACTAATTGATACATTTAACTATGAGAATATAGATAAAATAAACCATTGAGCTGAAATTATAAAATCTGGAACTAGAGTCAGGCGATTTTGAGAAAACAATGAAATCAGGCGCTCAAAAACCGGTGGGTTCGACGCGATAGTTGAAGTGGTAAGAAGAATTGTCAAAAAAGATGTGATACATGTCATTGATGGCCACGTGTCCTAATGCGGTTTCAAATACAATTTTTTTTAGCGACAATTTTGGAGAATTATGTGACAAGCATATAAGTTGCGTGATATTGTGCATCATGTTGTTGGATGGGGGTCCAAAGCTCAGTTGGTGCGTGAGGGGCGGATTGATCGATCGTCGAAGGAGAAGATGCGGGGAAAGGAACCAAAGTGTGGGTCCTACATTCATGTGTAGACAGAAGTATTATGCGAAAGTCTGTGTATTATGTGTGTTATGAAAGTTAATAAAAGAAGGATAGAGGTTATAACGTATATTAATATGTGTTGATATATATGAAGTGGACTGTGTAATTTATTTTTATATATCTTTGAGCACAACATATTCATATGCGTGGAATATACCTATGTTGAATTATGATTCTTTTAAGCCAAAGGTGGGCCGAATACGGAGTTGGGATTCAGTCCGTGAACTTGAATACAGTAGAGTGTTCACATATAAGTTAAATGCATGGGTTTATTATAAGGTTCATAATAAATTAAACGAAATTAGATTATATATGTCCATATATTATAATTGATATACAGAGTCACAGAAAGGAGTGCTACATATGATGGTTAGCATATAGTAGTACGTTGTGGAGCACTGACGCTATTACATGAAGTCGGGGTTTGATATCTATTGCAATGGTAATATGTTACATGGCTAAGGCTATGCGGGAGCGGAAGCATTAAACCTATGGAGGCAGGGAGGGATTTATATATATATATATATATATATATATATATATATATATATATAAGCACATATATAGGGACGAGTTATAATATGAAGCATATATATTATTGCACACGATATTAAAAGAACAAAGGGTTCTGGTATTTAAGACTTAAAACAAACAAACGGTATATGGTGGGACCCCATAAAACTCTAAGAATCTTAACTTAAGTGGAGGATACATAAACGCAATTCAAGAATCTTAGCAGAATTTGGAGGATACATAAATGCAATTCAAAATCCTTAATCGAAATTTGGAGGATACATAAAACGCAATTCCGAGAATCTTAACCCAAACGGAAAAAGTATATATATGTGTGTGTGTGTGTGCGGCACTCTATATACAAAGTACCATAAGGAATTGGAACCCTCACTAATCACATCGAAGAAACTTATGGCAGTAAAGGACATTTATGTTAACAAAAGTTCCAATTGCGATTGAGTTCCGGACCGGATATGTTTTAAGCGATGATTCTCATATTTTGTTTGAGTTCCGGCCTAAGTGCATCGAGAGATTCATCGCATCGCTTGCAGTGAAGTGGATAGTGATTAATTGCATCGGAGTAAATAGAGCAGGCGGATCATTGAACCATGGCGATTGCGATGGTGTGATTTAATCGCAACGTCAATCCCGATCAATGGCAACCGTTGGATTCATAGTGAGTGATCGCATCGGAGATTGCCAATCACATTAGTGCGTAGGTATAAGTGAATAAAGAATTATAAGTTGCGATTGTGACTAAAAATATAAAACGGGCGAGTGTATATGTAATGTGGGCTCCATACAAAGGAAAATTAATATATGTTTACTCCAAGTTTTTTGACCAAAGCTAAAGAGTTAAAAGGAAAGCACGGCGACATACACACACACACATGTATATATATACACATACATATTTATATATAGCGAACGGTGAATCATCTGTCGGAAGAAGACGAACATCGAAACAACCATAATTGGAAGTTGTGATTGCAATTAATCGCAATTGGAAATATTCAAGGCGATTCATCGCATCGGAGAACGAGCATGTTCGGCGAGTGGGCCCGAAAAGGGCATCTTATGTATTAAAATGATTTATTATTTTTATATCGCCAAGAAGCATTTGAGTTATACGAAAAGGGGTAGTTTACATGTTAATAATGCTTTGTACCCCGAGTTGAGTTGCGTTATATAAAAATCACGGTCACATGCATATGCGGTAGTTACACCACGGCAATGAACAACGGAGGCTAGCGAACCGAAAAAGATGAACACGCGATCCCTTAGAGAAAAGACAAGCACATGGTAATCCATGTTGTAGCCCGAATATAACGTTTTTATTGGTTTATATTGTTTGTGATGCCTACAATCTCAGTGAGAAATAAAAATCCTTTGTAAAGCGAAAGTTCTATGAATTGATGAGATTTTCTGAATGAAAGTGGATAAAGAAGTGAGGAGGCGAGCAAAGATTCGGGGGCTATTCATTTTGAATTCCTGTAGGTCTAGGCATTGTAAGTACTTCTATATCAAGCATATCACATTAATATGCGAAGAGGTTAGAGAATGTAAGAGTATGATTGAGGCGAGAGAAGATAAACAGGAGGAGGGAGAGTGCTACGGAAACCGAGTGATATCTAAGGTAAATCAACAAATATTTTTTCTTTTGAAAGTGTAAAGTTGGAGCTTCCCTATCAATTTATAGCTTGATAGATGTCGGTTAGCAGGCGGGCGAGGTTTGGAGCCTCTTGTAGGTTGGTACTGCTTTTGAGAAGAATTGATGAAGTTAAGAGCTTCCTTGCAAGTTTAGCAGCTTGGAGCTGAAATGAGCCTCCTGTGGGTTGGTGCCTACGGAAAAGCCGGTGGTGAGAGGGAATTGGAGCTTGCCTTTGCATCACGTATGCTCAGATGTGGTTTTCTCCCTTTATGGGTTTCCAATTATATCTGTCTCTGTGTGTATTTGCTTACATGTATTGTCCATCATTCACCTCCAATACTGGCAATATTTGTGCTCTCATAAGTTTGGTTTTCACATTAACTTAATACTTTGCTATGTATTAAGATTGTTCACTTATTAAAGTTGGTTATAAAATTAAGTTGTAATTAAGCTTGATGAAAAGTTTAAAAATCTCATGTATGTGTTAAAGTAAGTTCACCCCCCCCAAGTTTAACTAAGGATTCAACAATTGGTATCGAGCCAAGTTCCTTTTGTACCGGTTTAACCTTTGAAGGAGATCCTAGGTTCCCAGGATGGCTAGTCAAGAAGGAAGCTCGGCCAATAAGCCCTTTTTTCATAGGTACTTCAGTATTCATACAGAGAAATCGGAATGAGAGCATACATAATGTCTCTAGGAATAGAAGTTTGGGTTTACGTGGAATTTGGATATGCCCCTAAGACAAGCTGACTCGGAGAAAGAAGCTAAAAAACTTTGTAGCTAATGCAAAGCCATGAATGCAATCTTAAATGGACTATGTGAAGTTGAATTTATCAAAGTAATGCTGCAATAAAGGCCCTTAAAAAATGTAGGATACTCTTGAAAACATCCATGAGGGAAACAAAAGTGTGCTCAATAAAACTTCAAGTATATAAGAGCTCGAATTTGAAAATTTAAAAATGAATGATGATGAAGATATTGGCAGCTTCTTCTTAAGAGTTGCGAAATTGTTAATAATATAGAAAGATCTTGGAAAACCATGGGAGTATAGTGTACAAAAGATTCAAAGTCTCTTTACACCCTATTTCCAGCTTGATTTCCATAAAAAGCAGTTGATTGGGAAACCTTGACATGAACCAGTGCCAAATCTAACGCACAAGATGAGGCTAAGCACGGAGAAGAAGCTAAGTGTGAGGGAGGCATCCTTTAGGACGAGAGAAAGAAAAGAAAAGAAGGAAGATACCTCTTGCTGCGATGAAGAAAGAGCCAAATTTGTTAGAGAAGCTGGATAGAAGCTCAGGTAAATATAAAGGTAGAAATTCCATTAAATGCTTTAACTATGGAAGATTTGGACACTATGTTGCTAAGTGCCCTCGCAAAGAAGCAAGAATCAAACAGAATCGGAGAAAAACTACATCAAGCACAGAAGAAGAAGGAAAAATTCAGCCAGAAAATGTTTCTATGCTCAACGAGCAATGATGCATATGAAGACTCGGATGAACCCTCAGAAGAAAGAACCTACGAATTCATGTTGATGGCCATAGAAGAACTTGAAGGACTCCTTCTAGAAGACGAAAAGGTCAATTTGATCTTGAGGGGGAGCTAAAATGCTGCGGAAGTTAAACGGACTCAAAGGCGAAGTGTAGAAAACAAAAATACATTATCCTCGGTATGTAAGAGAACAAGGCCAAAGGAAGTCCTCTCGACTAAAAGTAGAGCTTTAAAAGCCAAGAAAGATAGAAAAACATGTTACTTAAGCAAATCAAGGATAAATTCGGGAACAAAGAGAAGTTGGAAGAACAAGTAGTATGCCGAGAAGAAAGTGAAAATGACGAAGGAAGGTGTCTGAAAATTCTTCTCAAATGATAAGCTACGATAAAGTTGAATGAAATTTTGGGTGCTTAAAGATCTCCTTTGATAAAAACGAGAGGATAGACTATGAAGGAGAATCAAGTAAAGGCAAGAAAAGGAAAACAAAAAATATTGTTTTTTGTAAAAGCAAATAAGGATGATGAGGTAGCTCAAATAAGTTCCCATGAAAAGAAAAAACATGCGTGAAGGAGACGAGAAACTAGAAGGGCCTCTATTAACAAAGACAAAACAAATATACATCCAACAGAAAAGAGGGTCATATGCCCACGAGTATGTCAAATTTGGAAGCCATCAAAGGAGATTCTTTCCTCATATGAAAAAATACACATATTCTGCTAAGTGGTTTATTACTGCATACTATCATACGAGAGGATTAATCAGCTTGACAAGATGTAGGTATTAGAAGGTTATCTCAAGCAAACAAATGAAGAAAAAACATTTCACTCGATTCTTGTACAGAAAACTGTTTCTATGGATACTATTACACTATTTGTAAATAATTTGGCCATAAAATCATAGAATACGAGAAAATATGGACAGGGTGATGTTCAAAACCTCGGAGAGGTTTATGAATCATGGAGAGTTTACTCATACTCATAATCCTACTAAAATATGGTCAATGTTGTGTATGCAATAAGTGGACATATGCCTCCAAATGTCCTCTCGGAGAATGTAGGTCATGTCTCGAGAAAAATTACCAAACAAAGGATGCATACGATGCAGGAAAAAGAAGGTGAATAAATGTAATCCTACAATCTGAAACTCAAGACCTGAAAAACCAACGATATTTGTACGGTGGTTGCTCAAAGCATGTAATTTGAAATAGAAGCAAGTTCATAACTTTTGATGAAAAGAAATGCGAAATATTGCTTTTGAAAATGATAAATCGGGGGGAAAAATCAAGGAAAATCAATCGGCCTAGATAATAAGCAGTGGAAAGGCCCAATATGTACTATTTGTGGATGGGCTAAGCAAATTTGTTGAGTGTCGGTCAAATGTGTGATAAAAGGTTGTGAAGTTCTTTGAAACCTGCAGTATGAAGTGAGATCAAGCACCACAAGAAAGACTCTGCCTCAAGGTGCTCGAATAGAGAGTAATGTCCACATAGTGAAAGAAGAGAATGAAGCATGCCATCTTAAGCAAACTTGAGAGTCATGGTTATGGCATAGGAGATTGGGTATCTTAGCTGTACATCATCGAGACTAGAGAAGTAAGAAAATCTATCGAAGAGATATGCCGGTAATAAAAAGGCCTTCCAAACCACCATATACAAATCTTATAAAAACTAGGCAAACAGAGACCCAGAGACATCATTTAAGACCAAGATGAGCTATCAACAAATGGGCCACTTCGGCTGTACACATGGACCTATGTAGGCCTTCAAGAACTAAAACACCAAGTGGAGAATCCTACTTCATCTTGATAATAGATGATTTCTCAAGGCCAATGACATAGGTTTCATTTCTCAAATATAAATCGGAAGCACTTGAGAAATTAGAAATATTGAAGGCATTAGCGAGAAAAATCGAAACGGGATCACAGCTAAGAAGTGCATCGAATCCAGGACAAAGGAGGTGAATTCTGAACTGTGACTTTCTTGAGACCTATGCAATGAACATAGGATAAAGCAACGATTTACTATTGCGAAATTACCTCAACATAATGGAGTGGCGAGAGAGACAAAGCAGAGATCACATGCAAAAGCAAATTGCAGGGAGCCATGATGCAAGAAAGTAACATTCCCAAACCTTTAAAATAGCAGTCTCTCTGGTACAGCGCATATCCTTAACAAAGCTCATTTAAGACTGACGGTGACAAGATATGAACTATGGCACAGTAGAAACGGCTTCAATCGAGCACTTTAGAGTCTTTGGAAGCGAAGTGTTACATAAAGAATAATGATGAAAATGTGGGGAAGTTTGATGCAAGAGAAGATGAAGGGATATTTTTGGATATGCTTCGAGAGTAAAGGTTACGGGTGCTACAACATCGAAGACTCTTCGAAAAAATGTGGAAAGCATTGATGTAAAATTTGATGAAGAACTACCAAACAAGATAAGAAGTACGGTTGCGGCAATCCTCCGGAAGATCATGAAGAAGAGAACCAAGGTGATGATGAAATAAGTAAGACATGAAGATGTCGGCCAGGCTTGAAAGCCATGGGAATACACTAAAGACCATCACAGAAGATAAAATCATTGGAGACAAGAGTGTGGGAGTCAGAACAGAGAAGACGGCTAGCAAACGAGATAGAAGAACCTTCACACAACTGTGTTATCACAAATCGAGCCAAAGGGTTGGAAAAGGCCAACCAAAGGACAAGTATTGGGTGAATACTATGAATGAAGAAAGAATTGGACCAAATTGGAAAGAACAATACAGAGGAATTGGTTCAGGACATGAGAGAAAATGTCATGGGCTCAAAATGGGTATTCAAGAATAAAATGAATGAACAGAATGATGTCGGGGAATATATGGAACTTGTATGCGGGGATATTCACAAATTGAAGGTCTTGATTACAATGTTGAAACATTCACTGGCCAGCAGGAATGGAAGCCATCATAATGTTTCGGCACTGCATGCTACCATGACTTCAAGGTATATCAAATGGATGTGAAATCTACCTTCTTGAATGGAGATCTAGAAGAAGAAGTCTACATGGAACAACCGGAAAGTTCTCATTAACGAGATAAAGAGAAGACTATGTGTACGAACTAGGAAGGCTCTATATGGGCTGAAACAAGCTCCTTACGGAGCTTGGTACTCGAGCTAGATAAGTACTTGCGGATACGAGGCTTTAAGAGAAGGTAGGCAATCTATCGCAAAGCCATGAAAATAGACTCCACAATTGTTGTAGTATATATTGATGACATTACTTTTGGAAGCAACAAAGATGAGTTAACAAAAGGATTTGTTGAAGAGTTGAAATCGAGTTTGAGATGTTTATGATTGGAGAGCTCACCTTCTACTTGGGACTTCAAATTCGGCAAAAAGACACGGAGTACATTTCATCTCAGGGAAAAATACTTAAAGAGATGTTTGAAAAAGTTCAAAATGGAAGACTACAAAGCTGTGTCAACTCCCATGATCATTGGATGCAAGCTATGTGTTGATGATGGATGCTGTTGATATAGATCAAAGACTTTATAGATCTGATAGGATACACTGTCACCTAACGACATCTAGACCCCGAACGTTGTGTTAGTGAGCGGGACTTGACGGCTGGAATATCGGGCGGCTTGCAAAACAAAATCACCTCTAGCGGTGAAAAATAATGTTGATGAGATATCTCTGAGGAATGGTACGGTATGAACTCATAGTACCAAAGACGGGAGGCTTCCCTTTGACGGCATATACGGTGCAGATTGGGCCATTTGTGTGGATGATAGGAAAAACACAAGTGGGTGAATTATACTTAGGAGAAGAATGCATTGTATTAAGCGAAAACAAACATACATCTCTCTCTATATAGCGAGGAAGCCAGAATACATGGCAGCTGACATATGTTGCACTAAAGTCATGTGGATGAAACAAACCCTCCAAGACATGAAAGGTAAAGCATTGATGAACCTATCTCTATCAAATGTGATAATACAAGTGCCATAAGTATTTCAAAAAATCTTGTACTTCATTTAAAAACTAAACACGGTAATTTCAACTACATTTCCCGAAAAAGTAACAAAAAGTGTTGAGATTGGAATATGTGCCAACAAAAAAAAAAAAACAACGAGATATATTTACGGAGACACTCTTGCTAGAGCCATTCTAATATGCGAGAAACAAACTAGGAGTAGTGTCTTCGGATACTACTCTACGTAGAAAAAATAAAGCTTCATTCCGGGGGAAAAGAAATGCAAACATCATTCGGGGGAATCGATCCAACAAAGACCTAAGGACACAAACGACTAAAACGAACGCTTGAGTCCTCAAGATCGAGCAACATGGGCCAGAGATTTAAAATCACATTGGGGAAATGAACGACACTTTTCCATTGATGTCAAGGGGAGAAAAAAGCAAGCCACAAAGAAAGGGTCCTAAAAGGAAAGCAAAGGGAGTGTATTGCCATCAATGCCAAAGGGGGGGGACTATTGTAAATGTTGTCATTGATGGCAAAGGAGATATCGAAGAGACCGAGAAAGGAGGCGGAATGGTGAGATGAAACGGTCGAGCCGGGAAGAAGAAAGAGAATAACGAGAGAACACAATGTAACGGAGACGGGGAGAATAATAGAGGGCTGCCGAAGTACGGTGGAAACGGAAGACGAGAGAGAAAAAAACAAAGAGAAAGACAAATAATGACAAAAATAGAGAGATGGAACAAGTAAGAGCGAGAACGAAAAGAAAAAATAACGACGGGGTTCTTTATATATGGGTTAATACACCAATCGGTACATTTTAAAACGATAATATAGGTTAAAATAAACCATTGGAAAGCGAAATTATAAAATCTGGACAGGAGTCGAAACGGAACCTGAGAAAATAGTGAAACCGGTGCTAAAAAATAGGTGGAATTTGTACTTGATAGTTGAAGTGGTAAGCGGGGGTATCAAAGAACGTGATATATGTCATTGATGGCCATGTGTCCTAGAGTGGTTTTCAAATACAACTTTCGCATAATTTTGGAGAATTATGTAATGACTTATATCAATTGTGCAATATTATGGCATTCGTCCGTTAGATAAGAGGTCCAGCTTAGTTGAATGTAACGAAACCAGATAGTAGTCAATCAAAGGAAGATGCGGGAAGAAGAGAACCAACGAACGCGGGTCTACATTCCTGCTAGGCTACTGAGAGCCAAAGTATTATGCGAAGTTGTGTATTATGTGTGTTATGAAAGTTAATAAAAGGTAAAGGGTTATAACGTATATTAATATGTGTTGATATAGATGAAGCGGACTGTGTTATTAATTTTTTTATATATGCGGGCACCAACATGTTCATGGCCATGGAATATACCTATATTTTGAATTAACAATGATTAAGCCAAAGGTGGGAATGCAATTGGTTAGTCCGTGACAGATACATGGTGGAGTGTTCACATATAAGTTAAATGCGTGGGTTTATTATAAGGTTCATAATAAATTGAACGGGGTCGTTATATCGCATCATCATATATTATAATTGATATACAAGTCACCAAAGTGCTACATATGATAGGAGTCAGCATATAGTAGTACGTTGTGGGCCAAACACTATTACATGATCGGGGTTTGATATCTATTGCAATGGTAGTATATTTGTAGCTAAGGCTATCTTGCCGGAACGGAAACGTGGAAAAAGCAAACTATGGAGCGAGGGGTTATATATATATATATATATATATATATATATATATATATATATATATATATATATATATATATGCTTGCTTTATGTACAAAAGACGGGGTTATAATATGAAGCATATGTATTATTGTGCACTTCGATATTAAAATAACAAAGGGTTATTGTTTGGGCTTAAAACAAACAAAGCGATATATGGTGGGACCCCCTACATAAAACTCCAGAATCTTAACCCAGGATTGGAGGATACATAAAGCATAATTTTGAGAATCTTAAGCAAGTGAGATGCATAAACGCAATTAAAGAATGCGCAAGCGGCAAAGTATATATATATATATATATGTGCAACACAGCTACTGTATACAAAAATTGCCATAAGGTGGGACCCTCACTAATCGCATCGAAGGAAACTTGTAAGCGGTGGAACATGTTAACAAGAAATTCTGATTGTGATTGATTCCCGGACCAATATGTTTTAACGATGATTCTCATATTTTGTTTGAGTTAAAACTGAAGATTACTCGGAGCGATTCATAGCATCGACGAAAGTGAAGTGAGCAGTGGTGTCATGTCGAGGTAAACGAACGGATCCGTGAATATGCGATTGCGATGGTCGATTTAATATAACCATCCAATCCCAATCAATGGAAATCGTTGGATTCAGTTGATGATCGGATAGAAGATTGCCGATCGCATCGGCCCTTTGACTGGGGAACAATGAATAAAGAATTATAAGTTGCAGTGCGGCGAAAAGATAAAACAGTGATGTATAATAATGTGGGCTCCATACCAAAAGGAAAATTAATATATGTTTGCAAGGAGTTTTGACTAGAAGTTGAAGAGTTAAAAAGGAAAGCACAACGTACATACATATATATATATATATATATATATAACGTACATACATATTTATATATGTGAACGGTGAATCATCGCATCAAAAAAAGAAATGAACATCGAAACATATAATTGGAAGTTGCGATTGTGATTAATTGTAATAGAATGCTGTCGATTCATCTCAACGAAATAGAGAGCATGTTCGGCGAGTGAAGCCGAAAAGACATCTTATTTATTAAATAATTATTATTATTATATCGCCGAGAAGCATTTGAGTTATACGAAAGGGAAGTTTACATGTTAATAGCAACTTTGTCTATTACAGTTGAGTTGTATTTATATAAAAGCGATTATATATATAGTAATTTACACCACGGAAATGAAAGAGGAGAGCTAGCGAACGAAAAAACCGATTCTGATCTGAAAGAACAACCACATGGTAATCTGCATATTTATGGCGAATGTAAACGTTTTTATTGGTTTATATTGTTTTGCCATTACCTTGGCAAGTCTGCGTAAAATAAAACCTCTCTTGTAGAAGCTGAAAGTTGTATGAATTGATGAGATTTTCTAAATAGAGTGGATAAAGAAGTGAGGAGCGGAAAGGCAAAGAGTCGAGCTATTCATTTGAATTCCCTATGGAATCTATTTGTGTAAATATTGTATAAATAATATCACATTAATATGCGAGGAAAAGAGGTTGGAGAATGTAAGAAGTGGCAAGTTGAGGCGGGGAGAAGATAAGAAAAGGAGGAGCAGAAGGGAGATGCTACGAACGGGCGATATATAAGGTAAATCAACAAATATTTTTCTTTTGAAAGTGTAAGGAAGTTGGGCTCTATCGAGTTGTAGCTTTATATGTCTCGATTTGTAGTGGCCAATTGGAACCTCCTGTGGGTTGGTGCCTAGAAAGTGATGGGAGTTGGAGCTTCCTTGCAAGTTGTTGCTTGCGAGGTGAGGTAGGAGCCTCCTGTGGTTGGTGCACAGAAGCAGGTGGTGAGAGGAGTTGGAGCTTGCCCTTTATCACAATGATAATAATATGTGGTTTCTCCCTTTATGGGTTTCCACTTATATCTTGTTGTCTTTACGTATGTTTCCCATGTGTTGATATGTTCTATCCAATCTTGCTTAATGTTTGTTGCTCTCATAATAATTTTGGTGTCACATTAACTTAATACTTACAACTGCTTTATGTATTAAAATTGTTCACTTATTAAGTTGGTTATAAAATTAAGTTGTAATTAAGCTTGATGAAAAATTTAAAAATCTCATTTTATGTGTTAAATTGATTCACCCCCCACCGTCGGTTTAACTAAGGATTCAACATGACCCAGGACTTAACCCCTAAAACCTTTATGTTTTTGTTTATTTTTGTTAATTCTAAAAATAATACCTTGTGAAAACATCTCATCCATGCAATTCTCCGGCCTTTTATTGCTTGGTAAATTGTGATTTGTTCACCTCCTTCCTTTTTTATCTTATTTTTGAAAGGTCATTTTTGGTTGAATTGTCGAATTCGCCCACTCCCTCCTTTGATGGATCTCTGAGACCTCCTCTTGAGGTCCTCGCTTTCAGGTTGGACCCCTCAAAACACGAGGTGCGAGCTTGGAATTGTCATCGTGTTCAACTCATGTCATCTCAAGAACCTCTGATGGGTCTCTTTGGACCACATTGGAAGAATCGACACTTACCGAAGGCATGATTCATGCCAAAGTTCTCGGCCCTTTCCTCAAAATCTTCTATTAATTGATCCAATTGTAGTCTCACCTCAGCAAACTTACAACACTTTCAATCAACTTGAAATCCCTTCTCATGATTCTCTAGTAGCACTCTCACTCTCATTAAATGGAGGTTTTTTTCCCCGAGCAAAATGGCATCTAATGTGATGATGTTCCATTCATGATGCTCTCTTTTATGAGGAAACCTGCGGTGTGTATATCCATCCTCTTCATGAATATTTTCCCTGCGAGGAGAGTTGTTTGGATCACACCTCACCAATTGAGTGGTGGAGCGGGAAATATCTAGTCTATTTATGTTGTGTCCATCCCCATGATTTATACCTCTTTGGGAAACCTCATTTCTTGACTTAGATGCTGTTTACTTGTTCTTGGATCTCGTTTGGTCGTGGGTATCCCTCTATCTTCCAAGCCATTCCTTTTGAATGTGGTCGTGGTGTCTTAACCTGTTGTTCGACCGATGGTGCATCATTAGTCGAAATGACTATCCTAGTTCATATCTTCTCATCACCCTCTTCCGTCATCTACGATTGTTACAATCCCACCATTGAGTGGGGAAATCATAATTTTAGAAATGTATGCCTAGGGGTAGTCTAGCCCCCTCTCTATGTACCTCCATAATAGATTGAGGAGTAGCGAGTTATGGAGTCTTATCCTGGGGCATCAAATCCTCATGTTCAATATTCTAAGGGTTCATCGGCCTTCAAAAATGAACGTAGCATATTTTATGTTGATATCCCCTTGGTGGCTCTGTTTCTCACAGCAAAGACAAAGTACAAAACACATGGTGAAATTGTACATTCTCCATCATCCTTGCATGAGGTCTTAGTGACAAACAATGAGAATGCTCCCTCACTCCCCAGTGATGAGTAAGGTGGCTATGACACATCCTCTATCACCATCCAGACTGTAAATATATCTCCATATGTTAAGAATATGTAAGTATTGAATGCCCTCCCAAATGAACTCCTACGCGAGGAAAGATATGCATCAAAATACATGAAAGAAGACTACGCAGGAGCCAGGTATGTCATCCCTGCCTCTTATCGGCTCATCAGTTAATAAAGAATCATGCATGCAGGTAAGCAGGTACTCTGCAAAGGTGGACCTCAGTATGGATCAATCCTCCCCAGCCATTAAACGATCTATAATCTGTGACTCTCCACATGCGATGTCTTCCTCCTTTGGCTCCCTCATACCAAAGTCATCTCCAAATTCTTGCCATGTAGCAAATGCAGCTATATTCAAAGAAAGTAGTGACTTCTTTGAATTTGGCTATCCATGAGAAGCTCTCCTCTAGAAAAGAATCTCCCAATCTTGGCCCAAGCATGAGTGGCATCCATCTACTCCAACCTTATGGAGGATTCATTCACTCAAAGGAAAGTACCTATGTTTCTCAGGCAGCTGGAGAAGCTCCCTTGCACCATGAAGGTGCCATCCTCCATAGTGAGAAACCTTGCAGTGCGGTAGATAGTGATGGGTGGTGTTGAAAATGGAGGATACCTCCTCCCTTGAGTTTGTATCCCAAACTCTCTGCAACTGCTAGACTCCTCCAAAAGTTTTCTCTCAGAATCCGAAGTGGTGAATCAAATGGCCAAGATTTATCTTACCAACTCAAGTGCGGTGGCCTCCCAGGTGGAATGCCTCCATTTGGTAGAGACATCCTGCAGCAAAGAGAAGACTGTTCATATGGTTGGGCAACCACCTTGCCCCTTCTGATGCAAGCAGTCTCCCTCCTCCTTGCAGCTCTCGAGGAAATAGTAGAGGTGTGTTCTCCTTATCGAGTGATGATGTCCTTCCTCCCTAACTTCTCCTTCCCTCAATATCATCTCACAATCAAAGTGCTCAAGCTAAATTTTACTTTGCCTCCATCGCAAGTCTTGGGGAACTAGCAGAAATGACACGAGAAATCCTCGTGTTGGGCGTGTGCTCCTCCTTCCTGCACGCAGGAGGCACTAGATGTGCTCTAGATGTGACAACGTTGTAACCCCATCCTTCTCTTCATCTTCAATATGAATAGGAGGTAAATGCTCAATAAGATGATCCTCCTTTGTAAAGGACCTTCATACCCTCTTTTCCCAAAGTTGTGAAACTAAGGATCTTTCCTCCAACAAGATATCATACCGAAATGTGACCTCCTCAATAGGTTTAAAGTGGTTTTGAGTTTACGAGTCTTCCAACTTATGCAAAAGTTTCATTGGTTTGGTGTCTCATGTTGTATCAAATATTTTAGCCAACCTTTTTAGTAAACTTTATAAAAAGAAGAAATACTAAAATTTTTCAATAGAAAATGACTCAAGCATCCACGAGCATAGGTCTTACCTTCAAAGTGCGATCTTTGCAACTTTGATATAAACCTTCTTCAAAGCTTGGGTCTTCTTTGCAAATAAGTACACAACTCCTCCACCCAAAACTTTGTTGAAAAGTGAGATCAAAGCAAAGGTAGATAGAAAAATCTATCCATGTCATGCATTTAGCTCCTCTCTGCATAATGTACGAACTCTTTGAAAGTAATATGATCTCTAAAATTCTCGGGTTTGAATTCATACTCTTGCGGAAAATTGCTAAGAGTTCCTTCTCACAGGCATTTCCTCTTCTTTCATCTCTCTAATATCAGCAGGCATTGAAGTACTTTGTGAATAATGATTACTTCAGCTACAAACTCTTTTTGTTATGTACCATATAGATGCGACCTAGATCCGAAAAATATCAGGAGATCCTCATCTCCTCCTCTCTCATCTTCTTAGATTTTACGTGCAGTGCCTTTGCCACGGGTTTTGGAAGAAGCTTTGTAAGCCTATCTTCCCTTTTTCTACACATAATGGAAGTCTTCTTCCAGTTCATCTATCCTTCTCTTGATAGCTACATGGCTAGGATTCACGGTCCCGGCAAGATTAGGCTACGATACCATAATGTCCAAAATGGGAAATTCTCACTATCGTCAATATCTTAAGATATTCCGGATGTGGGAATCCAGGTAGACAAACTCATATGATGTTTTCAAAAACACATAGCCCATGAATGGTTAAAACTGCTTGACAAAATAATAATTTGTTCTGCACATTCCCAAGTGGAAATCTAGAGAAATTAGACCACAACGGTCTTCTGAAGATTTGCATTTTTCTTTTGGGTGAAGCAACGTTGGTTTCCCTTAGCATATCTTTGTGGGCTCTCCACATGAAAAAGGGGATGAGAAATAAATCCCTTTTGATACGTTAAAAGGGGATCGAAATAAATCCTTTCTGATATGTTATTATTACGTGACAAAAATGGCCAAATCCATGACTTGAGTTATGAAGAGAAAAGTGGAAACATATAAGGCATTATTTTATGAGGCTTTTTGGCAGCTTAATAATGGAATGTATTGGATGGGTTACATGGAATAATATGCCAGAAAACGAATCTAGCCTTCTTGTTGTATTATAAGTTAACAGGTAAGGTTTCTTAGAGACACATGTACAAAGAAGATCTGATTTATTCGGCTAAGAAAATGATCTTAATGCAACATTAAATCACTTGTTGAATAATACAAAAAGGTATGAGAATACTTTCCTCTAGCTTTTCGGGAGAAGGGTTGGCCCTTTCCACCACAAGGCTTAAAAAAGCTCGAAACAAGGTCTGCTCTCTTTTATGTACGAAAAATAGCTGGCAGTTCTCTGCAAGGGACTATGTTGTAGGAGATGAGAACCACTTTGTCCGGCCTACCGAATGTAAATATGCTCGAGAAAATATTCCTAGTTGATTTCTCAAGAGAGAAAGGAAGAACCCTCTACTAAGAAATAGACAGAAAGTGCTGGTGTGAAATCCTCCACTACCCAACTCGGCAATATCACTACGAAACCATCTGGGGCGAAGAATGGTCACTTTGCCTTGAGCACGGATGTGGAGCAATACGGGACAATCTCTCCAAGAAGGCCTCTCGAGGAAGAGGTGGGATTCCCACTCGGGAACACTTGATGCTACCTTGCTAGCGAGCGAGGAAGCTAAGTCTAAAGCAGACAAGATCGAGAGATCGAAATACCAAAATCATGAATTAAAAAAGGCCTCCATCCTCTCCATATATAGCAAGTGAACCTCTCCTCATTGGTCCCATCCACATGTGCCCATCAAGCTCATGCAAGTTGTCCTCCACCAAAAGCTGTGTTGACAAGGGATTCTGATGTCCCCAAGTGACTTTGTTGACTTGGTGAAGTTGGTAAGATCAACATACTCCCCATCTCTGTTCCTGAGGTGTAAATCATTCTTATTCTTGCTCCTTTCACAGTAGGAGTGTTATTGATCCTTAAGGAGGTTAATGGGTACTCCTACCCATTTATTCACCTACCTAGTGATGAAGCAACTCTAATATTCCATTTTAGCTTGAAGGCTAAAAATTTGGAATAATACAAAACATTGACACCACTAGTAACTACGATGCTGATGCCTACAATTCCACCTTAGTTGATCTCTTATTTCGAAATCCCACATAAAGTATGAAGTGATTCCTTCTTCTCTTGACAATTTCATTTTGTATATTTCTTGTCGAGATGGTGCTTCTGTTACGGTACTCAAAGAGAATAGCTCCACCGATTTCTCATATGTTCTTTTGTAGAATTTATTTACTTGATACATATGGAATGGGTAGGTCCTTAATATAATATGAGAATCATCTAGGCTACGATTTCTCCCTTCATGCTTGGCATGAGTTGGAGCATCTTCTTTTGGTGGTTGAATTTTAGATCCTTGATGTAGTCACCTTTCATCCAATTAAATTCAAATATGTCCTCTTCTTCCATACCACTAAAAGTTTGGTAAGGCCAGCTAGCTTGTTCCTTTCTTTACAATAAATCATCTGACATATTTAAGTAAGTTCATAGATACTTACACGAGTGAGAGTGGCTTGCGACTTCCTTGATGAATATGAAGTCGAGGCTTCTTAATATTTAAATCTCAGTCATGAGTGTTCTTGGATCCTTGATGATAAATGGAACCTTTAAAATATGATGTCCTCTTCTAACAATGTCTTGAATGTAAATATTTGATGGGAAAATATTATTTTCTTGAAGAATTGATCCTTTGAATGAGATAGAATATCTTTCTTGAAATAACTTGAGAGTCTTTAACACCCAAGTTCAGTTTGACTTTTCAACCCAAAATTTGATCTTGCTTCACGGAGTGTTTTCTTTGTCAAGTAGCCCTTGTGTTCGGAACCTTAGATGCGATACCATGTTGAGAATTTATAAGGTTGGTGATTAATTCAACTTATCTTCTTGATAATTACTTGTGTGATTACTTGAGTTAATTATGTCTTCTCTTCTTTAACTTATTTAGTCTTTCATCAAGTCAATTATAAAAATACACGAGACACAAAAATCAAACCACAGAGCCGGAAACATCTCCCTCTTGGAGAGGAAAAACGTAAGGAATTCTTCTTATAGATCTTCAAATTACAAGTACCATGACCAAGACTCAGACCCTTGACCTAGGAATGCCTCCAAGACCTTGTATCGTCGCCTAGCACATACTCCACAACATTAATCCTTCTCTCTTCTTCACCAACATGCCTTGACACTGCACCACCACTAGATAACTCGATCTCTAATTATATCTTCCTTGATTTAGTATTTCGTTATACTTCTTCTTGTTTCACTTGAGATATGTCGCTTTGCTTTTTGTCTTGAAGATAGGAAGGTAAATCTAGGATATTTACCTTCCTTCTACCCTTATCTTATTATATCATACTTTGGTCTTTTAACTTTGATGCTTCTTGACTCAGGAAACATTTTGCACTTCTTATCTCACTTAGAAATTAGGTGTATGCATTGCTAGATCAACCGCTTCTTCATCCATATCCGCATTCAGCGACTCATAACAATCCTTGAAACGGATCCGCATTCATGACTCAAAACAATCCTTGAAACAAATGCGCACTTCTTTTTGTAGGATGCTTTATAAAATAGTCTATACCTTTGACTCAGTGGGCTGCAACCATACTTTATTTACATTGTTGCTATCATATATATGTACGAGAATTTTTGTGTCTTTTAAGACCTACTTATGTCCTTCTTGAAATATGCATATATCACTAATGTACATGCTATCTTGATGTTCTAAAATCCGCATTTAACCACTCTAATTACTTTAGAGATGC
Organism: Pinus albicaulis; assembly: GCA_034641835.2. NCBI lineage: Eukaryota > Viridiplantae > Streptophyta > Pinopsida > Pinales > Pinaceae > Pinus > Pinus albicaulis. The sequence continues at coordinate 1,208,618,714 of CM076570.1, read as the reverse complement.
GATGTGCATGGTCAAATGACCCACGAATCTGAGTATATATATGGCATGGTTCTTCCTTTTAGGCTGACTTTACACCCATTTAGTAGGCAACTTCATCACTTTATAGAGGCGGTGTTTATAATTTCCAGCGTTAATAAGGTAAGTATGAAGGTTATTTTTACCCATTACTTCAAGGATTCATGACAAGGTCTTGGAGCATATATTGATGAATAAACTCTTAATATACATGACCTTAATTATACTTTTAATTATAAGACAACCCTAATAGATATCGAAGAAGTCTATTGACCTATAATAAAAATATTGCTCATGAAACCCATGAAACAAGTACAACAAAAATATATTTTATTATCTTTTTTCTTCTTCTTTACATAAATACATAATTACATAGTAAATATTAAGACTAGTCATAGTTACACTTTTCAATAGGACATGAACCAACTCTTAGCATTTTCAATCCGATACCATTAAACCTCTCCTCCTCCATATCGAACGTTAACGTTGATTCATCTCTAGATACGCAGATCCCTAAGCAGTCTTAGATCTACTCGTATCCTTGGTTCTAAAATCACCACTCTCATAAAGGATGTTCCATAACGCTGCTCCAAAATGGAGAAGACCTAGACCCTCCGCATGCTCTTAGTCATCCTACGATGGAAAAGTCTGACCCGGTAAAAAAAGGTGCCCGCACCTCTCTGCCCGAAAGCTAGACCCATGTAATATGATGTAGGGTTGTCATCCCTGAGCCGATAATCCATTGCTATCATTGGCAGTAGCAACAAATTCTAGAATTAATAATATATTGATTCCACTTGCATCAAAGGCATCCCCACTTAATGCTAGTTCGCCCAAGCACTGTGACATGGGCCCTCCATGTGACATCTTGGTCGGCAACACCTTCCCACAGTACCCTCCTATCACAAAGTAAACATCCACCTCGACGGTGAATGCTAGGTAGGTCCCCCCGATGTAAGCCTACCTTGCAAATTTCCACGGTTGATAACAAAATGCAAGGACTTCTCTTGCGGCCTCCAATAAAAGGTTTTGCATAAAATTTCTTAAAGCTAATTGGATCAACTAGGCCTTAGCACAGCTTAGTTGAAAGCCACTATGTAATAATCCCAATTAGCAACGGCTAATTGGAAATATTAATTTTTGACTAATTTTCCTTTATAAAGTTAAAATATAAATAAAGTGGGTGAGGCACTGTCATCACATAGGATAAAAGCATTCCCTAAAGTCACTAAGGAGACATATCGAATTAGCAAAAGGTGGGGCCTAGTGGCCAAGTGGTAGCGCGAGGATTGGTGGGGCCTAGGTGAGGGAGAGGCTCATCGAAGCATAAAAGGAGGAAGGTCTCCTCATTCTCATTCATTCGATTATGCATTTTGAGAATTGTCTTGCGACATCCAAGCACGCTTGTTGTTTAGCAAAGTCTGCACGTGCTGTTCCAGGTACGCACCAAGTGTCTCCATTCGGAGATCCCGACTTCAACCGGGGGATTTCGAGTGCCTACTCGGGTGAGGAGTTCCATCCTTATTTGTCGATTGGGAGTTGCGGCTATCACGGGAGGAGCACCCACGCGGAGAGCCGGTGCGGTCATTGAGAGGGAGGACACGGAGTCTTGTGGAGAGGTTGTTCCCAGTTGGGAGTTTGAGGTGGATTCAGCCCGGGATAGTGGATAAGGGGCAGGCCCTTTTATTCCGGATTTTTTGGAGTGGAGTTACGGACAGTTGGAGCCGTTCATTCGGAACGGCGATACCCCTCATTACGCAAACCCGGACATGTCGCCGGGGCCCTGTGAGTTGTCATGAGGGGATATTACACACTACTATTTTTCATATCAAACCAGTCCCACTCTCATCATAACACCATCTCGCAAATTGTTACAATAGAGGTCGATCGAAAAGGAGAAAAAAATAAAATAAATGTCACCAAGTACCAAAGTTCTCCTTTTGGTGGCCCGCGTAGTTGTTTCTTAAACAAACTTGCGCATGTTTCCTCAACGGGGCGTGATATTGTCATGCTTGTCTCTCTTATAGTTGCATGCATAACATAAAATTTATTTCATCCTAAACCATGAGTCCTCATGCATGTATTACCTACAGTCTCACTACTCGCATGATTCATTTCTAAAAGCTGACGAACTCATCGTAGTTGAGTATCCCATATCTGTGGCTATCACTCGGTCACCACGAGGTCTAGTGATTTTTATCCTAGGTTTGTACAAGCCACCGTGTACGACCCATCTAACTTTTATACTATTGAATTAACCAAGAGTTTTATGACAACTAACTTGACTCTCTATCGTGCCTGGCCAGTGCTTTGGCTAGCACTTGTAAAAATAAAACCGTGGGATTCACATTAGTAAGTACAAATTAGGCGATAGTGTCAGCCCTATGGCCCTTATCTCCCATCGCCATTTCTTCCAATTTTCCATAGGCCCATACGGATCCCATGAGATCCTTTCGCAAAACCATCATAGGCGTGAGATCGGGCATCTTCATACACTCCTCATGGTATCCTCGAGTTCAATTCACGAGAAGTTGTCATTTTGAGACCCATTTCACATTTCGAGAGAACCACTGGGTGTGTCTTCTTATGTTTTTAATACATTTTGTATAGTTATTTCTAGCTTTGTGTATTGTTATATATGGATGTTTTCACTTGGGGTATTGGATTTTTAAGTTGCAATTTATCAACAGCTTCACAGTAAACTCATTCCCTCGATGAAAAAAGACAGTTAATGTATCATTATTCACTTGAGATGATAAGTTTCTTAAGAAGCTATGCATATCCTAACATCATTTCTCTGAAATAAACCATAAGTTCCACCATCTCGACCATGTTTACCATCACCTTCTACCTGCACATGGTAAACGTCCACGTCAGTTGATAGAACTTCACCCATATGGATTACCCTAGTTTATAGTCCCCTTGACATTATTGGTATCTATGGTCACTTTCTCAAGCCCAAGAGCTAGTTCATTCGCATGGATTGAACAGCAACCTCACATCTCACTTATTCACTTATTCTTACTACCTTCCTCCTGGGGCACTATTATTTTTTGGATAATAATGAATGCACCACTGTGATTTTCTCTTGGCCTACCACTCATCCATATTATAGTAGACCATTTGTGTCGTCGCATTGGTTTCATCCACCTCACACCTGTTGATTTTTGTAGCATCGAAAAGTGTTCTGAGTATCAAATTTGGTGAGGATTATTAGATGCCAGTATTCCAAAGAACCTAGAAACTATTTGTGTAAATTCCACTCAGCTCATGTTTTATTAAAATAATTAATTAATTTAATGGGGACCCTAAGTCTAAACTTAGGGAAATTAAATAATTAATGGGTATTAATAAAATAGAGTGTGAATCTTCTAGAGAACAAAGATAAAGTCATGTTTTAATCTTAGCCATTGATTAGACTTCTAATTTGGGTCATTGATTCATTAATGAGAAGATTATACAAGAAGCATTTAGGTTCATTTGGAAAGAAATTCGAGCAAAAATTCAACAACTTGAGGGAAGTCGATTCTGAAAAAAGAGAATTTTATTTCAAAGGGAGATTTGTAGGGTGGAGGAAGTAGAAGGCATCATCAGTGTAAGGGTTCAAGGAAAGAAGGATGCAAAAGGGTAGAGAGGCAGCACTCAGGAGCAGCACAGAGGCCTCATGCAGTAATGACACAGTCTCACACTGGCTCTATGCAGATAGGTACACATGAGTGACGCAGAGTGACATGGGGAGGGCCAGTGAGTCCCTTAAGTGTCAGAAATTCTCTGGAGGTCTAGAGAAAAATTATCTCAGGTGTATCTCAAGAAGTTTCATAGTTATTTCTTCTAGTATTTTCTTGTAAAGAACTCCTGCTAGAGATTAATATATAAACCATCATATGTTGCACCGGTTTTCCCACATTGGGTTTTTCCAGGGCCAATTGTCCAAAAATAACTGTGTCATTGTGATTGGTTCTTATTCTTTCATTTTACTGTTATTTTCTCTATATGTACTTAATTGATAATTGTCTTAGTGTTTATTTCGAAATCTACTATAAGGGTTTTGTAAATAAATTATTGTGGAAATAAGTAGGAGAAATAAATCTATAAATGTAGTAGAAATTCAGAATTGAATCTTTCACATGGTATCAGAGCGAGTAAAAGGATTGGAGACTTTGCGTTGGAACAAAGTCTGGAAATTCTTGCAGCAACAACTTAAAAGGGTTCACTCGGCTCTACAGAGAAAATGGAAAGCATGGAAGAACAAAGGGATCACGACATATCTTTATTAGCCTCCAGACTGGAAGAATAATTTTCCTGTGTACCAAGCTCTGCTTCTCCTAAATTCTGATATATTGATAGTGGAGCTTCTGCACATATGACGGGAGTACAAGAATGCTTATCAAGCTACCAGGAAGAGAAGATGAATTTTTAGATCGCCATGGGAAAAAAGGCGAAGTGTACCCCTGTTGGGAGAGGTACCGTAGTGTTTCAAAATGAAGTTGGAAATAAGCTTTGAGCAACCAATGTGTTGCATGTGCCTGGTTTGGGGATGAAATTACTCTCATTTTCCTAGATACAAAACAAGGGCTATGAAGTCTACTTCATTGGTAAAAGAGTATATGTCAAACACTCGAGTTGGAAGAAGAAGGCACAAATCAGAGTCAGGAGCAATAAATTGTATAAGTTACAGCTCGAATCTCCAATGGCACTGATAGGCAACTGTGATGAGAAGGATTTGAATGAGCTATGGCACGGGAGAATGGGGCACTTACACCATGGGGCTTTGATAATTATCAAGAAGACCATCACAGGAGTTCCAAATTTAAGCACCAAACGAGATGACGTTTGCAGAGGGCGCGTACTTGGGAAGTACGTTAAGGCAGCCTACCCTATAAGCAAAAATAGGGCTAAGATTTTGTTAGGATTGATACATTCATACATTTGTGGACCAATGTCCACTAGAGCTCTTAGTGGTGCCGAGTATTTCGTCACCTTCATTGATAACCATTCCAGGAAAACTTAGATCTACTTTTTGAAGACCAAGGACAAAGTCTTTGATCGATTCAAGAAGTTTAAATATCTGGTTGAGAATATGACAGGAAAGCGGATAAAGATATTTCAATCAGATAATGGTGGAGAATACATTGATCAAAACTTCACAGAATTCTGCGTGAAGGAAGGCATTAGAAGAGTGTGGACTGATCCATATAATCTGGAGCAGAATGGAGTTGCAGAAAGGAAGAATAGAACTATTGTGGAGGTTGCAAGGGAAATGTTGTATGATCAAGACATGCCCAAATTTCTATGGGTTGAAGCTTGTAACATAGTTGTATATGTTAGAATAGGATTCCTCACAATGCATTGGGTAAGATTACTCCAGAAAGTGTCTTCACTAGCAGGAAGCCAGAGGTAAGCTACTTCAGGATCTTTGGTAGTGTGGCATACCGCCATGTACCTGAAGAGAAGATGAAGAAATTAGATAGGACAGCCAAAAAGGGGTATCTGGTGGGATACGTTGAAAATGATAAGGATTACAGAATCTACATTCCTAGCAGCAGGAAGTTTGTAGTGTGGCGGGATGTAAATCTCATGGACGAAAGATATTTCAGAAAATCCTGAGAGATGCCTTCAGCAACGCAATCTGAATAAGACCCACTGGTCTAACCACTACGACCAGTTGAGGTTAGCCCGAGTGCTTCTCCAAGACAGAAAGAGCCAACGGATTCATGTCTAGAATATTTGCAGGAGTGGGAGCAGGTAGAGCCACCCACTACCAGTGGTAGGACGAGTAGGGAATTATGACAAATTCTGAGGGATGCAGAGAAGTTTGTCGGAGCCCCTAGAAATGAGAAGAGGCAACGCAGTCAACCGAACAAATATCAATCCTTGGTAGCCCAAGTTGGGGAACCCTCTAGTTTTTAGGATGCAGCTCAGCATTAGGTGTGGTTAGATGAAATAGTGGAAGAGTACAGTTCCATCATGATAAATGATGTCTGGGAAGTGGTTCCTAGGCCTCAGGAAAGATCAGTTGTGGGTTCAAGATGGATCTACAAGATCAAATATGTTTTAGATGGCAGCGTAGAAAAATTTAAAGCTAGGTTTGTGGAAAAGGGGTATGCTCAAAAGGAAGGGATAGACTATGAATATACCTTCCCCCTATAACTAGATATGCTTCTATTAGATCCGTGATAGCCCTTGTTGCGCAGATGGGATGGGAGATTAACCAGATGGACGTCAAGACTGCATTCTTGAATGGGGTGATAGAAGAAGAAGTATATATCAAAAAAACAGAGGGATTTGAGATGCATGAGCAAAAGACTCATGTGTGTAGGCTAAATAAAGCCTTGTATGGATGTAAGCAAGCCCCTAGAGCTTGGTATGGTCAAATTGATAGCTACTTGCAATAGATGGGATTCGTCAAGAGTGACGCAGATCCCAATCTCTATTATCTCAGAGTAGGGGGTGGGCCTCTGCTACTGGTGATGTATGTAGATGATCTATTCCTCACAGGATCATCTAGGCTCATCAAGGACTGCAAGAATAATTTAGCTGCAAAATTCGACATGAAGGATTTGGGGCTAATGCATTATTTTTTGTGGTTGTAATTTTGGGAGAAGAAGGGTGAGATCTTCCTTCGTCAAGGGAGATATGCTACAAAAATCTTGAAAAGGTTCAATATGGAATATTGTAGACCCATGGCTACACCAGTAATCACCAACTAGAAGAAGATTGATAATTCTGAAGATGATGAGGTTGATCCTACCTTGTATAGGCAGCTCATAGGGTCCTTGATGTATATGGTCAACACTAGGCTAGACATATGTAATGTTGTCAACACCCTCAGTCAGTTCATGGTGGAACCAAGGAGGGTGCATTGAGCAGCAGCCAAGCATGTTCTCAGATATCTGTAGGGAACAATCGAGCTTGGATTGAGATACACTTGAGGTAATGACATCAGATTGAGTGGGCTCATTGATGCAGATTGGGTTGGAAACCCGGTATATTGGAAAAGTACCAGTGGGTACTGCTTCAATGTTGGATCAGGAATGACTTCCTAGTGCAGCAAGAAATAGAAATATGTGCCTCTGAGCTCAATTGAGGCGGAATATATGGCAGCAAGAACTGCTTCGTGTGAGGTCATATGGCTTAGGAAAATTCTTGTGAATCTACTCAAGGAAAATATGGAAGCGATCAACATTATATGTGATAACCAGAGTTGCATCAAAATATCTAAAAACTATGTGTTCCATGATCAGTCGAAGCACATTGACATTAGGTGTCATTTCATCAAAGACTGTATCTAGCAGGGAGCTGTAGAGTTGTAGTACACTCCAACAGGAGAACAGGTGGTAGACATCCACATAAATCTCTAGGAAAGACAAAGTTTGTCTACTTCAGAGAGAAGATGGGGATGATCAAGAATGCATTTCAGTAGCAAAAATGGACATATGCAGAATTGAGAGGGAGTTACAGTACTGATGAGGTAGTGACAGTGGTAGTGTCATGGGCAGTAGTACAGAATGCAGCAGGGAATCAAATTAGGGGCAGCAACAGCACAGAGGATGCTTCACGGTCAGAGCAGTATGTAGCAAGAAAATCGGTAGAACACTTTCCTTGCTAATAGGGAGTGTTTATTTTTGTAGCATTGGAAAGTGATCTAAGTCTCAAATTTGGTGAGGAGGCTTAGATGCCAGTATTCCAAAGAACCCAGAAACCGTTTGTGGAAATTATACTTGGTTCATGTTTTATTAAAATAATTAATTATTGTAATGGGGACCCTAAGTCTAAACTTAGGGAAATTAAATAATTAATGGGAATTAATAAAGTAGAGTGTGAATCTTCTAGAGAACGAATATCAAGTCAAGTTTTACTCTTAGCCATTGATTAGACTTCTAATCTGGGGCATTGATTCATCAATGAGAAGAATATAAAAGAAGGCTTGAGGGTCATCTGGAAAGCAAGCTGGGAAAACATTCAGCAACCCGAGGGAAATCGATTATGAAGAAATAGAATTCGATTTCAAAGGCGGATTTGTAGGGTGGAGGAAGCAAAGGACATTAGAAGTGTCAGGGTTCAAGGAAATAAGGATGCAGAATGGAAGAGAGGCAGCACTCAGGAGCAGCAGAGATGCCTCACACAGAAGTGACGCAGTCTCATGCTGGCTCTGCGTAGAGAGGTACGCAGAAGTGACACAGAGTGAGATAGGTAGGGCCAGTGAGTCCCTAGAGTGTCAGAAATTCTCCGGAGGTCTGGAGAAAATTTATCTCAAGTGTATCTCAAGAATTTTCTCAGTTATTTTTTCCAGTCATTTCTTGTAAAGAATTTCTGATGAGGCCTAATATATAAACCCTCATCTCCTGCCCCAATTTTCCCACATTAGGTTTTTCCGAGGACAATTATCCAAAAATAATTGTGTCATTATGATTGGTTCTTATGCTTGAATTTTATTGTTATTTTCTCTATATGTACTTGAGTGATAACTGCAGTAGTTTTTATTTCGAAATTTGTTGTAAGGGTTTTGTAAATAACTTATTGTGGAAATAAGTAGGAGAAATAAATCTATAATTGCAGTAGAAATTCATAATTGAATTTTTCACAACAACGGGGACAACCATTGGGGCCCCCACCCTCTGTAAAGTCTCCACCTGCATCATCACGTAGGCCACCATTTTCTTGAGGAACCCATATCCATGTTTGTACATCCAAAACAACTTTTAAATTATTTTGGAAAGTGTACAAATATTTTTTTAGGAAAAGGATTCTAACCCATATTTTTGTATCAGTTACCTAATGTTAGTCCTTAGTCACCCTTGGTTGGATCTTGCTTTTTTACCCATGTCATAAACATACCATTGACCATTGTTTTCTCATACCTTACCATGACAATTAAAATAACCATTTACCTCCTTTGGATCTCCTACTGACTCCAAGGGCATATACCTCAACATTATTGTTTTGACTGCTGCCACCAGCATTAACGCTCCAATACCAGGAAAGTTTTATGTATCACTTCCATACTGTCAGCTCTTGCTATCATGCATTTTACCGATCATATTACAAACACGTGCCTTAGTTGGCACTTCTTTTCTATCAACACCAACACTCATGTTCCAAAATCGAAGCGGTACCTTGGTTTCTCCCCCATTTTTAGGGCAATCTCGGATGGCACAACGGGAACCATTATTGCCTATTGATGTCATCGATATTCCTAACATTCGCCTAGCATAAGTTTTCATGTCAGGGTAGTACAATACTTTATGATTATTGCAGTTCTCTCATTTATTCGAAAACCCATGAATCCCACCGCACCTCATTCAACAATGCTTTATATCTAATACATGGGGGGAACCAGTTCAACTTATTTGTTAAAGATGCCCTTGAGGGCGAAAGAAGTTATCTTCTTTAGCCATCAGCATATCAGGCACATCAATTTTGACTTGATAATATTGTTCCTGTATGATTGTAACACTTAGTCATAATAATCATAACGAGCATGGGACATGTGCATCTCGTAAAGACACTTTTGTATCAATATTTCTTCATAGCATTATTTTATTTTATTTCTCTGTCGAGGATCTTTCCCTAATAATTTCCACATCAATTTTCTCTATCACTCAAGAATTTTTCAAGACTCATCTTCAGATTAGCAAAACATGATGTATTTTGGCTATACGCTTGCTCCTAACCTCACACATCAAGGGGTATGAAACCAGCTCACAAAATAGAAGAAAAGATAGATGAACGATTTAAGAAATAACCTCTTTGAGGGGGAAACCTCCTTTACATCACATAAATGAACAATTATTGGATGATATGAATGACAATACCTCCTTGGTATATATAAGAGTCTAAGGGGTCACAATATAATCTGAGCCTACATAATAATAATAATGTAAGGGCACAACAATAACAAAGTGGGCTTCTATGGGGAACAACAGTAACAATATAGGGGGTACATGGGCACAACAATAACAATAGGGGGATATACTAACAATAAAAATAAAGGGGCTACACTAATAATAAAAATAAGGGGGATACACTAGTATTATAAGGACCTAACATGCCCCTCTCTTTCAAAAAAGTGTTGTCCTAAACGCTTGAGTAGTTTTGGATGCTTCTGTATAAAATTCTCATCCTACCATATGGAATATTCAGCGGGTATGTTCTTCCACTTAATGAGATACTCTGAAATTGATCGATTTCGTAGTTGTCAAGTTCTTGTTTCCGTGACTGCTTCATACTCCAATATGATTTTTCCTTCTTTTTCAAGTTCTAGCAATATTGTTTGAATTAGGAGATTGTCACCGATAACCTTATTTAAGCATGAAACATGGAAAACTGGATGTACTCGGGAAGATGAAGACAACTCCAATTTGTATTCCATAGTACCAAACTTTTTCAAAACTTTGTAAGGACCATAATACTTGGGTGATAATTTATTGTCCTTTTTAGCTTGCTTGAGGTAAAATTATTTGTATAGTTGTATCCTTAAAAATACCCAGTCGCCTACATTAAAAAAAAACTCACTATGATGGTGACCTGCCTATTATTTCATTTGATTATGCGTTAGAGTGACATTATCCCTTAAGAGTTGGAGAACTAGTTGTTGATGCTCGATGTGATCTTCCATTGCTTAAACCTTAGGATTTTATTTTAAAGACGATGTGATGGATGGTGGATTATATCCATAAAGTTCCATAAATGGTGTCATTTTTTATGCAATATGGAAGGAAGTGTTATACCACCATTCTGCCAGAGGTAACCACTTGACCCATTATGTTTGTTTATCAAATACAAAGCAACGAAGATATTCTTCCAAGCATTTGTTCACTATCTCAGTTTTCCTGTCAAATTGAGGATGATAAGATGAGTTATGAGCTAATTGAGAACCAAGACAAGAAAATAGTTTCGTCCAAAAATTTCCAGTGTGTTGAAGTGAAAGCTCAACCCCCCCATTTTTGACTTATTTATTTCAAATAATTGGGACTCTTTACTTAAATTTTGGCTAAATCGCCTTTTAATATTTTCTTTTGGCTAAGTGCCCTAAAATTTTGCCATATTTTAATTTTCTTTGGATTTCCCTTCTCATTGCTTCAATGTGTTCGAGTTTCTGTTATCTTTCCAATGGTTCTCATTTCATCTCATTTGGTTACACATTTTTCAAATGGCACTTCGCTGAAGATTGAAATTTTTTACGCGAGGACTAAAAAATGTACAAAATGTAAATTATTTTGATTTTTGTAAATTATTTGTAAATATTGATTTTTAAAAATAATTTTTGCTAATTTTTACTAACAGTCCTACAAAATGGCCATAGCCAAATTGTAGAACAATTAAAATTATGTGTTTTCACGATCTCGAAAGTCTATTCTAGATCCCAATTTAAAAGAAATTACGAGATCTGAAATCCCTTTGTTATAAAGTGGTTGTAGTTTTTATGTGATCGGGAACTTGTTTTAAAGTGGTTGTAGTTTTCTACGAGGTAGGTCCCACTCCACAATATTCCTCACCTTACCTCCCTCCTCTCCTCCTTCGCACCATAATTTTCCCTCATTCTATATCGAAACCACAGGATCCTTGAATATCGTAACACCTCTTTTAAAATCCTATGATGTGTATATTCTCCGACGGTTCGATGATTTCCTCCTCACCATACTTTACCATGTCCCAATAGTCCGATACATAACTCCTCCCTCAACATATTTCATATTGAACATAATGCAATATCGGAAATTCTATAATATCGAGAAAAAAAATTACCATAACTTCGATATTTAAGAACTTCTAATATCAAAAACTCTCGATGCCCGATGTCCTTTGTGTGTTTGATTGACCTTGAAGCCTTTGTTTTTATAAAACCTCTAATGTATTATCCTCTCTGATGTCCCAATAAGGTATACCTTTGAGGCTTCCCTCCCTCGGTAATAATGATATTTCAGAGCCCCTTTAATATTTGACCTCAGATATAATTAAACTATGATGGACATGTAACAAGGTTTGACCAATATGTTTAATAAAAAGGTCTTCCTACATTTACAAAGGCTCATGTATATGAACCAATAGCCATTCACATCATGAAATAAGTCCCATTTTTTATTATTTTAAGTATTTCATTGTTATATATATATATAATATAATATTAGATTGACAATTTAATTTTGAAATTACTCTGTAATACAATTAATTTTAAAAATTTATTAATTTGTATACAATTAATTAATTTTACAATTGTAATTAAATTTAATTAAATTAATTATAATTATTAATTTAATTAAGATTATATTTTTTTAATTAAATTTTCTTAATTTTGGCCTTGGCACACATTTTCCAGAATTTTGATATTTTTGACACTTCATCTTTGAAGAGGCATATCTAGAGATTTACTCAACCAAATGAAGCTTGCAATAGCTTGTTGGAAAGCTAAGACAAAGGAGAATAATATGGGATGGTTAATTTTAGAAAAATTTCATAATTTAATGACCCATAAATCCATTGGAAGGAAAAGTGACGAATTTGCATCAAAAAATAAAATTTTATGTTGATTTTGGAAAATTTCATTGGCTTTGGAAAATTGTTGTCACAAATTCATTCCCAACGTTATTCAAAAGCTAAATCAGGCCCAACAGAAACAATCACATCTTGAAATTTCTTTGAATTTTGGTTTTTTTTTTTTTAACAATTTGTTGAGAATGAGTTTTGTTTTCTATTTTGCTCAACATACATGTTTTAATTTATGAATTCAATTGGTTTGTGGTAGGAAAACAGTTGGAGAGATGAGGAAGAGAATAACAGGAACAATGGAATTGTTCCAGCACAAGATGAAAAAGAATTTTGGCAAATCAAAATTGTTGGAGCAAATTTATTCTCCCATAGCTCTCTCATTTTTTATTTTCATTTGTAATTGTAAATATGGTTTTTAGAGAATGCTTAGGTGGTTCTTCTTCTTTGCAGCTAGAGGATCTGAAAGCACTATTGCAATAGGAGATTATAGTTGTAGGTAGGAGGAAAAATTCAAATCTGAGGTTAAGGAAAAACTCGATGATTTATGTGTGTTGTGCATTTGCACTATTGTAATGTATTGTGAGTTGAATTGTGGAGAGAAAGATAATTTTTGGTTCTGAAAGAGAATTTTTTTGGTACTCCTGTTAGAAAATTCTCCAAGGAGTTGAAGTTATTCAAAGGACTGCAAATTTGTAATGAAGTTTTGGTATGAGTTTAGTAAATTTTCATTTCAATACACTATTGCTTGAATTGCGAGTTAATCTTCTATCACTAGAATTTCCCTAATTAATTGTAATTTTTGTTCTAAATAGTGTATGGCTTTTGATATTAAGAATTATTGTCTTATTGTTAGTTTTATGTTATTGAAGTTCCATGGGATCTATCTCTGAAGAGCATAATATAATTAAAATTAATATGAATTCATTGTGATTGGAATATGTTGGGTAGTAACTACTTATTTTTTAATTACATTCTTGTTTTGGCTTCTTTTTCATTAATTAAATGAACTATTTCTTTAATTGATGAAAATTATTTAAGGAGTTCAATCATATATTCCCCTTATTATTTAGTCCATCTACTCTTGAATTGAGAAAGGGCTATCATTTTCCCAACTCGAGATAGGATTAGTTTTACTTGTATTTTAATATATATTTGCATTTATATTTAAATTTTTCATTATACAAGTCCCCTCATACAAGGGAAAAACTTAGTTTGTAGTTTGGTTGAACCCTAGATCATATTAAGGGTCACTTTCTTGCACGAGCTCAGAAAGAGAGCAGATATGGTGTCTCTTCTCTATTGGATATTAAAAGACATACTATAAGCCAGTAGAGATAGAGAGGGTAACTGGACCCAGTTTAACTACTCAGAACCACCATTCCAAATGGAAAACGATTTGCTTTAAGTTCTCGACTGGGTGGTCTCCCTTATAATATTTACATGGTCATTTTGGGCCATCAAAATTTTTGGCGCTAGAAGGAGGGCCTGATGACTTTTTTTTTTTGGAGTTTTTGTATTTTAAAGTTTTTTTTAATCACAATGGCTCCTCTCAAACTTCCAATGTGGATTGGTATCTCTAGAAGCGCATCCACCAATACTCCACCGAAAATAGTAAGACACTTGTCAAAGGTAAAGTTTAACAGTAAGTATAATGCTTCTACATTTGATCGTACATTTCAATTTATTCGAAATTTTGAAAATTCTTATTTTCATGATATTGATGAAGGTATTTTATGTAGGATGTGTACTCTTACATTCTCTATAAAACCCAGGAGATGGTATTAATCTCTTCTAGTTGCCTCTATTCATAGTTGGAATCACTTTATCACAAATTTACTTTATGAATTCGACGATTATGATTATGAACAGGGATGTGATGAATTGGAATATTTACGAAGGTTTGAAAATGAATATTTCATAGATTTTACCATTTGATTTAGAAAAAATTTTAAGATTCAATGTTGAAGATAAACCTTTGGAGAATGAATTGTTGGATTGGTTTGAATATGTTTTCTCTCCTCCTTTCATTCCTAATCCATATGAAACAAGTACAAGCTTCAATCAATCTTCTTCAACCTTTATTAACATTATTGAGGATTTCAATGTGGAGGTGCATACCAATCCTGATGAAGTTTCCTCTACAATGTTGATCAATTCCTTCATTTAGATCACATCTCTTATAGCATTAATAATGATCTTGATGCTCTCTCTCGTGTTAATGAAACAAAATCACGAAGCTTGGAAAATTTTGATAATCAACTGCAAGAAGATACAAAAAAAAATCTTGAATAAGCATCTACCTTGAAATCAAAAAATCAGCTTGAAATTAATTCAAAAAATCAATTAATAAATTAGCAAGAACAAGCATAAATTGAAGATCACAATAATGTGCAATTTGCTGCAGAAATTTCTAAATATGATCATGTTAATCAAATGCCAAATTCAGGACTGTTAAACAACATTCTTCAAGAAATACCAATTGAATGATCTGGAATCTGAAATTTGTAATGAAGAAAACGCACAAGAGTCCACAAATAGAGATATTTTTAGATTCATTTCTTTAGACTTGAATTTATCTCTTTATCCTGATATTTTTGTTGATAGTAATTTATCCCCTATTTTCATTAATATTGTTCCAGAAAATAGAGAGGTTGGTATTAATGAATTTCCAATTAGTTTTTATCAAGATAGAGAGCCATGTATTGATCATTCTTTTGACATTGTTGAACATGTGCTCAATATTCCTTTTTGTTTTAATGCATCGTATAGGAATGAAGAGAATTATAGTGAATGTCGTGAAGTCATTTATGATGATTACTTTGACATTGAAGATTTTTATTTATATTCCTCTCTGTTAAATCCTTGTGATCAAATTCAAGTCACATTTGAAAATGAAGAAAAATTTAATTCATAAATTGTTTCAATTAGTTTTCGTTTTCAAACAAAGTATCATCTTCCTGATTTCAGCATTCAAGAATCCATCCCAATTTATGAGTCTCATGACGATCAAATTATCACTACTATTCATAGTCCTGAATCTTTCCCTTTCCCACAAGATGATCATTATAATTGTACTATTTTGGTTAATGCTTGTTAGAAGGAAATTGTTTCAAATCAGTCTCAATTGTGTTGTAACATTACTTGTAATAGTAATGTAAATTATGATTTGATTTTATTATTGTTCCTTCACTTATTTTGTTTGATTTCAGATTTATTTTTGGTTTTAATTTTTCAATTTATAGATTTCATTTTCTCGCCTATCGAACAATTAAATGTTGAAAATTCGCAATGTTCATTACTAGAATGTGAAGAGGAATCTCAAATTTTAGATTATGGCCATCAAGGGTTGTTAACTTTCAAATTTCGTTTAATGGTTATGTCTTATCCAACTTAATTTATATTTCATGGTGTGCATTACCTCTTTACATGCACCCTGTGTAGTGCATTGACCTAATATGAGTCAGCCATCTCAGCTCAATTGAAAGATCTTGCTCACATGCACCTAAGCCTCCACCACACTTGCGCAGTCCATTTTCCAAAGATGTTCGGAGAGCTTCTCCATGTTCACTAGAAATACCGCTAATGGTTTGTCTTAAGTACATAACACTACTTTCTGATTTGCTTCGACCTCTCTCCCATTTTGGATTCTTCCTCTCTCCAATGAACATTCATTCATATTTTTATGATCCCATATAGTTTTGTGTTGAATAATATTTTCCAAGAGATAATGTTTGTAAAGTAAAGCGCTTAGCATAAATACCTTTATTTTTGTAAATATGTTAGCAAATTACCGTGTATACTACTTTCGAGATTTGCCTCTGTTGGGTTAATTGCAATTGTATATTTTCACGTTACTCATGTGTGACTTTACAGTACACACATTCATCGAAATAGAAATGCGTAAATGGTTACATTGGAAGTATGACTATACTTAGTCATGTTTACTTTCATGTAGTTACGATTAGGGATAGATTAATTTATATTTAGTTTCATTTCGTGTTTTTATTTATTTCATTATTGTCGATTTTTAATAAACGTATAATGAGCCTATGACGCTTCCTTGTTATTTACTCTATTCTCTAACTAAGAGTGTTCGAAAAGTAGTATTTTTCAAATTATCTTTATGCTATGTTTGTTTATTATTTTTGGTGAAGCTTCATCACATTGTTGAAATTTGCAAAGAAAATCAGGAAGGGTGAAGTTCCAAAGAATATTTACAATCAAGAATTCTTTAAATATCAATTTTCAATTCAATAAGCATTACTATGTGATCACTTTCACCCGTCTTGTCCCTCAATGTAAATATGAAACGGATGAAAATTGAAAGCTCATTGCTGGAATTTTAATAAGTAGACGATTTTGAACATACTGAAAATTTTTGAGAAATGCATGGAAGGGCTTAGAAGATTCATAGAGGTAAATTTGCGATGTCGAGATTCTTCCGTATGCACAAACATCTTTGTCATCTTCATCTTATTGTCATTTCTCTCTTTTATTGGTTTGTTTCTTATTTTTGTTTTGCTTCTTTCATAAGGGTCTTCATTGACTTTGAGTTTTCACCAGAGCAAATTTAATTAGTTTTAGAATAAAGGTGAGCGAGTCAAGCCTTTCAAAACCATTGATATGTTTAGGGAGTATTTTCTCTCATCAAAGTTTTGGAATTTTGTACACGGTAGTGTTTCTCTGTCATTTTCCTTTAGCTTTCAAATTTTGTGATGTGAGTCAATAATCATGTTTTTCTCTTTTGTTAGCTCCAACTCAAATGAAATGCGTTTCTCCCTTCTTGTTTAGATTTGTCACAAGAGAAAGGAAAAATTTCACAAATACCACTATTTGCTGGAAAATATTGGTCATCGATGGCAAAGGATATGGCAAAGGATGATGGTAAAAGGACTTTGACGAAGAAGCCTTGCGGTAAAGGAGAAAACGAAGTACAACGCCGTGACGAGAATCAAAGTTTTGAGTGCACAACACTATGTATTGAAGAAGCTTGGAGAAATCGGATGAAGGAGAATTAAATCTATGATGCAACCACAAATGAGAGAAGAGAATTAACGAGGTGATGGGCATGTAGCCACTGGGCGAGAGGAATGAATGACTTTCCGGCGATCACCGAACTACGAGAGAGACAGATTTATAAAAAGATGCCAGTTTTCGGGCTTTTAAAGCAACAACCCGAATGGGAAATTTGTTTAACTCGAGGTGGAAGTCCTTGCTGTTACCGAATTGGCAGGGACTGAGTGATCTCCCACCACTTTATATGCCAATTCGGAATAGCGAAAGTTATTTCTGGTGCGGTGTCTTGTTGATATGAAGATTTGTGATGGCGATCCAATCGCAATCACCAATCACAATAATGAAAATGTCTTGCAGGATGTGTAGAGTCTCACACGCTCGGTCATTTGACATATAAAAACATACAACCAAACCTTATATAAATTCGCACCACGGCGGGGCAAGGTCGGTCCACTCGATCACGTGGCGATGTTTTTAATGGAATCGCAAGTCTTGAATCACGAGCGTTGTCTAATCGGCGTGAGTTTTGTGTAGTAAAGCTCTCAGATCGAGGCTCGGACCCGTACTCGAGTTATATGCCACGTGTTTATTGCTAATAGCATCGACGTTCTAGCCTTATCGCACCGGAAGATCTTTAAGTGTTGTGTGCTACCGTGCATCTTGAAATTGGCGGACCCAATGTATGCGTTATACGATGGAGTTAGTAGGTTCAACAGGTGTCCGGATCTTAATGTAACTCGGATCCTTTTTCATCAGATCGCATGCCATCGTAGCATATGTTGCGATCGAAGTGGTGGACACGATCCTGTTTGACTATCTCTACCGGAGTTAATGTAGCTGCCAAATCGCATCCGTGTGCTACGATCGCAATCGGAACTTTTCTGATCAGGATGCCCCGTGCATTTTGCTCAAAGTTCGAGCTGATTGTGCTGCTATGAGCCATGTTTTTGTGGTCATCGCCTCCATTTCGATCAATCGCAATCGCAAGTTTTGTTTGACATCAGCCGATCCTAGCGGCTGACGATGTGGGCCTGTGGTCAAAGATACTGAAATCCCATTTGTTTGAAGATTGAGGAGCAAAGGTTAAAAGTTTATAGAGTGTGACAGTTAAAAAGTAATGTTACGCGATTAGCAAAGGTTTAAAAAACGAAAGGTGTGCCCTGGGCGGTCAGACTAAGCAATCAAGCATTGACCCGAAGAGACTCAACGGTGGAGTATTAAGTGCGGGGGCACCAGCCAAAGGTTTCATGTACCAGACAATAGCCCTCAGTGACGAAAAGTAAGATGACATGCAGCGGCGGAATTTGATTGGTCTTCGAGGCAGTAATTTGTGCTCACAGGTCAAAGGTTAATTTGTTTGGAAACTCATTGGATGTTTTATAAATTCCGAAGGGTTAAAACTTTATAAACAGAGTTTACTTTATCAATTTCTTCAAGGTGATAAATAAAGTCAGAAATTTTAGAGGTAACGTAAAGGTAGTACCGATCCAGAACAACACTATTAGTTTTGACCCATGTAGTTTTTAATAAGGGCAAAAACTATACAGAGGAATGAGAAATTGCTGAATGAAAGGTTTGCGGGGTTGAGTGATTGTTCAAGTCTCCTTTTGGGAGACATTCGTATGAATAAAACTAATATATCTGGATGACGGTGCAGCACCTATAAATATGACGATCGGACCACTACGCCACTATGAAGAACATGTGCATGCACAAGGGTGATGAAATGAACAGAAGCTCTTTGGAGTTGTGTCCGATGAAAACTACGTTTCTTAGCTCGAAAAATACGAATGAACCTACGTAGCCCGTCGACCCGACAGTTGAAGAAACGATGAAGAGCTAGCGCACGACTGAAGAAAACATATGAATCCGGCGGTAAGTGCGAAAAGCTATCATTTTGGAAAAGTAGAAGTCGTCAGCAGCCGGTCGTAGTGTTATGCTTTAGTTGAAAGCTCCCTTCCAGAAAGGTGGGTAAATGAGAGGAGAAGGTTGTAGCTCTTTGCCAAGTGGAGTGCTTGCGTGATGGTGTGAGAGTTCCGCACCTGCATACATTGTAAAAGGTTTTCTCACTATCAGCAGATATTGAAGGCGAGGATTACGTACAGGTGGTTTTCTCCCTAGGTGGGTTTGCACCTTAAATCCTGTGTGTCCATATGCGTTGTTCATGGTTAATGGTTTGTCTCCGCATTTGCGTTCATGCTTAATCGCTTATATGATGCAATTCTCTAAGTAAGAGCATATTCGGACATATGGACATACATGTTGAATGCGGTCTTGTAACATATGTTTTTGAGAAAGGAAAGAAATATTGTTCAAATTTGTTGTAAACGTCGTATCTCTGCAGAAAGATCCAACAACAACAAGTTTTAAATGATCTTATCCAGACTTTTCACCTATTTTTAACCTCGCATTTTCCACGTTTGATTTGAACTAGCGTAATCTGCCTTCACTTCATTCATCTTCCATCCACTTTAGTCACATTAATTTCTCGTCGAAATGACTTAGAGCCTTTTAATTGGTAAAGTCTTTGATCCGTTATTGTCGTTCTTCTAAGATTTATATTTCTCACTAAGTCTCTTTAATCTCTCACATATTAGTGAGATATCATATTATATGATCTTGTTGGTCTCTCATCAATCTCATCCATTACTATATAGTCCGACTTTATAATTATATTCACATGGGGTCCTCTTTTCTTATCTTTGTTTCTTTATGTTGACTTCCATGTTACTTTGATATTCGATAGCTTGGATGCATTTTTAATTATAATTTAGTTCAACATCCAAGTAGTCATTCCTTGAGATGACTTTATGACTTTGGGGATATATATGTTCTATGGTGTGTGCACTTACCTCATTTTACTCTTGATCGTCTATGTGAAATCTTCGCTAATAAAAATTTCATAAGCTATGGTTGCTTACATTTTGATATTTATTCTACAGATGGATGCCCATCTCTTTTTCCTTTGTTCTATAATATGCATCATTTTATTTGATTTTCAAAGAAAATTTTGAGCTGCCACTATAATATTGCAGGAATTGGTAAGGAATTTGGAACAGGTAAAGGCAATAGATCATAGGAAACCTATTTATTTTAATTCTCTTGTAGTTTTCCTATTTATGAAATATTACTCTCCATATTTATCGAGGCAAAGATTCAATTTCTCTCCTTGTCTTCACAAATCATTATCACATAGATTGGCACTCGGAAGCCCTAATTTTTGAGGAGTTTATGAAATCCTTGGAGTTCATATGAAATCTTAAAAAATAAAGAGAACAATCATCGCTCGCAAAAGAACATCATCATTCCGGTCTCGATGTGGCTTTTAGTTTACTTTGAGCCTGTGAATCATTGTTTTCATCTAGTTTGTTTCTCGTGCCAGCAAATAAACACTACATTGAAAACCACTTCTTTCATGTTTTACTTCCAATTAAGAAAGAGGTTTATCGTTTGTTGGAGAAAATTATATATCTCGAGCAAAATCAATACCATCTTTTTCAATGGTAAGTTACAGCACTTGCTTGTCATCCGTTTCCATTTATTTGCATATCTGTTTTTAGTTTTGCTTTATATATATCTTTGTTTTTGCGAGGACCTTAGGTGTTTTGTCCACACTATCTCGCTTAGATTGGCACTGAAGTCTCCTTTTGTTTTATGTGCTTTCAAATTTTTGGAGAAGCACAATGATCCTCATCAAATCATCTAAACTAGGGATGAAACCCTTTCAGATATGTTTCTTATGCATTCCTTTTATAAAAATTGTTAAGATGCTTTATACGAGAGTTTGCTTTGAAACAAGAAAATTTGTAGTGGTGTATAGACTTCCCATTTGGGATGAATTTTCACCTCATGATTGCTATTTCACTTTACTCTTTGAATCCCAATCGCTTTATAACTTTGTAGATGATGAAGAGTATTTAAAATCTCTGACATAAGATGAGCACTCCATAGTTTTTCTTACTTGGACTCTTTTGCATGAGACGTTTTATAATTAGTCTCGTCGGAGTTTGAGTCTCTAAATTTGGGTTTTTTCTTCTCCTTATTTGGACATTTTTTGAGTTGCTCGATTTCTTCTTCACTTTCAATTTGGATTTTATTTTTGCCTGTTTTCAAGCAGATTTTGGCTTTGAATTTTTGTGACTCTTTGCTAAGTTTTGCGTAGAAGGAATTTCTTCTCACCCAACATATGGTTGGCGGACACGAGAATTCTTTACTCTCTATCTATTAAATGAGTTTTCATTTACGGCTAAGAGGTAGTATCTTTGTGAGTTGACAACTCTACTCTTATTTCATCTTTCCATGGAGGGGAACACATATACTGCGAGGTTTAACTCAATGGATCCTTACCATCCCTCCACTTCATATAAAATCCTTTGAACGAATAGTTGTGGGAAAATATTGTGGAGTCAAAATTATGGAAGTATTTATATCCATTTGCTTAAGTCTCTCATTACCATCCCACCTTCTTTTCACTCGAAGAAAATCATAACCGTACACTCAACGTGTTTATCGAAAAAAGGTGATCAAAAGGAGTGCCATGAAATCTGAGTACATTCGTACGGGCTATATGTATCGCTCACTACCGAAAGAAGGCAAATGCTTGTATGGCATAGAACAGACAATCTCTGCCGTAAGTGCCAACTAGCCTCACCTGGTAGCGAAGCCACTTTCCAAAGCGCCATTCATATCAATGGACATATGATTTATCGAAACAACTTCTCTATCCTGTATCATCTTCATCACTCTGAGGTAATCTCATAAACATCGCATTGTTCAAAATTTGGATTCACTGATTTTTTTACTCAAGTTTTTCTTTGAGTACTTATATTTTTGAAACCCATATTTCTTGTCATTAGTCGTGGGATCCTTTGGAAATGTTTCTTATTGTTTGACGGATGCCTTGATAGAATTCCTCATTTTTAGCACATGTCGTAAAGTGAAGTTCATCTTCTTTTTAACCGAAGGTAACATGAGCTCCCATGTGTTACCATCATGGTGAAAACCTTTGTAACATTTTTGACTTATTTATTTCAAATATTGGGGACTTTACTTCTACATACCCTCCTTTGGCTAAATCACCTTTTATTATTTTCGTTTTGGGGTAAGTGTCCTGGCACTTGCCATATTTTCATTTTCTTCGGATTTCCCTTCGATTACTTTCATTATGTTCAATTTTCCGCTCGATTTCCAAATGGTTCTCATTTCATCTCATTTGCATACACTATTTGCAAATGGTGTTTTACGCATCTAGAAGATCGATGATTTTTACCTTTGCCAGAGAGCTAAAAATGGCACAAAATGTATATTATTTTGATTTTTACTTAAATTATTTTGTAAATATTGCGTTTTAATGAATACTTTCACATTTTTACTAACATTCTTACAAAATTACTGCACAAACCACTGCAGAACAACTAAAATTAAATGTTTCTCGTCTCGGGAAGTCTACCATAAATCCCAATCGACGTAAAGTATTTAGGATTCGAAAATACCTGTGATTATCAAAGTGATTGTATTTTTTATGTGATGTTGGGGTTTCTGCGTTTTCACGTGTGCTGTTCTAGTTTTATGTGAGGTGCAGGTCCCACTCCCACCACACTCCTCACCGACCTCCTCCTCTCCTCCTTCACTCATAATCACCTCATTCCGGAACCTCCCAAGGATCCTCTGAATGTCGTAGCGCCCTCTTTTAAAATCTCCGAAGGTATATATTCTCTTATGGTCTCTGGATGTTTCTTCTCCTAAACATATGTTACAGAGTAATTTGTCACACGTTCACTCGTAATTCTCATCGCGCTGAGAGGGGCAAGTCTATGACTAGTACGCCGTGTGTCATGCCTTGCGAAATCACCATCGTTGCATCCCTCTCCATGAGAGGACAAGATCATTGTTGATCGCTGCCTCAGAGCAGCACCCCTAAAATACCCTCCGTTTTGCTTTCGGCGGCCCGCAGCGCCGCTGTGTGCTCGCACCATATGGGGGAAAAGTAGTACCCAACTCTGCGCGGTAAGAGCACCTCGTCCGGTTATGCACCCACCCACACTGCTCGTTGGAATAAAAAGAAAGTGCGGAGTTTCGGTACTGACAACCGTGTGATGGGGTCATCGGGAGTGGTTTTCGCTGAATAACCATGGCCTCTCCTTCTTTGGCCTCTCCACCTGTCCGTGGAACCTCCCAGGGACAAGGCTTCCCTTCCACCACTGTAGGGATCCGACCTCCTTCTCTCCTCTATAACATAGCCTTCATCCATTTCGATGATGCGAAGTTGAAGGATGAATGGATGAGGTGGTAGAGTCTTTCCAAAGTGCCAAATTTCCAAGAGCCTCAGGCTGCCAAGAGCCTCCAGTACCTCCCTAAGGCCAATTTCCAGCAAGGATACTATCAGTCACAGATCCGAAGAGAGAGGTTTGTCTCATCACAGCCATGATTTTTCTTTGAGACGTGCGCAGCGTACCCTCGAAGGAGAATTCGACGTCGGAAGCTATGGTTGTAATTTTCCTTTGATTGATTATTACCCTTGAACGGCTATCGTGCTATGGTTCCACTCTTGTTGTTATCTATGATGATGAGTTATGTCCTTTCCGGGATGACACATAGTTGCATCTACACAGATTTTACGCTATGCGTTTACGCGCTGTCTGCAGTGTCAGAAATGGTCCCATCACGCGGAGATCGTGGGGGATCGTGATACTGTCGCGAGTCGCTGAGGCTGCAGCGCCACCCTTCTCCCTGACAACAACATTGGACTCCGGGTAAGCCTTCATCGCTGCCAGTTGGTTTATTTGCACGGAACCCGCACTATAGCGTGAATGATTGTTGCTAGACCGCCTTGGCTGGTAGGGATCACCCTGCGTCGCAGAGGATTTACCTCCACAACAAATTGGCGACTACTTTGATCGTATGGCATTGTTTTCGCTCGTTTTATAAAGCATATAAATCTGCACGTGGTTAGCCGGATAGCCTTTCAGATGCCATTTCTGACGCATTAGGGAAGCAGTATCACTGTTTTCCAGCTTGCAGCCAATCTGCAGTTTTAGTTTGGTAAGCGGGCACTTGGAGCTTTGTCTTGTCTTTTCGGTTGATTCTTGATTACGTGCATTGACCGGCTCTTTGGTACGGCTCTACGTAATTCTGGATTTTTGGATAGCTCGATCATCATTGGTCCTGCTCGTTGGATTGCTCTATTTTTGACTAGTAAACTCGGCCCGCACGCTTTTTCATCATGTGACTGCAGCGTGGCCGCAGGTTGCTAGTGTATTGCTCACGCCTGGCCCTATTACGAAGCGCTTGTTTTATCTTTACGGTCGCATGCTCGATACTCGTGAGCTACTAGCTCTGGGCCGATTGGAGAAACTGCTAGGCATGCTGTGTGTTTGGTCTTGTTTTTCGAGCGCTCGAGCGCTACGGAACCTTGCTTTGGTAGCGCTGACCTTCGTACCTGCTTTGGTTGTCTGCTCCAGCTTCATCGACTTTCACACTCTAGCCCTAGACATCTATCGGTCCCTGTGATGGCGAGCCCTCCCTGAGTTTTTGGTTTCTATTTGACCTCGCGACCTTGATTGCTGTTTACATTTTAGCTTTAGTGGTTTTTCATCATTTTGTTAGTCGTGCTATTTGAGTGATTGATCTTTCTTCATTCGAATTCCGCTTGTCTCCACGCAGGCCTAGATTACACATGGCTCATCTGGGTCCTGGAGATTCTGCTGTGAAGTGGTAGAGTGCGGGTCTTGGTGGTTGGGAGAAATTCTTTGTTTTTTTCATTTTCGGGGCGTTGGCGCTGTTATTGTCAGTTAGCAACCCGCTGCCAATCGACCATTGGCACTAGTTGTCGGTGAGAAAGTCGATTCTAGCTGGCGCTAGTTGCAACCAATGACAAAGTCGGGCCAATTTCTGAGTGGTGTGAAAATTGAGATCCCTAAATCCTTCACTAATGTGTCGCTTCACTTCCGGTCTTTTCACTGTATGAGCACAGATTGCATTTCTCTATTGTTTGAAATGTCTTCTTTCCATGATTGTTTGATGTAAAAGTGGAATGAATGCCTTGTTTTGATCTTCATGCTTTGGAAGTCCTTCTTTGTGTTTGACCTCATATGTCTTGTCGCCTTTTCGAGGGATTTCGTGACAAAGTGTTTGAAACAACACGCATTTCTTTGAAAGTGTTTGTTTTTACATCTCTTTTGCATCTCATCCTCTCATTAAGAATATTGGTGTTTATTTAGTTTTTGTCTCCAAAGTGTTCTTTTTGTTAAAATGCATTAGATCACATTGCATTGAAAAGCATTTTGAGACTTTATCGTATGATCCTAGATCACATTGTTTAATGACTGAAAGCTAAAAATCGCTTTTGAGTGCATTCTCTTTCATCGAAAGCATAAAGTTAAGTAGATTCTCCACTTCATCGAAAAGGATACATGTGAGTGCATTCTTATTATTTTGAAAGGAAAAGGAAATTGTGCACAGATTACAATTGCATAGTTTTTCGAAAAAGAGAATTTTGCACAGATTACATTGCATAATTGCGCATCGTTGAATGTCTTTTTGGTAGTACTTTTGGGATAGCAGTAGTCACTCTCAGTTTAGTACGTATGCGGTGTTGCTGTTTGTTGCATCATTGTTTGGAGCTCTTCCCTTTACTAGATATGCGTTCAATCGAATTGAAAAGTTTTCTTTTCTCATAGGCGCATATAGGGAGAGATGAGTCAGCATGACATTCGACAGCTCGAAAAGGCGAAACATAATTGAAGACAAACTTTAAGATTTACTCAATTTACAATTTACAGCGTGCATTGAAATCTAATGAAACACATTTAGAGGTGCAGGCTAGAGACTCGTTCCAGGTGTCTTAAAACTTAGTAGTACATGCGTTCGCCTCTTGGCTTTGGAAAGGACAGACGGCGCTAGTACGGACTCAGTGCTCCTGTACCATCGCGTATATAAAGGAGACCCCACTGGGATTTCAATCTCTTTATCCATAGTGTAGCCGATTTCGCCACATACGCAATGCCAGAACACAGACATTCGGGAGATTGCTCATGCACGTACGTTAAGTCCTTGGTTGATTTCTCTTTCATTTTGAAAGCCAAGGGTGTGTAGCCTACAGCTCACGATTGTCCTGGTACACCCTTGGCTCAGAATTCTTTGCAGTAGCTCATTTCATGACGCTCGACTTCTCAAATTTGAAAAAGGTCGTACCAGCGCTTGTCCTTTCACGACATTTGTCTAACCGAAAGAGACAGAGTCAGCTCTTCGTCCGTTTCTCGACTCTTAAAACATGAAACGGTGAAGTTTCTGAGCTCGATGCGGTAAAATAAATCACCGTGATCACAGTGCCTGCGAGAACTTTGTTTGCTGTAGCCGTTTGATCGGTGTGCCTTGCTTTTTAGCCCGGTGGTGCGGTTTTGAGTTGTTGGCATGGCATCCGAGTTCACCAACCAAGGAATCCTTCCGATGGGAATCTCGGCTGCTCTGTCTCCTTGGAAACGTTGGTGCTCCTTACATGGCAACGTTGTCCCTTCCCGGTTATTTCGTTGCTTTGCCTGCTTTGGTTGTTTTTCAACCTCTCTGCAGGTCCCAAATGTCTCGGCCCTGCGGGTCAATTCTGTCCTCACGGAACAACATCATGTTGATTCCGAAGGTGGGGCCTCTCCTTCTCGCTCACGTGCTCGTCCTCCTCTTCTGCACTTCGGCTCTGAAAGTGAAAGTTTGGACTCGTAGCAACCGTGTGGCTAAGAAGAAGAAGAAGAAGAAGAAAATAAGAAGAAGCATGATAAAGGATGCTTAGCGCTACGTAGCCGTGTGCCTCAAGAAGCCTTCCATTGTCAAACCTTTCCCGACCCTCCATGGAAAGTCGAGCTACTTGCATGCTTGTGCACGAGCAGACCATCTTCGTCGAGATTGCCCTCGGCACTCCCAAAGGATGCTCGAAGCATGGTCCAATGGTCGTCCGGCCATTGCCTCTCTTGGCTTCCGGGAGCCATGTTGGGGGCACACCTTCAATTAGTGCTGTGTGTATATTAAGAAGCAAGGCCCAGCTCAATCCTGATCACGTAAGTTGTGTGGAAGGGCGTCGCAGCGTCCTACCTTTGCCTCGTATATGGATTAGAAGCGAAGAGAGTTGGACAACTCGCGTTTCATACCACGTCACCTCCTGGTTGGTTATAAGCGACTGTCTTTCGAGTCCCCACCGTTTGTTGATCCTATCGATTGGTCAAGTGTCCTCGGTCGGTGTCGCTCGGAAACTCAAATTCGAGGAATCGCACGACCAACCATTGGTCGTGGGGATCGCTGGAGCTGGCCCCGTCTCGCGGCACACCCGGCTATTTTCTGCTGAGAGTGGATCTCACACCCCTACATGTTCTTCTTGTTTCTTCGGGTTCCTGGACTTCGGAGAAAGATTCTCCCGCCCCTATACCCTCGACAGTTGCTCCTCCACCTTCCGTGATGGAGGTCCCGCAGGGACCTCCTCGCTCTAGAGATGGAGGTCGTGGAGGATGCTTCTTCTTCTTCCTGTAACACTGAGGGAAGACCATCTCCTGACGGTTCGATGGTCGCTGCGCAGTTTGGCTCGCCTCCTTTGGCGAGTTGATTTTGTAGTAAGGTCGCTTTCTATCTTATGCGCTTCTTTCGAGATAATCAGGTACGAGGCCTTTTGAATGCCGGTTGTACCAACGCACCATTATGGCGGAAGGTGCGTCACGTTAGTTTTCTATCCTCAACCACCTGGAAAGCTTTCGGTTCGTCGTCGCTGGCGCTTTCGTCTCCGCAAAATCCTTTTTGGCGTTTGGCCGAAGAAACGAGTCGAACCGTTCAGGGACTCATCTGGCACGCGTTACTTTTGGGAGGTAAAACCGAATCCCACATGGACGTGATGCGTTGTCTCCGGCGCCCTTGGAGTTTCCTTCTCACTTTTGGGCGCGATGGCACCTGTGCCATAGGAGCATCTCTGTTCCCTCCCCTTTTCCGTGTGATGTAAGCTTTTCCACATGAAGGACGCACCGGTGACCACCGATCGGCTTTTCGCTTCTTTGGTCTCGATGTAGCGGCTCCAGCGCCATCATCCCTTCTTGGTTTTTATCCACCCGTTGTATCCGCATCGCGGATCAACTGTGTCGCTACCTACCTCGGCGGCTCGCGTGACTCGGTGATGATCGTCAAGTCCCTGCAGCATCGTGTGCCGCATTGAGGTTCTCGGCTTCCGGGATGTTTTCCTTCCGCCCGGGAGTGGAACTTCTTGGAAGGCATGACTTCTTTTTCGCTATGATAAGGTTGTCGGACCCATAGTTCCTTTGTCTTTTTTTCAAGCTCCTTAAAAATGGAAACAAGGTTGTGGAGGCAGTTCCTTTGTTCTCAGGTGTCAAGCTTCCTTAAAAAATGAAAAGGTTGCCTGGAGGAAAGAGCTCCTTGTCTTAGTGTCCAAGCTCCTTAAAAAATGAAACAAAGGTGTCTCGAGGATAGTTCTTTTACATGTGTCAACCTCATGACAAATAATGAAACACTCTCGTTCAAGTCCGAGCCTTTGACAAGATCTCACAAAATTTCCCGCTCTGTGTTCTTCTCTGGATCCTAAGCTAACTTGAACCCTTCACTCCATGCGCCTTTCATATGTACGAGGCTTGCAATGTACAATTGAGCCACCATGCACAAGGGCATGCTCATCTCTTTTCAAGCATGGTTTGTTTCCATTTCAAGCTTGTGTAAAAATGAAACCGGCTTTCCAAGCATAGTTTATCTTTATTTCCAGCTTGTGTAAAAATGAAACCAACTTCAAGTGAGAGGTTTTCTCGATTTTTTTAAGCTTTGTGTAAAAATGAAACCATTTCCCATTTTTACCTCTTGTGATTGCCATTTTATTGCCTCCGTTTTTTTCCAAATGAGCCTTGCTTGCTCACTCCATCGTTGCACTAATACGTCTTTCGGCAGATCATATGCACCTTCACTTGGTTGTTTTACCCATTCTGCGAGGGAACCAGCTGCGATGAGTGGTCTTTGTTAGCCACCTCTTAACCTTTACTTGTTTTGAGCGGTTCCATCGTCATCGGAACCCGACTTTAGCTGCCTTTATACCACTCGTTCCTTCGAGAGGAGTCACTCTTTTCGACTCTTTTACTGACTCTCTAAAATTGAAAAGATTGCCGAGTCCTTGTTGTTTCGATCTCGTTAGTGGATACGAAATGCAGAAATTCTACTCGAAAGATATGTTTACCACTTTTCGGCGGATGGATTACTTACTGAAAAAGGAATACCTGTAAGTCTCATCGCGGCTTAGGAGGTTTTCTCGGACATAGTTTTCTACCTTTTCTCGGATCGCGAGGAAATTCTATTTATGAAAAGGGACCATTGGAGTTACTTTTCTGCTGCCTTTTCAAACTCTCTCTAAACATGAAAGAGACGTTGATCTATATTTCCTTTGTCGCGACTCGATTAAACTCGATGACATCGGATTCGATCGCGATGACGATATTCGTAGCTTTCTCCGCCTCTAGGCCTCGTTAAATGTACTAGGGATGGATTCACGCAGAGGACAGGACTGACTTATATGTCTCGTCCTGTGTTATCCTCTTCAAGAAGCTTGTGTAAAAATAAAGATGGTACTCACTAGGCTGCGAAAATGGAACCTGAGATCATTTTCATGTGGCTTGAATGTCTGAAATAACGAGACATGGCACTTGGTTCCGCATTTGTGTCGGGTTGTGGGACATCTCGATCTCGTTTTTTCACTTGCTGCTCCGCGAGGTTTGGGTAATCCGTTTGACCTTCTCTATCCGCTTGCTCGTCAGCCTCGTCTCACTACGATCTCTTTGTACGATGTCAAATGCGCATGCCGTCACGTCGTGCACATTTATATGTTCAAGAAGAAGTTGACCTCGCACATTTCAGCCTTCCTGCGGTTCTCATCCGATTCCGCCTCTGCAAAGACATTATGTTCACTGCGATACGCGTCGATGACGTAGGAAACACTGTGGCACACCGTCGATCGGGGTCACCGTCTGTACCAACTCATTACTCCGGGATAGTTGACCCAGGAGACTCGCTAGCATCGCGAGCTCGCGATGCCTCGATGGCGGAGTTCTTCACATTCTGACGTGAGGCTTCTCAATCGGTGGCCTCGCGTCCGAGTGATTCGCGTGGTGTTCGATCGTCATCTGCCTGCTGTTTCGCTACTGCGGTATATTGTACCCTTCGTGGTACCTTGAGGACCATTGGCATTAATGTTGGTGCCTCTCGTGTACGTTAACAATCCCTACTGTCATTGGTCAGGTAATCGAGGGCGATGTTCTTCATGACAACCGATCTTCGGCATCAGCATATTTTGCATGCTTGAAATCGTAGCTTTGCTCGGGGCTGAGATGGAGCGCAAGACCCTAGACTCCACACAGTTATACGAGACTTTGCGATCTTTGTGGATTATTATGATTAGTTACATGACTCAACGATTGGGATGGGCTGTGCGTACCACACTGGTCGGCTATAGTCCTCACTGGATAGCATACGTCCATGCCCTGGATCCGGAATTATTACATACTCCTCGTTATGGATGGCTATGCGCCCATATGCACACATATATCATGTACTCCTTCTGAGATATCGACTCAGCGCTTCTCTCACGCAGCTTTCGACGGTGGTGTTTTTCGATCGGACACGGCTCCTGCGTAAAGCATTTCACCCCTCTCTCTCTTTCGGGCAGGCTGCAGTACGCATCCTCGTACACGGTAATGCTTTCGTCCGATTCCCATCTCGGCCCAGCTGGAGGGTCATGCTTTTTGTGACCAGCCAAGGCGTCATGCCTTGAAAATACCATCGTCGCATCCCTTTTCCATGAGGAGACAACATTTTCTTCTATTGATCATTTCTGGCAGGCCCGAGACCCCTAAAAACACACGGTTTTTGCTCTTGACGTAGTAGCCCGTTATGCATCGCGAACCAATGGGGGAAAATTAACATCGATCCTTGCACACTGGTCGCCTCCTGTCGGTCTAAGCACCCGCACCAATCTGCTTTTGGAAAGTAAAAAAGAGGCGAGAGATTTCGGTACTGCTGCTTCGGTGGATGAGTCATCGGGAGTGGTTTTACGCACAGCTAACCACGGCTCTCTCCTCCTTTGGCCTCTCGTTTCCACCTTATGTGGAACCTCCCAAGGGATAAGGCCTCCCTTCCACTATCGTGAGATCCCAACCCTCCTCCTCTCCCCTGAGTAAATATGTCACCCTTGATCCAGTGATGAAGACTCGAGAAAGAGGCCCAGACCGGTCGAGTGGCGTAGCCCTGCGGATCTCAAAATTTCCAAGTGCGTATCCTGAGTCGAAAAGAGCTCTCCACAATTCCCTTGGCGTCGATTTGCGGCACAGGAGACCATTCTTCAAGATCCGAAGAGAAAGAGGTTTGTCCCATCCCCGACAAGCTTTTTGGAGAGCGTGTTCATCGGGCGACCCTCGAAGGAAGGTGTGTCAAAGGCTTAACTATGGTTGCTTAGCCTCGCTTTGATTGAATATTAATGAACGATTATTGGTTATGGTTCCACTCTTTGTTGTTATCTATGATGATGAAAGTTATGTCCTTTCGATCGAGCACATAGTTGTGCATCTACACGGATTTATTACGCTTGCGTTGCTCTCGCATGTGCGTGTGTCCCATCATGGGAGATCGTGGGGGACTCGCAGATCTTCGCGATGTGAGGCACGCAGACGCCACCTCTTTCTACAAGCAACAATGTTGGGATTCCGAGATAAGCCTTCATCGCTGGTTGGTTTATTTGCGTGTGGGAACCTGCACTATAGTGTGAGATGATTGTTTCTAGGCCAGTGCAGGCCTAGTAGGGACAGCCTCTTGTCGATGAGGGGACGTACCTCACAACATGCATACTTACTCATGTCCCGATACCTCCATCACATAATCTCCTCCCTCAACATAGTTTCATATTGAACAAGATGCAATATCGAAACTTCAATAATATAGAAAAATATATATATATATTAACTTTTGATATTTAAGAACCTCCAATATCGAAAACTCCCAATAGCCAATGTCCTTAGTGTGTTTGAATGACCTTGGTGCCTTTCTTTTTATAAAACTTAATGTATTGTCCCTTCGCACTAGTGATATTCATAGCCCACTTTAAAATTTTACCTCACAGATACTAGTTCGTTAAACCCACGCATAAGGCACGTAATAAGGTTTGACCAATATGTTTAATGAAAAGGTCATTCTCCATCTAGCAAAAGGCTCATCTATATGAACCAATAGCCATTAACATACATGACATATGCCAAATTTTTTATTATTTTTATTAATTTCGTTGTTTTATATATTTTGTAATTATAAGCAACCTTCGAGGGCGGCGGATGGGGGCAAACCCTACCGGAATCCAAACCGAGGGACAGGACTCAATATGAACCCACAAAGCAGCAAAACATGAACCTTGTCTTCATCACAGTCATTAATTTCTTATGCCATTTGTGGGTACACACGACCATTGAGACAAACTCGTCACCCTCGAATCCCTGGAGCTCAACAAGATGAAAGATGCTAGGGGGATTGGGAGACAGGCAAAGAGTACAGTGATGTGCGTGAATCCTTTCCTTACGATCGAGAGTGAGTGAACACGATGCGCAGGGGCCCTCCTGAAATGGTAATCAAAACCCTCCCCGGGAAGTTCCAAAAGACCTCTAGTCGCGACAGCTTTACATGGTAGAATACATTTCTCTTGAAAAATGTGGGACTCGAGATTACACAACTCAACGTACAGCAGCCATCCACCTCGGCTACTACAACACCATGGCACACTTTTAACAATCCCTCGCCATCCTATAGAACCCATATCAAGAAATATAATCAAAGGGCCTCGTATAATCGCAAACCAGGACATAACTCAAAGGCTACTCATAGGCTACAACAGAAGTCGATCGTACTCAGCTCAATCTCCTTCAGATCTATGTCATCATTGGAAGTCTTGTAAACATGCTCCAACCCAACGGAGAAAGCCTTAATTTTCATGTTAGGCACACCAACCCTATCGATTCTCGTTTAATGGCTTTCAAACTTATATAACACTTTCGCCCACACCTTCCATCGTCGCGACAAACTCCCGATTATAGTCGAGTATATCACCATCCACCACGCATAGTTGATGAGGGAGCATCCACATTTATTATGTCCAAAATAGTTTGGAAAGCTTGGATCTCCCGAACACAAACCGATCAGACTTCACCCTTAGAGTATACGATGAAACCCTTTCCGCCTCCGTTGCCTTCTGTCTCCAAGACTTTTTCTGCGTGCAACTCATCGAGCAAACTATGTTTGGCTGACATAGAGATGTGTCGTGAAACGTTGTTGAGACCATAGTGTCCTATCTTGGGAGAAAGCACAGTGTGTGCAACAGACCAGGTAGCTTCTTCTGTAATTGAGATGATTATGTTCCCTCATGATGGGGACCCATCGTTACGTGACCAAACTTCTTAACATACTACGAGAAGAAGGCATGCACTGCGACGGTGTGTTGCCCTTTCGTAGGATCTTCTCCCCGAGTTGAATCACAGTCCTGCCAGCGAATTTGCACCCATACAAAATTTAAACCAAATAACACCTCCTTGGCACGCCACCACTAGAGACCCCCTTTTTTGGAGGTCATTCCTCCGGCAACAGAAACTCCCGAGCCCAGTGCATGGTGATTTCATTAAACACCCGCCTATAAAGTGCAAGAACCACTTCCGGACACTACTAGTGTCCCATCTGCCTGGTCTCACATTCCTAGCATATACTATGACCCAAACACCCCTTCTCGTATACCCTCCACTTGGTTTTTCTGTCACATCAAGTCATGGAAACATCTCACATTACCAAATATGGCTCTCGCAATACCGATCTAGCATCTCGGCCACGGAGCACATGCCGGAAAACTCAAGTATCACCTCAACAAGCATAATTCACTTATAGGCCATCTCGATGAAAACCACCCTAATGTGACAGCCGCTGTATTGACACTAGTCAGTTCACATGGCAGAGGGATAAGAAAAAAATTGCAAGGTGGAAGCCTCAAACTCCTCCTCATTGAGTACCTCACACTACTGTGCTTTGATGTGTGTGGGGCACCTTACCAGCATGTGCCACGAGTTAGAGTGAGTTAAAATCTCTTTCTATATGCAAAAATGCCGTGTTTACCCACCTCCACCTACGGAGACAAGGCCACACCAACAACAACAAGGAATTGTGCACGTGCATGCATGTGTTACCATGCGGTGAAACCATGGTCACTGCACCGCATTGCCCCTGAAATCCCGATATCGAGATGCACCGAATAAAATCGCTCGAGAAATGCCATGGCTCCCATCACTTCCCGTCACACTAGCGGTGGATGATAGATCCAAAACCATATTTTTGTTTTTTGGAGGAAGAACATTCATGCTTATATTCCCCTCACATCCATGGTCTGACACTCTTTCGCCACGCCTGAGGACGAGAGAGAAGTAGTGACACCTCAGCTTTCATTCCCTATGTTCCTTTGTGTGATGAACCGAACCATTTTGTTAAATAGTGTCTCAAGTTGAAGTAATTTAACAAATGGGTACCCCACCCCTCACGATTTCCCTAATAATAGACCCGAGGCACCAACGCCATATTCTCCACATTTGCACACGCAAATCCATCATACTTAGTTTTTTCCCAACCCTTCGATCACCACGAAACATTGGATGTAGGAACACCAGATTCACTGTTGAGAACTCACCATCTATCCAAAAATACCACCTAATTCGGGATAATGCACACGCTAGTGAGGGATTATGTGGATCTGAAAACATCTTTTGTATGTCGTAGCACAACGTACACTGATCTCATCTAGACATTTAAAAACATAGAATGTAAATGTATTAGCACCACATGAATTAAACAAATTACGATGACCACCCTCATCATGGTCGTATGCTTAAATCACTATCTCACCATGTGTCGGCGGATGTATCATCTCGGCTCCACATATCATCATAGGTTTTACAATGGTGCTGGCTCGATGGTCGTGAAACCCTCGCTATGCGGAATCATGGATCCATATACTCTCCACGACTCGACACGCTTTCAACAAAATGCGTGTGTATTGGGTCACGTGCAATAACCAAGAAGAAGAATACACTTGTCTTCACAATCATCTTTGGTCGTATGCCACCTTGATCCCAGTAGTATCGACCACCGCATGTGTTCCCTTTATTCCCAGCTTGTTGTATCACGCGAGCAAAACCTTTAGAGTACATGTGATCCTTCCCTTTTTCTAAAAATGTCACGCACTGCACAGGTTAGCTCATGTGGTTTTGGCTGCATATCAGAGTCACACATATCGATCAAAATCATATAGTTAACCGCATAGCTAATCGAAATCCTAGACTAGCATGTATTTCACATATATCATCATCGAGATGCATAAATCATGAACATCATCTCCATCAAATAATATATATATATATATATATATATATATATATATATATATATATATATATATAGATATACACAAGATGGTGATTTTTTTGGTTCTCGCTTATGTATTTTTATATGTATGATTCTATACATGTTACCCTCATCAATGATATCCATCAAATAAAATGCAAAAGATACATCACACACACACACACACACACATATATATATACTTGAGATGGTGATTTTGTGGTTCTCATGACGTGTTTTTATATGTGTATACTTCTGTTACATGTGACCCTCAAAGTCCCATGCATCAGTAGAAGTTGTCAACAAGAGCTCTCAAAACAATGTTGCATCATATGGTGAACAAACCATAAAACCAATTGGCACCACAGTAGGTGCTTTCTACCTTATGGAGCAGACTACTATCCATATTCAAAGCATCTCTCGTAGTCCACACCCTTCAGATGGCTTTATGGGTAATGAGTCAGTCCTATCGAGGTGAGATCCCTACCTTTACACTTGTTCATCGAACTTCTCTCTAACACCACACCTTTATAGCAAAGGTTGGTGCACTGGACCATTTATTGATTAAAAGTTAGTGCAGAGTCTCTCTGAGATAATAAAAAGAACACACAAAAAGAGACTAAAGCCTCTTTCGTATCACAGTCACCCTCGATCATCTCGACGCGCTAGGCATAGTCCTTCGACTATGACGTTTCCAAAGAAGCCTCTTTGAGACTAGGCAAGTTTGAGACATAATGGAAAGGCCCTTACGTTATTAAACATTGTCTCTACATGATGGCTAGCAAAGCTCGATGGGACGTCAAAGGTCCATAAATGGAATAGTACCTCAAAAATTACATCTACAAATATTTAAAAACAACCATGGGAATGTAAACATATGCACCATGGATTATTTTTATGAATACCACCTCAGCATGGATGTACGTTGTAAATCACTCGCTCACCAGGTGGCATGGATGGTCCATACGACAACGCTATCATCATAGGTTTCTAGATTGATGGTGCTTCTCAAATGGTTGCAAAACTCTCGTTGTAGCATTCTCGGCCATATCACTCTCTTGAGTCTTACTTTTCACCAAATTAAAGGCTATATATTGGGTCAACCATGAGACAATCGAAGCATAATATGATGTCATCACAGCCCCTCGGGTCGATGCGTTCTCCCATCTAGGTATCGACTCACCTACATGTGCCTCCTTTATACCAAACTTGTTGTATCACATTATCGAAAAAACCTTCAGCAAGCATGTGATCCTTTCCTTTTGCAAAATACGCGCATGCACAAAGGTTGGCTAGTGGTTTTGATCTCATCATGCATATTTTCACATATACCAAAAAAATCAAAAATCATATGTGTTCAATCACGCATAGCTAATTCAAATCCTGAACCAGCATGTATCGCATATATATAATCATCACAGACGCATAAATTGCTTTTGAACATATTATATTCATCAAACAAATGTAGAGATACATCACATGTGTAGAAGCACACATATAAAAAACATCATGGGAACCACAAACTGTCACCATCCTCATATATATGTGTGTGTGACATGTGTGACATACATGCATCCACCACCGTGGAGCCAGATGATGTGATACACATGTAGCATCCTCACATAGGTGTTTCTTAGCACATAAAACCAAAATACATTTGGACTCGAGGGAGCCCACCACCCTACACCCCGCTTGAGGGACCCCTAACCTCATGTGGGGTCGAAAGCTGGGATGAGGACACGATTTGTCGCACCTTTGTCGTCACAGGATGCGAGAAGGATGTATGCTGTCTCGACTTTCGCGAGCCACTGCACCCTTTCCACCATGTCCTCCCCTAGCTCTCGCCTAGCCCTCCTCGAGGCATCACCCAAGAGGGCGCAGACGCTGCATATTTGGTACCCCCTTACCACGCCTTTGCGGCATTTTCCCGGCAGCCAGCAACCTCTTCATGCTCACAAATGCTCGCCATCTTGCAAGGGAGTGGCTGAATTTACCGAATCTCCTCTGCGATGGCCCACCTATGTCTCAAAATTGTTGGCATGGTGAGTCATTCTTACAGGTTCTCTTGCACTGTCATCTCTTCCGTCACCATGCATGTCCGCTGCACTAGCTATATGCAATAGACATGGATCAAGCTTTTGCATTAGTTAGGCCAACAGTCAAGTCCATACAGGACCCATATCTATAACAAACATATATGATATGCACAAGCATAATCCTGAACATGCATACGCCAAATACACATACAGCATACGCTACAAAACACACATACCTATGAGACCGCAAGCATCAGCCTGGTGATGCACTCCCATATCCTGGATCCCCCTGCAGTCTACACCAACATGAGGACATCTGGCATCATCTCGAGGGCTGGAGCATGAACAAACCCTCTACGCTGGTGTTCCACATTGCATCACCCACACCTTCTTTGAGGCATCAACAGTAGATCCCACTCGTCGCATTTGTACAGTCTCTGTAAGCTCCCAGTGGCACCGTTTGCTAGTATAGCACGTAGCATCTTAACAACTCTCATGGCAGATACTTTACAAAGGATACGTGCATAACAAAGTAACTTCTGAGATTTCCTCAGTCTCTTTGCGAGGTTGTGATTTCTATCTTGTGAACAAAACCATGGCCTGACTCACAGAAGACTCCATCACCGAATTTGTTGAAGGACTGGATATTTGTGTCTTAGGAAACCTCGGTGAGGAGAATGGGAATGACCCATCGAGGGTGCACAATCATGGCCACAAATTTGTACTTGCTCAAAATAAAACTCAGAATGTGCTCAATAAAGAACACATCCTCGATAACACCTTGGGTCACTGCGATATGGCTACCCACTCAGTTAGAGGTCCCACTCAAGCCGTGGAATTGATTGCGTTGAGTAGTACCTCTCCATGAGGCTTACTAGTCCTACATATACATCCACTATAGCAATGAATACCAAATCTCGACCATATCATGAATACCTCTTGATCCGGATCCCACTATCATCTCACTACTGATATGCATAGAACTCATCTGCATGCTCCTGAGAAAGAGGTTTTGGATCAACTACCAACCTACATCACTAGCATCACGCTTTCCTGAGCATCATCATCCACTCACTTGCTGATGTGATCCCATCTCACGTTTCCTTAATGTCATCTCACATTCTCGCAGGATGTACCAAATTTATCCTCACGAGGATTAAAACTTTATCTTTTAGCAGGCCCGGCACCGTTTTTATACATATGTGTGGTCAGTGTGCACACTGAGTCGGATAGTCAGGGTAGTCGCAGGCACACAACGAAACCTCACAGGATGTGCATGAGTACCTAATTTCCACTGTTGACTGACTACACGAGAGATGTCGCTTTCAAAGCACACTAATGCTCCGTTCCACATACTGGAAATGCAAGCTAAGTCATGCGATTGTTGATATGTTACATGCATGGACCGCATTACTATCTCAAAGTCGCTCACATGGTTTTTCCTTTTTCCCTAAAAAGAGGTCCATACGTGCCATCTTCGTACAACCTGCTTAGCCTCGGCCTCACCAAAATTACAAAAATCAGTTGTGATCTCATGCCTACCCTGTCCTCGCACGCTTTCCCTGGGTATGTAATATTCTCAATGGGAAAACTGGGAATACAGTGCAAAATGAGTGGAACAATAACGAAAGGATACATCATTTTATAAAGGAAGAGACTAAATGTAGGAGTACTCTTTAACAGGTATATACTGCAACGGCATATATGTAAGAGATGGGCCCATGAGATAGCGATAGGCACAGACAGTCACAAGCCTCGATGAAGAAAATGCATAATGTGAGGATGTTGCAACCTTCACATAAAAAGCTTTGGAAAACCCTTACAACGTTATTTTTATTGGCTCTACAACAACAATCAATTATACATCAGATCTAGAGCTGGATATGTGCTCGTACTTTAGATCTCATATGAGATCGATGACTTGTCTAGCTCCTCTATAGAACCTCTAGGTGGTTTTCATGCAAAACACGAAGTAGAAGATGTAGATGCTGGATCTCAAGGCTCAGTAGCATCTCATCGAAAATAAAGATGCGGAAAGTGTGGCTGATCTGATATGCCAGTCACAATTAGCCTCCTCCATTATATCCTCAAAGTGAAGGGCGAGATCCCCAACACTAGAAAAATCAGCTCTCCAAAGTGGTAGTGCCAGGCCACCTCTGCAACTCCTCCTATAGAAATGCTGGTACCAGAAATTAAAACTACGTTGTAGGGTCGAAAAGTAAGGTTGAGGTGACGATGCACACAATACAAAAATAGAGCTCAATTCTCCAATATTTTCCTCCCAATGGAGTGGAAACCTCCTCCACTAAAGCGATGAAATGGCCTAGATCTCAGAGATCTAGTCTCCACTTTGATGGCTGAGAAAAACAACCAAACCCTCAACAAGATCTGATGACAGTAGTTGAAAGAAGAAAGCTGTGCCTTAAGACGGATAATGGACAATGTAGTCCAGACTCACTCCGAGAGCTACTCAATGGA
Source organism: Pinus albicaulis (assembly GCA_034641835.2). Classification (NCBI taxonomy): domain Eukaryota; kingdom Viridiplantae; phylum Streptophyta; class Pinopsida; order Pinales; family Pinaceae; genus Pinus; species Pinus albicaulis. Next base: position 1,208,578,248 of record CM076570.1, on the reverse strand, counting down.
AGAGGTTGCATTCTCGACTCGTGGAACACCATCTGTGCTAAACATCACTCTATCTTAGCCAAAGAACAAGAGAAAGATATGTGCTACTTAAATATGCCATACATTCGAAGAATATCATATACATCAAAAACTCTCCATATGGCTGCCATCCTCTTTCCTTAAATAGAATGTGAGCTTGCAAGCCTTGAGACCTCTTCCAAAAATATCAACTACATATCTGCTACAAGAATGTCCATCTAAAATTGCGTTGTACCTCATCGATGGCCACCTCTCCATGACGACATTGTTGATTTGGCTCGTGGTTGCTGACCTACAGCAAAGTGATCTGTCTTTCACACAAAGGTGCTACGATTAAGTTGCCAAGATATGCCTCTTTCATATTTGGCTTGTGGTTATTCATTATGCAGGAGAAATATGGACCTCTCGCTCTCATTCTTTCTAGCGGAAAGAACAAAAATTAATATTCCAATTAGCTCAGCGACTGTGGGAATATTACATTCCTCCCTTCCCAAATGTTTCTTGTCCCTCGAAGCAAGCGACATGGTGAGTGTTCGCAACCTCCTTTCTCCTCCTCTACTAGTAACAACTCTCTCTTGCATGCTATGCTTTCACTCCATAGCTAGTGTTCGCTAATCCATCCCATCCATGAACTTCTCCTCCAAAGTTCTCATGAGATGTAAATAATCCATCCCACAGGAGACAGTAAACCAAATGAAACGAAACATGGTTTCCGCCCAATGCTCTCCCTGAAAACATGTAGCATAGTTAACATGGGAGAATATCCAATCGCCACACTGGCCTCCTACCTCCTCTATGTCATTCCGGCACAAAATTACAAGTACATCATCAATGTATGGGATCAAAATTACATACATACAAACGTGCGACGTGCATATGGAGGTTCATAGTCCCACATGTGGAACTAGCGCGATAATTCTCATGACTACATTAGATCTATGATGTGATAATTGGTTTCTCCACCACTTTCTTACTGATGTCCAAGTCATCTGCACTAGTGGCTAAAAGTGTGAGATATATTTGGTGCCTTGGGAGTCCACCCATCACTTAGAAACAAAATCTCCATCTGTCCTCGAGGAGTGGCCATGTTATTTGTAGGCCCAAAAGTCGACCATGAAGTTTTATAAGGTATAGTAATACTTCTTAGAGTTATGGCTTGCATATACATGGTGAAATAATGCAAACAATAATCAAATGAAACATTATTTACATGAGCATATTCCTCACCAAAAATTCCTCCTTAAAACACGAGTGGAGTGTGCATAGATCTATTTCCTTTCTCAGAGAGAGAAAGAGATGGCTGAATTAACTTTTTTAGAGTTGTGTTGTTGTCATCTCCACATGGTCTCATGAATCTTTGGAAAATGTTGATGTATTTCTCCTTCAAAGCCCTTCCAAGTGTAGCTCCTCATGATGATGTTGTAGAATCTCATGGAATATGTTGGCTGAAAACAAATAACTTCATAGGCCCTTTGTTGTAACTTCTCCTTTAGCTTAGAGGCTCTAGATAATAGGATACTGATCATGATAATAGATGGCTCCTTCTTGGACTGAATAGCCTTCTTCATGTAGTTGGTCATCGATGTCATGCAGAGTGAAAAGATCTTGGAATAACCACTGCTACGGTTTGGGATTTCCAATACGGATCTATCTCCCATAGTGATAAAGCGCCTATTATCTATCCAACGAAATTTCTATCATATGGTTTCTCTTCTCCCTGACATTCACATGCCAAAGGCACATGTTGTAATGTTATTCCTCCCATGCTTCTCCTCCCACGAGCGCAGAGACTGGAATGAGAGTGGGTAATGATGATGTTGGGAGAAGATATCCCTCCTCCTTGATGTTCCTACCTGACTCCTCACGATGTATCATTTTTCTTATAATGCTCCCATCCCTCCTAGATATATTCTTGGAGTATCATGTTGTGAGATAATTCTCACCAAATCAAATTAGGTGGCCTCCCTGGTGGTTTGCCACTAGATAATAGTGTCCCATGTAGCCATCTCATAAGCACTATAGATGGGACTAGGTTCCTTGCTTCACCGCACAAATCCATTCTAATTTTGTGGAAGTGTATGTGAGGGATATGTATGCATGCCTTTGCTCATTTTAGTCTTACCACTATTTTTATCCGCCCATTCCATCGCAGAAGCCTCCCAATCAATGGTGACTTTCCTCAAACTAATCAGCCATTGAACACCCAATATCACATTATGTGTATGTGAACCACAAAAAAGTGATCAATCAATGTATAAGTCTCATGGTGGCTATGAGGATGGGACATAATGCATGCATTTCATTGCTCTATCTCCGGGACCAAAACAGAGAATCCCTCAAAAGCATCGGTGGGTATTTCCCTCCTTTGCACTAGTTGGGCATCAAATAAATTGTGTAGCCCCACTTTATCAACCAAAACGTAAACCCTCCAACTCAAGATGGAACCTTGAGCTCTTAAAGTCAATTACTTAGTACTCCTCTCAAAGCATAAGAGCTCTTCCAATAGCAACAAATTCTCCATTCCTATCTCCCGATGGTGTTGGTTCATCTCTTGCGATGTCAAGTGTTGCAAACTCTTCTTGGTTCATCTTTCTTCCTCCTCATCATCCGAGAAGACCTCTATGTAACTATGCTTTTCCAACCGCACATTTATGTCCAGGTGCCCATTATTCTTGGAGATGCAAGCAAAAGCTTCCTTCTTCTTATATCTCTCCTGACATCATCATCAAGAGGTTTTCTTGTGTGAGATCTCCTAAAGGAGTAGTCTTTTCTTTCTTTCCCTTGGATAGGAAATAGCTTATGCTAAAATGTTGCCTTTAATGGCAAGGCATCTTGAACAGCCTTAGCCCTCTTTCTAATAGCATCAGGTAGGGTAGTGGCTGTGGGCACTTGATCCCATGAAGAGGTTCATCTAAACTCATCAACTGAACATACACCCTTCTTATGCAGATAATCAGGAACCACACACAAAGTCTTAAAAAATCCAAAGATGTAAGTTTCTCATTACCCTGATTGTTTAAACTTTGGCAAGGCTCATGAATAACAGTTTGGGATCTCTTCTATCAAATATTTCCACCAGCCTTCTTAGTGAAATCTTATAGCCGTATCACATATGGCATGACCCAATGCAAGACAAGCCATGGAACCACAGTCATGTGCTTTACCTTTCAGTGCGGCTACACAATATTAATGGCCTCCATTTTTGGAACCTTGTTCAACCAAAGTAGATGTCAGTTTTTCTACCCAAGATTTGACGATCACTTGGATGACCCATCAAATTGGGTAAAAATAAATCTGCCCATAGTCGTGGTGTCGATCATGATTTCCGAATGAATCCACCACCTCTATGATGATACCTGTATTCTATTGTCCTTTATTTGAAAAAACTCTGAAAACTCAATGATATTTGAACCTCTCGAGCTTTGAGATTCATACTCCATAAAATAGTCTTCAAGGGATTCTCACTCCGAAACCCTTCATTTCTCGTAGCCAAAAATGTAGGCATGGTGGAGCGTTGGAAACTCTGTGGGCTGATGCATCGGTTGATCATTCTATGTAAGACAGTGCCAAATCCTTCTCCATGATGAAATCCCTTAGGGATTCTGAATCCATCCATTCTCATCTCCTCGATCTCTCTAGCAATAGTCGTATGGCTCCCAAGAAGGATCTTAAGGAATTCTTCTCTTCATCTTCACCTCCGTAGTAAAGGGGTTGTACATGTCTTCATTGTCATTGTATAATCAAACTTTTTTGTTTCTTCTCTTTTGATACCTCTTCATGTGTCAATGAGAGCTCTCCTTTCATGATATATTGGCTTCTAGAATGTATAGGTTGATGCCAAGATGACGTCTCAATATCATCAGTAATATTCAAATGGGAAAAAGCATGAATATAATGTAAAATGATGGAAAAAATAATGCAAATCATCATTTATAAATCAAGAGACCAATATGGAAACCTTTCATATGTTATTACAAAGAACAAAATATATGTACCGAGATGGCCCATAAGATGCATAATAGGAAATACAGGCCTCCAATGAAGAAAATGCCTCCATATGAGGTACAGGCAACCATATATAGGTAAGTCGAAAACCATTACAACATTATTTTATTGGCCTCTGAAAGAGCAGTAGATTACACATCAGATCTAGAGCTGATATGTGTCGAAAATTTAGATCTATATCGATCCATGCACCATCATGCAAGCTTCTCTACAGAACGCCTACAGAGGGTTTGCACAGAAACACTGGCAGCAAGATGTAGATCTCGAGATCTAAGACTACGGATCTACGAAAAATATAGATCCTGAAAGTGTGGCTGATATTATGTAGTCAATAAATTAGCCTCCTCCAATATATCCTCGAAGTGAAGGGCGGATCCCAACACTAGAAAATCATCTCTCTAAATGGTGTGCCAAAACCACCCCCGCAATCTCCTACGAAATAACATATATATGGAAGTAAATTGCATTTAGGGATCAAAATAGTTTGGCCTCGATGCTAAGATCTGAAAAATGAGTTTAATTCTCTCACATATTTTTCCTCCCAATGGAGTAGAAACCCTCCACCGAAAATGAGCAATGAAATGGCCCTAGATCTCAGAGATCTAGTTCTACTTGTTAGCTTTGCAAAAACAACCAAACCCTCGACAGATATGCGTAGTTGAAAGAAGAAGCTTGGCCTTTAACCGTACGGTGGACAATGTAGCAAGACTCTCCCGGAGCTTAATGGAAGAGAGTGGGATTCCATCGGAAACACCCTATGCTAAACAACACTCTATCTTACCTAAATAAGAAGAGAAAGACATATGTCTAAGCTGTACTATATATTCGTAAATATCATATACATCAAAAAACCTCACATCTGTGTGTCATCCTTTTTCCTTAAATAGAATATGAGCTTGGAACCACAGCCCCTTCCAAAATATCATTATCAGCCACTACAAAGCATCTCCATCTAAAAACTGTGTTGTACCTCATTAATGGCCACTCCTCCCATGATGTTGTTGATTTGGTCAAGGTTGACCCAGCCAAAGTGATCCACTTTCACACCAAAGGTGCTCTCAATTAAGTTGCCAAGATTTTTTTCTTTCATATTTGGCATTGATTTAGTTCTAGCTATGAAGTGAGAAATATGGACCTCCCTTGCCCTCTTATTCTTTAAACAAAGCGAGAGAAACGAAAAATGAATATTCCAATTAGCTCAGTGACTAATTGGGAGATATTGCTAGGTATAAGCAACTGCAGCTCAAAAGAAAATAGCTCCTAGCACTCGCTTCCTGCCCTCCAAGTCAACAAGTCATGAGGTGCATATGGCCCCACTTTTTCCCCTATATATCGTCGTCTTTTCTCATATTCTAGAGCTTCGTATAGGAACTCGAGACCTCGCATTCTCAAAACTCACGAAAGACATAAGGATCGAGACCAAGTCATCTTCATCATGGTACCTCCGTTCCATTTCACACTGACTCATTTTGGGTCCATCTCACATTTGAGTACTCTTCGGTGTGCTTCTCCTGTATCGTTTGATTCCACCATGTTTACCATATTTTAGCTAATATTATTTTCATTAATATTTTTTCACTGGGGGTATACAGTTTGTCAAAGTTGCACATATATCAACAATTTCCCACTAGAATCTACCCTTTGGTAGCCATCGACATTTAAGGTATCATCTCTACCCAACATGATAAGATCCCTCCATAATATTTGCATATCCTTATGCCATTTCCACAGATACACCATAGGTCCATCATCTACCACATGTTACTACTTTACCACCTTCCTCGCATGATAGATGTCCATGTCGACTTGATAGTATCTCACATTCATGGATCACCCCATTTATAGATCCCCACATGCCTCTTGACATCCATGACATTCACTCGAGTGCACGAGAGCCATATAGTTCTTGAGAATATCAACATCATTCCTTTCTTCTTTTACTGCTTTTTTACCAACCCAGCTCCAAGCCACCCATTTATTTTTTATTGTCTAACCAATTTGAATGCCCTGCGATTTCTGACATTTGGCCTACCAACACCCATATGACATAGCCCATGCGTCACTTCATCCACCCCATCTACCTAGCACTAGACCATCCATGGGCTGCGCTCAAATAACAAACACACATGTTCTCATTACGCGGTCATCATTTTCATGGGGCACCCGCCTTCTCGTGTATGTACATCCCAAACCATTCTTATATTTTGGCAAAGTGTATAATTTTGTTTTTTAGGAAAATGGTTCTCACCATATTTTCATGTCTTAAACACCGTGGTATTCATAGCACTCTTTGGTTGGAGCTCACTTTACCACTTTCACCATTCTTTAATCATTCAATATGACACAAAGACATATTTCATACCTACCCTGATGTCCTATCGACCTCAGGGACATTCCCCCTAAAAATAATTTTTTTGATCGCCACCACTCATATTATTGTTCCAACCTTTGCAATTTTTCATATCCATTCATATTTTTAGCTTTCATTATCAATGCCTTGTTGACCCACCATATTACAATCATCTTTATTCATTATCTTGATTCCCAAAATCGCATTTCTAAAGTTGATGTTTCTTCATGTCGACTCCGACACCCATCTTCCAAGATTGAAGCGAGCTTCCTTTGGATACTCCCCTTATGGGACATCCTCGTGGTAGCACAAAGTGGGAATAATTATCGCCCATTGATTCCATTGGTCTCCTAACATTTTATGCCGCATAAGTTTTTATTTTCAAGATATATAATATGTTGTGATCATGCAGTCTCATTTAGTCGAAGATACATGCATTTCTTTGTTACCTCATTCGGCAGTGCGTACATTATGACATGGGAGGTACCCTGAGTCGAATACCCATGCATCCCATGAGCACCTACCTCATAATTATTTCATTTTTTATGCATGGGGGCTCATTGTTCACTCTATTTATCGTAGCACCCTTGAGGGTGTAAGTGATATTATCATCCTCACCATCAAGATGTCAACCACCCCAACGCTAACTTGACAAGAATATTTCTTTGTATGACTTTAATGGTTCATCATTATTCATCATAACGAGCATGGTATATGTTTACATCTTGTATAAACACTTTTTTATCGAGATTCTGAGCATGGTTATCTTTCATCCTTAGTCAGGGGTTTCTCCCCTACTCATCTCCACAACGAGTTATTTCTCCCTCAAAAATTTGATCCGAATTTCAATTAGAACATAAAAATGAGATGTATTTCAAACTATATGTTTTCCTCCTAACCCTTGTACACTGTGTACTATTATTACGAAAATATTGTACACACACATTTGTACACCTGGGATGGCACCTCAAAAGTCATCTAGAAAATCATACAAAGTGAATACTTTCCAAATTGAGAACTTCATGAAATACAAAAATCAAAATTTCTCCAAAGGTTTCAATTATAAATTTACTTGCATGGCTCATCCAAAGGCGAAAATTAGCGACCACGCGGATTTTCCTTCGATAGTCACGCGGTCGATAGAAAATCCTAAGTCAGCCGATCAGACCATTCCACACACTTGGAAGATGGGGATTCCTAACATGTAACAAATCGATGACAACCACTTTTTGAGTTGACTTGGAGATATACATCTCTAGTGATCCTCTTGTCCTACCTATGAGTCAGTTTTTCCATTAAGGAACCAAGAGAGGGAAGAGAGAATTCAAAAATTATATATAAATAGGTCACTGTAGAACCAAAAACAAGACGCATAAAGCATATTTATGATGGAAAAATGTATCCTCAACAATCCAACATTCTAGTGGGAAGAGGATTTTCACCATTGAGAGAGTCTTTCATGCTTCTTTGAGAGAGAGAGCGATTGAAAAGAGATTAAGAAAGGAACCTCCTTATTGAAGATTTTTTAGCACCATTTTTCAAATCATTTTCAAGTGTTTAGTACCCATCTGTTGTATTCTTCTACATTCAATAGTCGATATAAGGGAGCCCTTTTCCATTACTTTGTTAACATGTTTTCTCTTGAAGCATCTGATCATGTATGATTTCCTAGTTTAACTCATGTTTATGTATGTATTTTTTTCACCATTTACATTGTTGCTCATGTTTTTTCCACTACAACAACCATTTATCTAATGGAGTATGTTCTTTTCATGTAACAACCAACTATAAAGAAGGTGTCCTTGGTACCCCATAGCAAAACAAATAAACCACACAATAGGTAACTTAGTGGCCAAAAATTAGGAATTTTTCCATACAGGTTGACGTGAGAAACTGAGACTTGAGGTGATTTTGGTCAAGTCTATCGGAGTATCACCTATTCTTTCTTGGATATAGCCTCCAAGACTTTCCCACTATAACCCTCTCTTACCCTTGGTTGTTCTTTTATTATTTGAAATGTCACGTACTTTTTAAGACATGGCCCGACATCCACATGGAATATTCTAAGGCTTAGTGATTATTTGAGCAAAAAGGATGTTTCGGTATTTATAGGATTTTATCATGCGTAAAACTCTCACGAAGCCTTTTTTATTGGTTTTTTCACATATTAGTTAGATAAAGGGAAAATTAACATTGATTATTTTCATTTTGTTTTGTTTTTATGTATGTGATTCATTTGGTTTGCCAAAAATCCTCTCTATCATATATCATAACATACACTTTCTAAGGCTGTAGGGGACCTAAGAGCCACTGATGGCTCTAGATGCGCCCTACCTCTCCTTTACTAGAGTGTGCTAAGTATTTCACTATTACTGCACCTAAGAGAAACATCCATCCACCTTGATTGGCTCGAGATTTTCTTGGTGCCACCTTGATTTCAGACCCCTTTCCCCTGGAAAGGTATGCCTTTTACCACTCTTATGAGTCATACATACCACCCCTTCCAGCATGTCCCTCAGTACTTTCCCTATGAGGGACATCCATTGCACACTTAATTTCAAAGTCATTTTTAAGATGGCGAATACCAATCTGAATCCCATTTTTTAGCTTCCTTAAACCTTCCAAATATAACAAAGTTACAAATGATCTCATTTTTAATAATTAACAATGGCCCACTAAGCCAACAAAATTACCTCTTTGATATTTCTAATTTTTAGGGAAAATAGGGGGAGGATCCCAAAAACTACATCATGACTTTTCTTTTATGGTGCTCATCTAATAGAATAATGAGGACTTAGTCGTGCATGAATTGCTTTCAATATATCACTTCATTTGCATTTTGTATCAAAGATAGTATGTAACTTAGGCAAATCATTTCTATGTAGCATTTGACTCCATCTAGATCATTCCTCACTTTTTTTCTAGCTCCTAGTTTGACATGATGGTGGATGGAACTGTTAGCACACTTTAGAAATGAATTCACACACACATATTTGACTCATGTCCATGAGTAGAAAAAGCGTGTTAGCCTTTTTTTCAGGGTGAATATTTTTACAGGTGAATATAACACAAGACCTTCTCTTTGATTTATTTTTGGATTCTTTTTCCAACAATCACAAAATATGTGGCCATAGTTATGCTACAAACACAGGGGAAGAGACCATTAGTAGCTCTAAAAATTTGAGTTTATCTACACTATTCAGATTACCTTTACTCTATACTCATGATGCTCTCCACTTACGAGCCATTTGAACAAGATAAAGTGGAGAGGAAATGCCTAGAGCTGAAACTGGCCCAAAAATAGAAGAAAAGAGATACACGCCTTAGAAATAAGCCACTTTCCCAGTGGGGTAACCTCCAATACATTACATTAATGAACACCCTTGGATGATACAAATGACAAAAACCTCCTCTCTATATATAAGAGTCCATGCCACAATGTAATCCTAGCTGACCTAGCAATAATAATGTAAGGGCACAATAATAACAATATGGGGGTTATAGGTACAACAATAACAATAAGGGGGGATATACTAACTGTAGTATGAATTCTTTCATCGATGCAGATACAAAAGAAAACCACTTTAACTACACATAACTAATAGCCCTAACAACAATAATGGCTAAAAACACATCTCTAGATCTACAATAGTAGTTACAAAGTGCGCAACAAACAGATCTATAAATGGAAAGACATTAGCGATAGAAAAGCAAGAGTTTGCTCCATGCTCAACGGACAAGACAAGAACACGATTTTTGAATGAATTTTTATATTACAGTAGACTCAGGAAGAAAGCAAGAAGGTGTATCCGGATGCTCTCAATGGGATGGGTTCTTTGTAGTCCTCTGGACTTTGCATCCTGAAACTTTCTCTCTGTAGATGTAGAAAACCAATGTAGAAGGTAGAGCTCAATGGGACAACAATGGCAGAAAGATGAGACCGTAGTGTAGATCCCGAGTGATCTAGTATGCAATAAAAGGTGAAGAATGAAGGAAAACTCCTCCTATTTATAACAAAATATTGGGTCATTCTAGATCTTTGGTGCATGATTAAAATAATGTTAATCAAATCTAGATCCACTTATGGAATATTTTATTATTATTTGTTGGAGGAAAGGGACTTTTGACTTGGGTCAAATCCTCTTGATTAGTGAGGAATAAATAAATAAATGATTTATTTATCCTTTTAAGGGAGTATGGTTGATATAATCAAATAAATAATGATTTATTTAATTGTGTTGTTGATTTGTCATATTTAACAAGGAATATTATTTAAATAATTATTCCTAGAAAATAATAAGATAACTATGGGTGTATCTCATAATTTCTTTGTTTTGGGTTAAACATGATCTGGGAATAATAATTAAATTATGGTTTAATTAATTATTCCTTTTGGGGTTTCTTTAATTAACATAGTGAAAGCATGTTTTACTTGATCGATCTTGCATGGTGTACTTGGGTCCATCTAATGATAAAAGGTTAGATGACCAAAAAATGGTGTAACGATTTGGCCTCAGGCGTACGAGTGTCGAGAGCAAATCGTATGACCGAAGTACGTTGTAAGAATACAATCACCAGACAACAAAAGGGGATAGTCGAGAGAGAAGTGTGAGGGTAGATGTGTCATGGGTTAAAGGACTAGACCTCGAGGAGACAAGGTACGCGGTACAACAAGTCTTTTTTTATGAGAGGGTACTGTCTATTAAGGAGGCGGGGGAGGCATACCTATGCCCGCCGTGACAAAGTACAAAAGAATAGTGTGTCCAAAGAAACAAGGGACCGAACCATAGAGTACGCGGCATAATCAAGGGCCAGTATAAAAATACAATGAAGAGTCTCACATACATGCCGTGCCCGGGATAACGAAACGGACCAGTACAATAATATCCGAGTACATGAGATAAATACAACCCAAATGCCCTCGTCAGATGGGGAAAGGGCTCTACAAAATCGGACCCGGTACATGCAAATCATAGAGTGCTGCAGTGGCGAAGGCCAACATCATCAAAATGCGGAGCGGCATCAAAGGCCGCAATGAAGAGGTCTATCGGGCATGTGGGGGGCTACTGCGCGGAGCCACCCCCTCGTGAGGGTCGTGAGACATCTCACACACGCCCTGGGGAATCATCAAGAGCCTCTCTCTTTGGTCATCGGGCTGTCCCAGATACTGAATCCCGATCATGCTTGAAAGGAGTCGGGAGAAGCACAGCCAAGTCAAAGAGTGAGATCCCCTCTGCTGATCCGAGGCACACGAACAAAAGTAGGCTTGAACCAGATACACAGCTCTCTGGACTGCTTACACGGAAACAAATGCGGCGATGTCGACGGAAGGAGGTCCGCCGTGAGGTGAGGCAATGAGAGATCCTCAACTAAGGCACGAGAGAAGAACAATAGAGCGACAGACGATCGACACCAATGATGACAGTGGAAAGGGGAAGGATGTAGTGGCGAATGACGACTTCCTTGTTAGAGCATAAATGGCATGAATGACATGGCAGCCGACCGACAATATCGAAGGGGACGAGACAGTGGGCCGAAGGTCATGATATGCGACACAAGGGAGGACGCAAGCAAAAGAAGGATGGAGGGCTATAGTGGGGTGCAAAAGGACGTGAGGATAGACCTCATGAATGCGATGATGACTCGGCTTGGATGCTCTAAACAAAGCGGCTAAGCAGTGAGTGCCGCACAGTACAGGCCCCAATGGGGGGTGCATGAGAAACATGAGTACAAAGTGGGCATTCGTGACGAAAATCAACACGAACATGGGACATAGTAAGGGGGCGATGTGGTGCCCCAGTACAGCACAGTGTCGTAAGTGAGGAAGTCGATTTTAAGGAGCGGTGAAGTGACCCTTCGTGGAAAAAAATGTGTCGGGTGAAGTATCAAATCACCAAAAACTAAGTAAAAACTGCATTGGATAGCTCGTGAGATCTATCCAAGGCAGTGTTGACGGTGTCGTCGAACGGGGCTACAGTGTGGTCGCGAGCGGTGAAAGAAGAAACAGGGGGTTCTCTTTAATGAGAGCGGTGTTCCTCCAAAAGCATTCATCGTTTTGCTATTGTTGCTTGTGGTGAATGTCGAGAGGAGAGAAGGCCTAAATCTTCACGTGCGAACGTAGCGGCACAAACCGACCATTGGATTCGAGATCCGATAGTTGGAGGCGCAGAGGCCTAACCTTGCTCTTGCATTTGATGGATTGCATTTGCGGCTGAGGGCCCAAAACCCCAGAAACAGCCCCTCCTTCATCTCTCTCATGGCACGGTCGCACTTTTTGGGCAAAATTACGACCCGAGACGCAGTATTAGGGCAACAAGTGCGACCTGGTCCGTGAAAACATGTAAACAGCTGACCGCGGGAGATGAGGGGGGTTTGGTGCTGTTCTGTAGGTCGGGGAGTTGGATTTTGGTGAAGTAGAAAAAATGCAAAAAAAGCAAAGTCTCTGGCTATCCTTAAAATCCTTACAGATGATGTATAGGACCCTAGCCATAATGAGTCAAACTTCCCATGACCTAGGGACATCATGGGCACAGTCATATGCTAGAACAAAGATCGCCTGCGAAAAGTGCGAGTTGGACTTTCCCACGATCATCCGAGCTTTGGTGCGTTTTTTGGCCGCTTCCCATGGTTTGCAAGGCAACACGGCGGTCTTCGGAGGCACGCTCAAGCATGATGAGTCATTGTTCTAGCGGTGGGGTGTCGGGGGAGAAGTTCAAATCGGCTAGTTGTGAGAGAAGGAATTTCACACTTGATTGGTAAGACAACCTCCTCTCCAAAAAACGTAGGTGAGGAGGGTTATGGTTGGGGGCGGAGGTGCCCCCAAGCATGGTGTGGTCATGCCAAAATGTATCCAGAAAAATGGGAATCTAAACACATTTTAATGATGTGGTGTACCATTTGTTCAGTTATGGTTATGCAGCTTTGAGAGGAAATGGAGGATTACCAATCTCTTTGCAGTGCTGCATATGGGATCAAATGGACTTTAAGTTTCGAAAGTCAGCATACCTAGTGTCACTATCCCAAAAGGAGGATTTGGAGATAATAGCGACGCTCTCGTAGAAAAGCTATAGGGTTGAGTCAACAACAATGTCAAGAGAAGTCGGGTTGCTGATGTAAGATGAGGGAACGATAAGGGGTGTCGTCCAGAGTGATCCGAAGTGATATGGGACTCTATAGTTCTTCTAAATGTGGAAGAATAGCGGGTCTAGAGTCAACACGACCAGAATACACTAGAGAGTGGTGGAGAATGGCGTCTCGTGGTCTCTCAAATGTGGGTGCCCCCTTACCCAAACATTGGGTTTGATGTAATGGCCACAAGGTGTAGTGTGGTGTCATACGCATGGGTTCGATGTAAGGGGGGAATAGATAAAGTCAAGGGTGGAATTTCTTCCATAATGTCGTCATCGTGATAGAAGATGGGGTGGCGGTGGAAGAAGAACCACCCGACATGGTGAAGTGGCCCGACTCATCATCATGAGAAGAGAGGTTCACATGCGCATCGTCACTAAATGGGTGTACCGAAGAGTAAGTAGATAACGGATCTACCGATGTTGAGCCCAAGATGACCGTCGAAGGAAGGTCAAGCGAAACAACGAGGGAGGATTCAGATGGAACGTTCCCCTGTCGGGTCTCACTGGATGATGACGGGTACAAAATGGTGACTGAGGGCTCCGTTGGCTTAAAAGCGGGAGGCGGAATGTGAATGTCCTTTCGGTCGATTGAAGCGGCCTTGAATTGGCGGTACAAGTCCAAGGAGGACTTGTGTACTCGTCGAGCGGGGGACGGAGGTGAGTGTAATGGCCGTGAAAATCGTACAAGGCACAAGGGTGGTTTGTGCGCAAGTGTTTGAGTTTTGGGAGGGAGTCGGGAGATAGTGAGATGGACTTCGGGAGATCGAGTCCCGGGGAATGTCTCGTTGACCAAAAGCTTGAGGTGGGGCAATTCAGGACACATGTGAGTGGCATGACCGACGACATCACAAAAAAGCGCATCGAATGGCGGGCTTTGGTGGTCGTGGGGGGTAAGGGATGTCGGGGAGGGCCGATCGTGATGGGTTGCCCCCCTTCGGGCTTTCGCTGTCTTCCTGGAGCCGTCACAATGGGAGAAGGGTCTGTGTAGAGGTATCTGGGGGAAGCAGTGGCTATGGAGGAAGCGAGGGGGATCGGTTGTACCGCGTGTCGAAAGCCATATAAGGTTTGGGGTGACCAGTGGCGGCTGGGGGCGTGGTGCAGACCGGAATGCCCTAAGGTCGAGTTAGGGAGAGAGAGGGTGGCCATGACGGGGGACGAAGATACTCCAGGGAGGGGAGCCAAGAAGGGGATCGCCCATCGGGGTAATGGGTCGGGAGGTACGGCTCCAAGATGGTTGAGGCCGACCGAGCACGGAGGATAAAAGAGGTTCGGGGATACCAGTTGTAGGGGGGAGGGCCGGAGGAGGAGGAGGTCACGGCTGGCGGAGATGAATGGCTAGGGAGCGGGTTGCGGAGGGCGGGGAAGAGGTGGTCGACTAGGCGAGGCGAGGAGCCGTTGATGCGGCAGCGAGACGATTGCATCATGCAAACATTCGACAGGCCGGGATCGAGTAACAGGAGGGGGGGAAAGATGAGGAAAAGTACCAAGCAGGGTGGAATCTTTATCAGAGCAGCGGAGACTATCTGATCAAAGAACCGACGGTTTGCTTGTTG
The DNA here is from genome assembly GCA_034641835.2 of Pinus albicaulis. NCBI lineage: Eukaryota > Viridiplantae > Streptophyta > Pinopsida > Pinales > Pinaceae > Pinus > Pinus albicaulis. The sequence goes on along the minus strand of CM076570.1, from coordinate 1,208,563,192 downwards.
GCTACGTAAGAGATGGTCGTCTCGGAGGAGGTCCGAGATGGCGGCTCATGATAAGATAGCCAGGGTCAATGGTGACTATCTTCCCATTATGTGGAAAAAAGACATCTTGCGAGAAAACCGCGGATGGGGACGACGCAGACATGGCGTAGGTGTAGCTTCGCGCCCCACAGAATGTTGTAGTCGAGAGGGGCGTCGATGACTTCAACGTCAACGCAAACAGGGTCTTCCGGCGAGGGTGATGGGACGATTCTGAAACGGGCCAGTAGGGCCGGGAGCTGCAACGGTCCCACGCTCGAAGGGTGATCGTGGAAGGGGCCTGACTCGGGGGATCAGGGAGTTGCTTCCAAAAACCAGGCCGGACATCACACGGTGGATGCCCCTCATCGGTATGCAGGGATACGATGGGCGTTCGGATTTTGGTCGGGATTTGGAAAGCAACGGAAGGAGGAAGAGGAGGGTGATCGGTTGAGTGGCGTCGAAAACAATCATCGGTCATCGAGCGGGGATCTGCGGCGCCCACGGCGAATAGTAGAGCCTTCTTTTGGGAAGGGCATGGTCGGAGGTTCCGGTGTGGAAATGGCGGCCCGGGGATACACGCCAAATCATCACTATGCTGTACGGCGAGCGGCTCGTCAGGAGCAGCATTTCGGCGTAATGGTCCCTTTGGAATCTTTGGATGAACCTCGCAGCGTGGGTTGAGGGATGTGCAGGGGCCATTGGATGTCGAAAGAGGCTCTGCGAGGGCACCCGAAGAGGGGGGCTCGGGAGCGAGGCGAGCGAGAGGCTTGGGGTGCTGGCGGACCGTTTGACACGGTTAGAGGTCTGACGGTTAGAGGCGGATCGAGTTCATCATGAGGATCCGGTGGTGGAGGAACCGAAGGGGAAGGTGGAGTGGCCACAGTCGAGTCGGTGGTTGGGTAGCCATGAATCCCCTGCTGTGCATCCACCCGTAGCTCGAGGGGGGCGAAGTCTTCGTTGCGGGGGTTGAGAAGGCAAGGGAGGCGAAAGTGCATATCTGCCGGAGGAGTTGGCGCGCCGTTTGTGGATAAGGGTAATGGTTGGGTTGGGCAACATTGAGGTAAGCGGGAGGTTGGGCAAAAGGATGAGGCATGCCGTATCCCGGATGCATGCTACGGGAGGGGGGAGAGGTGCGGGAAGTGGTGCCCCCCTCCCCCGAGAAAACCATAGCTCATGTGGGGTTGAGCGGATGGATGAGAGATGGGTCCAGTGATCACGTTGGCGGCATGAGGTGCCCCGGTGTATGGGCATCATTGGGTGTGGGAAGATGTAGGTGGGACGGTGAGGGATCATAGCTCTGCCGGCGTAGATCGAGTCATGCCCTTAACGCCATTTTGGAGGGCATCTTCTTCGGTTTGAGGAAAATGGGATGCGACATCTTTCCCGATAGGGGACAAAAGAGATCTAAGGAACCCGATCCCATGTAGACACGGTCTTCGAAGGGAGGATATTGGCATAAGCTCCGTCGTCTTCGCCGGTCCTGGACATGGGTAGAAAGGCGGGTCGAAGAGGTTTGCTTGAAGGAAGTCAAGAGTTCGATACCGGTGTCATAACGAAGGGGAAAGATCTGAGTAAGATAAAGCCTGCAAGAGTTGCAAAGGTGGTATGGGAGGAAGTGGGCTGGTGTCGACATACCACTTAGAAGCTTCCACTGCAAGCGTGCGTTGGAACGAGTCTAAGGCGAACGTAGTCATCGATAATGGAGGTGGATGAACACCACATGTGGAAAAGATCGAACATGATTTGAAGGATCTTCTCACGCGACCCTTCAAAACTTTGGGATGTCGGAAGGGAGCTTTGTCGGCATAGCGGGCCAACTAGCGTCATGATGTATAGGGTCGTTTATCAACCGGTCCGGATCGGGGAGGCCGAGGCACCGCCAAGAAGGGGAGTACGGGTGAAGCCGAGGTAGTTCCCGTGGTGGTTCTCGCTAGTAGTAGTCCCGGCATTAGGGGCCGGGATTCCCGCTAGTAGTTGGGCCCCCGGACCGGACATATGTGGAGGTGACGGAGGGAAGAACCGGAAGAAAAAGGAGAACCCAAAGAAGCGGGCCAAGGACCGGCTCGACGATGGTGGGACGTGAGCGGAGTCGATCGACCCAGGAGACGAGAGGGTGAAGGCCAAGGAGGCTCCGGGAAAGGTGCCTTGGGGGGCGCAATGATGACGGGAAGAAGGAAAGCCGACAGGGGGCGGAAAGAGACGAGGATCAATTCGGGTCAAGGGCGGGAAAAGGTGCGGTGACGATTGATTTTAGAGTCTTTGCTTAGCGGTGTTAACTCGGGCGCTTCTTCACTTAGGGTCGGTGTGTGGCGTGCGTTAATTTTAATTTTTAAACCCTTTCCGTTGTGAGAGCAAGAAAAAAGTGTGTTGCGTAGGCGAAAATAAACCTACGGAGAGAACAAAATAAAATGTCTGAAATAACGAAAAATAACAGCCTACGTATGCATCTATCTAACCCAAGAAGGTGGGTCTCTCAAAAACTATGCTGAAAAGAAAGGGAAAAACTATGGAAACACACACAAGGAAGCCCAATAGATCTAGGGTCAAAGGGGACAGAGATGCGGAGGATAAAGCTGCAGATAAGGGGTGCGGATCACGACACAAGAGACAGAGGCAGAGGGGTGGCCGGAAAAAGGGGAAATCAGCAAAAAATCCGGGGCAAGGCGAGAGGCCTTTAGGGGAGGTCCAAACAAAAACGACAAGAGGTGATTTGAAAGGAAAAGAGGCTGATTTCAATGGATGCGGAAGTGAGGTCACGGATGCGGGAAAAAGAGGGGCGAAGCTGCGAAACCGACGTGCCGAAAGCAGATGAAACTCTTCCACAAAAAGTGGAGGGTACTAAAGCCCTAAGGGCCGGGTTCCCACTTAGATGAGTAAAAACAGATCAGATCTTGAGTCGAGGCGGGGGGGAGACGGAGGTCGGAAAACCCCAGCGCAGTGCCGTGCGCAGAACCCGGAAAAAATTACGGAAAAAAAATGCGGAAAAAAGGCGGGTCGCGAGGTTCACGGCTGAGCGAGTTGAGGTCGCGGGAAACGAGCCAGAGTGCGTCCGGGTCGCGGGTTTTGGGCCAAAAGGTGCGACCCCCGTTCGGGCCCCAGTTTTCGGCGACGATTTTCCGAAAAATTGCCGTCTCGGTGCGGTCGGTGTCGCTACTCGCGCAATAGGGCCGGAAACACACGGAAGTTAGAAATTTTAGGTTTTTTAGGGTTTTATGTGAGAAAAATGACATGAAAAGAGAAAAAACTAAAGCGGCTAAAAAAAGAAGCCCTAGGGCTGAAGTAGTTGGATATGCGAGAATATGAAAAACGACGACGGTCGTAATTTAAAACCCGTGTGGAGTCGCCATTTGTTAGTATGAATTCTTTGTCGAAGCGTACGAAAAAGAACCACTTTAGCTACGCATAACTAATAGCCCTAACAACAATAATGGCTGCAAAACATCTTCGGATCTGCAATTAGTAGTTAAAGTCTTTGCAACAAACAGATCTATAAATGGAAAGACATTAAGCGAGTAAAGTAAAGAGTTTGCTCCATGCATCCAACAGACAAGACAAGAACACGATTTTTGAATGAATTTTTATATTACGGGGCACACGGGGAGGAAACAAGAAGGTGTATCCGGATCTCCTCAATGGGATGGGTTCTTTGTATTCCTCGAGCACTTCGGATCTAAGCTTTCTCTCTCTTGTAGATGTAGAAAACCCAATGTAGAAGGTAGAGCTCAATGGGAGCAACAATGGCGAGAAAATGAGACCGAGTGTATAGATCCGGAGTGATCTAGTATGCAACAAAAGGTGAAGAATGAAGGGGAAAACCCTCCTATTTATAACAAAATATTGGGTCATTCTAGATCTTGGTGCATGATTAAAATAATGTTAATCAAATCTAGATCCACCTCTATGGAATATTTTATTATTATTTGTTGGAGGGAAAGGGACTTTGACTTGGGTCAAATCCCTTGATTAGTGAGGAATAAATAAATAAATGATTTATTTATCCTTTTAAGGAAGTGGTTGGGATATAATCAAATAAATAATGATTTATTTAATTAAAAGTGGTTGATTTGGTCATATTTAACAAGGAATATTATTTAAATAATTATTCCTAGAAAATAATAAGATAACTATGGGTGTATCTCATTAATTTCTTTGTTTTTGGGTTAAACATGACTGGGAATAATAATTAAATTATGGTTTAATTAATTATTCCTTTTTGGGTTTCTTTAATTAACATAGTGAAAGCAGTTTTACTTGGGGTAAAACTGGTCTTACATGGTGTACTTGGGTCCATCTAATGATAAAAGGTTAGATGACCAAAAAATGGTGTAACACTAACATAATAAGAGACTACACTAGTAATACCTAACATGCCCCTCTCCTTCAAACAAGTGTTGTCCTCAACGCTTGATTATTTCTTGATGCTTCTATATAAAATTCTCATCCTCCCATGTGGAATCTTCTACAGGAAAGTTCTTCCACTTGTTGAGATACTCTGAAATTGATCATGCTTGTTGAGTTCTTGTTCCTGTGACTACTTCAGAACTTCTTTCGATGTGATGTTGATCTTCCTGTTGTTTCATTTGATTCTGCACCAAATTTAGGTTATCCTTTGAGAGTTGGAGAACTTGTTGTTGATGCTCGATGTGATCTTCCACTACTTTACCATCCATATTATATTTTATTTTATCCTTCAAACCATCCAAATTAGCCTCCATTTCTTCTTTTAAACCATCTATGTCATCTTCGATTGCTCTTCGTAAGATTGAAATTTGTTGCACTTGGTACCGTAATTTTGATATCTCATACTGCAATTATTCCTCTTTAGGCATCATATTATAGCTTTCTGAGGGCTTAATGGCTATGGAATTATTTTTAGTTGGCATTTTAGAACCAAAAAATGATATATATGCGTCAATATGCCCTTGGAATCACTTCAAACTTATTTTTCACACAGGACTTATGAAATTTGAAAAAATAAATACACACCTTTTTATTGCTTTTGAGGAGCTCAACATTGAAACTAAACTATCTCTATGATTTAGGATCTTCAATATCTAAATTTTTTTCGTTGAGGTAGCCCTCTGAAACCTCTTTCAAATGCCACAGGTCTGACCTGATTTGGATTCTTCAAGGCAAAGTTATGTCCAATCTCCCACAATGACCTAATTATGGATTGGTTCAGTAGAGTGAACTTGTATGACTTGCCACGTGTCACAGTTTCCTCCTTCGACTCTGAAATTGATAGAAAGAAAACTACAGTCTATGTAATTGCAGCCACTTTTTACATAATTTCAATCTGATGCTCAAATAGATAGTTATGAATATTTTCCCACGATCGCCTCTTTGACATGAAATTCGGGGGCCTGAAAAAGACCTAACTTCCACATATCATATCTCCGAAAATATTGTGAACCAAACTCTGAAATTTTTCTACGATTTTCCTCAGGATTTCTTCTTCGCACTCTAAAAAATTCAGCTTCTGAACTTTCGCAGAAACAAAGTTATAGCTAAAATTCCATGATGACCTCTTAGGAGTAGCGAAACCCTAGAATCCAAACCTCTTATACCAAATTTTGTGAAACCAGCTCCAAAAATAGAAGAAAAGAGATATCAACGCCTTAGAAATAAGACACTTCAAGGGGGAAACCTCCAATAAATTACATGAATGAGCAATCCTTGGATGATACAAATGACAAAATCTCCTCTCTATATATAGGAGTCCATGGGGCCACAATGTAATCCTAGCCAACCTAACAATAATAATGTAAGGGCACAATAATAAAAATATGGAGGTTATAAGGGTACAAAAATAAAAATAAGGGGGGATATACTAACATAATAAGAGACTACACTAGTAATATAGGGACCTAACAATGTCATAGAAGGTTTAATTCGAAACATTATCCAAAGTCAAATTGGAAGTACCTACCAACATCCTAGAAATGTGTATGGTTCACAAACTCACTTCCAATAATTTTGTGGGCCAATCACTAGTACCAATCCCATCCAACATGGGGTATTACCCCAATCAACCTGTGTCCTTTCAGAACCCTCCCATGTAGAGTAAGCAGTACCCTCCCATGTAGAGTGACTAATATCCTCCCATGCAAGGTAACCAATACCCTTCACTTATAACAGAGATGGTTTCAACCTCCCAAACCAGTTACACCAACCCAATTTAAGGAAATCCATATTCTTCTTTCCCAACACCTAAACAAACTAAACTCCTAGATTAGCAAAATGCACGGATCAATTCCATGCAACCTTCCTTGCCTCAGCAGCAACAGCCATTTGAAAAACTCAACACTGCAAACCCTCCAAATTATGACAAAAATAAAGGGAAGAAAAAACAAAAAGGAGAATAATGATAGGAGGGAAATAACCAACCGCAAAATTTGTGGGTGTCAACTGGGGGCAACCCCCCTAATTAAAACCAAAACCAGAATCAGGGTACAAATAACCCATAAAAGAAAAAAAATAACACCAATCCTAGGACCAATGATGCTTTCATTATTTGTTAAGAGTATGGGCATTACACCCATCATTTTCCTCAACTCCCCAAGTTCAAGCATATGAGAGAGGCCAGGGAGCAGGGGGGAACCAACCAATAACTTGTATTATTGCATAATCCTTTCCCTCAAAAAGGAGTGATAGCCACACAACATGAGGTCTCCCCTACCCCATATTAAAACCCAACTAGGGGTAGTTATAATGATGCGTAAAATCATGACATTTACATCACAGGAACATATGTTTTCTTACGAACATGAAACTGTGACTACAAACTCCTCCATAAAATAATCCTTCAGCATTAACCAATACTATAGTTACACCACCTTTGACTTTATCACAACCCCCTATTGAACCCATCCCAAAGATGGTTAAAGGGTCATTGCATCATGTTTCTCATAATTCAAAGGTAGATTATAGCTACAACATTGTTGATGACCTAGCGCAATCATACTTATCCATGTCAGAATTAGAGGTCATGCAAACTTATCCAACTCAGCGAAAAGCCCTAGTTTCTGCACTAGGTGCAATTCACGATTGATAACATCGATAGTTGCATTTTAGATTCTGGTCACCATTCGGTATATCACCATTCATTGGTGCATCATTGACGAGGGGGAATACACTTGTATCATGTCCAAATAAATTTGCAAAAAACTAGGATCCCTTGAGCTCACCGCGTCCCCTATCACTTTATGAGCATATGACAGACACCCCTTGACAGCCACGGGAATTTTTCATAATGTTCTAGTAGAGCTTGTCAGAAAAACCATTCTCATAGATATTGAGGTCCTCGATGCTCAACTAGATTACAACATCTCATTGGGACACAACTATATGTATGCCATGAAAGTAGTAGCATCATCATTATTTCACACCATGATTTTCCCACACAATGGGAAAATCATCACCATTGACCAATTAACACATTATGAGACCTGAGCATCCCCATCCCCTGATGGTGTGTTATGCTTTTTTGGGTCTTAGAATAAATTGGTCCCATCCCTAACTAAAGTCAGTCCAGGGATGTTCAAAGCGTCGTCACTCCTTGTCACGTATCTAGGAGATCCACTAATATTCACACCAATTTCCATAGCATTGGTATGCATGATGAGTTCATCAAATGCTACCCAATCCCATGACCCTCAACCAGCTCTAGAAACCCCCAGTGTCATGACTATTGAACCACCCTTCTTACCTTATGAGATAAATCAAACACCTTTCTTATACCCTCCTTCTGTTTTTTTTCTTGCACCAAGTCATGGAAACTCTCACATTTCCCAACATGGCTCTTTTGATACTTATCTATTATTTGGCCCCACATGCCATGTTAGCAAGATCAGGTATTACTTCGACCAAAGTGATTCCCTTAAACACCCCTTCAGAAACCACACCCCAAGGAGCCATACCTATATTGACACCATTAAGTACCACAAGGAGGTATAAACAAAAAGGTAAGAATGTTGATACCTCATCTAACTCGTCTCTTAGATTACCTCCCCCATGTGCATTGTGTAATGTACCGAGACACCCTACCAAGCAATGCCCAATGTTGGAAGAATTGAAAGCTCTCCTTCACGCCCCAAAGGTACTAGTGGCCCCACCTCCACCTGATCTAAATTTATGAAGGAACACAACAGAATACACATATAACCATAAATACAAAGATGCAGTGGAAATAACACCTCGTTTCATTAATATCATAGAACTAAAATTTGTTTACAGGCAAAATGGAAATAAACTAGCTAGGGTGATGGTAGCTTATCTCTGAGAAGAGATGTGGTGGCTACAGGCCTCTGAACTCTATTTTAAAATGAGGTTCAAAGGCCTATATATTATTTAGAAACAATTGAAAACTCTAAACATCCAAAAACCTAACCCTAGGAGATGAAACTCCAGACTATGGGCCCCGTCAGGGTAAATTGGTACATCAATTTCCCGAGGTTGTAACTTTGGAATACTATCTCTATTTGATGCACATGATACATCGTTAGAAAGATCTATCCGAGAAATAAAATTTTTGACAAAGAATATTTTGTTTGGAATAGAATCATATTCACCAAAGGTTTCATGCCTAAAAAATGTCGTTTAAGGACTCAAGACAGGTCTAGAAGTTCAGGACCCAAAAAAATGCCAAAAATAGTAAATTCTGCTACAATTAAGGAAACTGAAAACTGAAAGAAACAATGGTGGGGGTCCAAGTGGAATAGGTGGGTGGCCTTCAATATCCATCTAGATCACCACCTTAGGGAGGCAAGGCCCCCATCATGTAGTAAGGGATTATGCACTAACCACCCATGAATTATTTACACATAGCATGGTCATTACACGCGTCATTCCATGATCTCCCTCGTTATCAAGCTGCATTGGTCATATTCCATCAAACCAATATTGTGACACCATCACTACCCACTACTCCAACTACAGATGATGTGTCTCAGACCATTTATTATTTCTTCAAGTAAGAAGCTCTGTGTTAATGTCATCCTTGTTCTCATTTTCATTAAACCATGCACCTTGCGTCAGTCTCCACTAGGATGGTGAAGCAGTCAAAATCAGCCTTTCCAAAACCTACCCACACATGCTCCCTATGCAGCAAACCTAGGCATCTGATCAACTAGTGTCAAGATTTGAAAGAACTTAGGGGTTTTTTCCTCTCATTGGTCCATCTCCCTCGACTTGTCTAATCAAAAGAGTCTAGGTGAAAGCACAGTAATTGTCACATTTTCTCACAAGTCCACCATACTTGGAATTTCCCAAACCTTCCCCAATTTCGAGAGGCATGGAAATCCTTGCGAAAAACTAATGATATGCCCTTGATCCTTCTTCTTGTTGCTAAAGCTAAGATCAATAGGTGGCACGTGCCTTCAACAAAGTGCCCCGCCTCATGATGTTATTCACCAACCTTCTTTGAGAGCTACAAGAGATGCTGCCACACAGAACATTTACTACGTTGACGTAGAACCTACATTAAATACAGTACATCCTTGTGATATTTTTACCAACACCTTTAAGAGCTCAACTACTTGTCCACTTCTTCAAATATTTGGACAGATTAGCATAACTTGGCACCCACTCCATATGATTCAAGAAGAGATTCCTCAAAGAGAGGAAGACTCCATGGCCCCCAGGACACTGACACCTTCTTGGGAACCTTCTCCCGCCCACCATCAAATGACCATTCAGGATATAGTCCCACCACCTACTATAAATGATGCCCAACACCACATTTGATTCATTTCTTCTTCTATAGGAACCATGATTCATGTCTTCCACTAATTATTCCTCGGTGTCGAGATCGCTTCACCCGTTGCAATGGTTCCACCACCCATGACTATATAGACCCATCTATTCTATGTATTGTCAACATCATTGGGGTATATAGCAACAACCATAGACTTCGTTTCCATGTTTGTAAACCAACACCTCAAGGTGCCAATCCTGACCACATGACCTTTTGAAAACTCTATCACCCAAGGATATTTTAGAGGCTATGATGGAACCAGAATGCCCCTAGGATCCCATGCATCATCACTCTTTCTTATTATCATAAAAATCATTTTCACCTACTGATGCACCACACCACAACATTTGCGTAGTAGATATAAAGGATTTTCTACCATCATGATAGGTAGATTGGTTCAAAAACCCCATCGTGACATTAGACGCATTTGAGGAAGGGAACATGTCTAATATCTCACCTACTTTCAAGGTATATATCTCCACCAAAGTCAGTATAGTCGAAGAAATCTTGTTTGGGGAAGCTTTTTATCCCAAAGAAGTTGCTTCTTATAAAGACCTATCTCAATAATATAGGGATATTTTCGCATGTTCATGTATTGAAATGTCAGGTATCAGTCCCACAAGTGTGGAGAACCACATTAACACATGGCCTGATGCCTACCTAGTTAGGAAAAATTAGTGCCAGCTCCACCCTTCCAAGGTGGAAGCGATAGATAAGAAATTGACAAAATCCACAAAGTCGGTTTCATCTACCCAATCGCCTGCACATCATGGGTTTTTAGCCATGTACCCATCATGAAAAATAGGGCACATTCAAGTTTGTATTGACTTTAGAGATTTGAAAAAAAACATGTCCCAAAGACAACTATCTTACACCCTTCATCGACCAAGTGATCAATGCTTGTGTTGGGCAGAAAGCCTTGTCCTTTATGGATGGCTTATTAGGATATAACCAGATTCAAATTCGCCACATAGATCAATATAAAACAACATTCACTGCTCCATGGGGTACTTTCACCTACACCGTCATACCCTTTGGCCTTAAAAATGTTGGTGCCACATTCCAACAGGTCATGAACTATATCTTTCATGACCTGGTTCATCTAATCCTAGCCTATTTAAACAAGCTTACATTTCGTTCCAAAAATCGTGTAGACCATTTGGAGGATCTCCGCCTATTTTTTCAAAGGTTTTGACAATACAACATTTTCTCGAACCCCCTCAAGTGCATATTTTTCATTAGCATAGGAAGATTATTAGGATTCATAGTTTACCAACAAGGCATCAAGGTCAACCCTCTGAATTTTCAAGCCATTCGAAAAATACCACCACCGAGAACTTTAAATCAATTACTAAGCTTACAAGGTAAGGCCAACTTCTTACGACACTTTGTCCCTAATTATGCAACCTGCACAAACAATTTCTTGTGCCTTTTCCTTTAGGTCATCCCCTTCTAATGGGATGAAGAAGCTCAAAAGTAATTCGAGGCCTTAAAAGATGCATTGTTATAGGCACCATTGATTATCCCCCCTTAACATACCACGGAATATACCCTCTACCTTTCATCATCAAAGGTATCCATCGTAGGGGTAATAGTACAAGAGGGTAATGATAATAGGGAACATGCCATCTATTACATAAGCAAGAACCTCTATGGGCCAGCTTTGAAGTATGAGCCAGAGGAAAAATAATCCTTAGCCCTCATGCGCTGTGTGCAGAAGCTTAAGAATTACATCATCTTGAGGACCACCACCATCATAAAAAATATTAACCCCATGCAATACTTGCTCACTCGTCGTATGATGAACCATAAGTACACTCGATGGGTAGTAACTTTACAAGAATTTGATCTAAGTTTTCTTCCCCCCAAGATAAATAAAGCTCTTATTCTTGTATAGTTCATCGCAAAAATATCCTCACACTCAAAAGGGTATCATGTCAACGATAATTTCCCTGATGAACATTTGTTCATCATATCCACAAAAGACCCTTGGTATGGTGACACCCTCCTTTTCCCTTGAACTCAGAATTTCAACCCACACCACACATGTAAGGAACATAGATGAATCTTTCACCAAGCCCCTTACTACCTCCTCTTAGGGGACGTCCTCTATCATCGTGGCATGGATATTGTACTGCATCGGTGCCTTGCATTCAACGAAGCGGAGCAAGTCTTAAATGACTTCCAAAATGGAGCCCACGAAGGCCACCTCTCGGGGATGGCCACTGCCCAAAATATACTCTGCATAGGTTATTTTTAGCCTGCTCTCTTTCGTGACTACATCATAGCCATTAAACATTATAATCGATGCCAGCATTATGCCCACAAATCCAGAGCACCACTAGATCCTTTGCATCCAGTAATCATCACAGGTCGATTATGTAAGCGAGGCATCGACTTAATGATTTGCAATCCACAATCCCAAAACAAACATAAATACATAATGGTCATCGTAGACTACTTCACCAAGTGGGTGGAAGCCATGCCCACATATAATAACATTTCCAATACCTTCATGCATTTTTTCTTCAAGCACATCATCACATGTTTCAGTGTCCCTAAGGAGCTAGTCTTTGATCATGGTAAACACTTCTAGAATGAGATTTTCCAAGAATTATCTCAACTCCTTGGGTTCTCACATGAGTTTTCCCCTCCATATTAGCCTGAGTCCAACGGATAGCTAGAATTTGTCAACAAAGTCCTCAAAAGAATGTTACAATGCATGGTGAACATGCACAAAACCAATTGGCATCACATGCTTTTCACCACCCTGTGCACATACCACAGTCAAAGAATCCATAGAATTTAAGCATTTTTACCTATTTTATGAGGTCTAATATGTAATCCTCATTGAGTGTGAGATCCCTACCTTACGCATGGCCATCGAGCTTCTCCCAGACACTTCACCATTAGAGCAAGGGATCGTACATTTGGAACACGTGGAAAAAAGTCGGCGAGAATATATTTAGCAAAACGAAGCCCATAAAATCTTCCTATGACTGTAACGTCACCCCGCACTCATTTACCGAGGGGTATCTTGTACTTTCCTATGATGTTGTGTTGATAAGGGGAAGAAGTCCCAACTGCAACAAGTTGAGTATTGGCTCGATCAGGGTCCCAATTAGACCCCTTTTCGTTTAAATGGTTGTATACTCTCTCGAATCAAGGCTCGGTCTCCTATTCTAACTTGAATTAAACTAAAATAAAATAATGATTAAATCAAACTAGGATTAACGGTAATATATCACCTAGATTAATATTTAGAATTAATTACAAAAAATATGCAAATTGTTGCAAATACAAATGAGATTTGACCTGATGAGCTAGATAGCATTGAGGGTGGGGGGATGGGGTATTCATTCAAACATAATATTTAAATGAAAAGGTTTTGCGTGTTTGAATATGGATGGAATCTGGGTCCAGTTAGCCACACAAATTATTCAGAAGGACTCATAAGTCAAAATCCCAGTGAATATTTTTTTAATATTTTCTTTTTACTTGCATGCAATAACTAGAATAAATGACTTAAAATTGAAACTTGTCTTGAAATGAGAGCATATCAATGTTTCATTTTTTGAATATCGTATTTCACCATCCAATAGAAATGTAAGCATAGAACATTTCATAATTTTTCTTTGACAACAAAAATACACTGCAACATATCTTAAGAAATGTTAAACATAATATCCTAACATTCAATCAGAGGTAAAAATGAATAAAGTCGGAAAATGAGTACCAAAAGCATCCATTAAGTAATTAAAATGATGATATCCATCTCATTACTCATAAACTCATTAAAATTTGAATTTTGTCTTCAAAAAATCTCCACTTCAAAATCTAATTATAAAATGCAAGCCTTGAGTTTCTGCAAGTCATCGACCCTTATACCAAAATAAGAAGTCATATAAATACTAAAATAAAATAAGATAGATATTGTTTATTTATCTAACATTAGCAAATATTCAAAATTTTATTTGAGCTAAAAATAAAACATTATCCTTATCTAAAGATGTTTTTCCCAAAAAATTGGAAAGTTGTTTCAAACTTCCTCCTCGTCTTCAAGGTCCTTATCTTCAACATTGAGCAGATGTAAAGCATTTGTCTAGATAAAGCTTACCCAAACAGTATACACCTGAGTAACTATAGAGAAGTGAATTGGATGAAAGTGAACTATGTTGGATTGGCACATTGACACCAAATTCGGAATAAACATTTTATTCTTTCTATAATTAACAGCAAATTTTGAAATTTGCTTGATCTATTCAAAAGGAAATTGCAGAAATTTCTGAAAGGTTTGCTGAGTCCAATTTTTTTTTCCACTTATTGCCTTTTCGTCCCTTTTTGTGTTGTCTTTTGTTTGTTAATGAATCATAGATCTGAGTATTGCCTCTCTTAATGTTTTGGATCCCAGTAGATCAAAATATTCAATAAAATTTGTTCTAGCTCCCCATACCCTAATGCAATGTTTAATGGCCTTCTTATTCCATACTTGGATTTATTTTCCCTTTGTTTCCCTTTGGTTTAATGAAGCATAGATCAATATTTTGTCTTTTTTGAAAGTTTTGGGAATGTGCACAAACTATAATTGTTTATCCCATTCAAGAATTGAGGTAAATATTTCTTTAATATTTCCATCCTCCTAAACCAAAGACTCGATTCTTTCATTCAGATTCAAAATCTCCTGATAAAATCTACAAATTTTATCTATTCATTTGTAGAATTTAGCATGATCCTTCCTTAATATCTTATTTAATTGTAATTGGTGTTCTATTTAAACACATTTTACTATGCTCAACACCATGACTCTATTTCAATTAAAACTAAAGAGTTTTAATTTGTTCTTTTAATGTTGCAGCCATGACTTCAATATTACTTTCGGCTTCTTCTTTCAACATATGACTCTAATAATCAAATGATTTTTTTTATTTTCTCAATGTGTTTTATATTTATTGACCTATAACTCATTAATTTTTCTTTGAAATTGACTTTGTAAATTGGTCCTTCTAACAGAAAATCCTCCCACAACGACTGAATAATGGGTTTTCCAATTTTCCTCACTAAATGCTTTTCTCTTTTCTATTTGCAATTCCAAATATTTTATTCTTTGAATCTTGTTTTGATATGTTGTTGCAAGTTCACTGGCATGATATCGTTGATTGTTAATGAAAGCTCCAAGAGCTTGTGTAGACTCTTCAGCTTTCTCTTTCACGTCATCTGTTGCTTGCAAACTATATTCTAAAATTGTTTCAAAATTGTCAAACTTTCTCTTTTTGGTTCTTCTTGCAACATATTTCATTTTTGAATTGAAAAAGTATTCAATTATAAAAGGAACGGTTTGAGACACAAGTTCCATTTCAGTAACAAACTTAAAAAAGAAAAGAACTTAAAGGAATTTTTGTGGAAATAGGAGTCATGGAAGTTTCAGGAGATACTTCCAATACTAAAAGCTCAGTAGCTTTTGTATGTTGTTCTACTGACTCCTTTTCTTTGTTAGAATTGTCTGCCAATGTTGAATGAGCAGTTTCTTGTTCATCCTTGTTTTAAAAAACATTTTTTTATTCAATCTGCTCGGCGTCTTTTTTAGATTGTGAATCTGGTTGATTGATTTCTTCAAGAGAGTCAATAAAAATAATATATTTGGGAGGATATTCTTGTTTGACTGTTGGTTCTTCTTATTTTGTTGTTTCTTATTCTGGTTCTTTAACCTCTGCAACTATCAGGCTTTCTTGTTCCTTTTATTTATCATTATCATCCTTTCTTGTATCTAAAATAGTTGATTCTTGGGCTATAACAAAAACATTAGGCACACTCTCAATTTTAATCTCTTGAATTTGCTCAAAAGTAGAGGTTGGTTCTGGAAGGATCTCTGTAAATTTATATTTTATGTATTCAAGAGATTTTAAATCTTGAATAGAGACAAAGGAATGAATACTTTTTTTTTTTTTTTTCTGAGAAAATCCTCATAATTATTTTATCTAATTAATTTTCCTTTGTCAATCGCTTGATCAAAATCACAAATGTTTATAAATACATCATAAAAAGGACGTTTTTTACTCATTAATTTCCTTTTTCAACCGCTTGATCAAAATCATAAATTTTTATAAATGCATCATAAAATGGACGCTTTTGATGTGTTAAAGTTTTAATATAACTCACAACCTTGTAATGATTATTTATTATTCCACTAGGGTCATAATCATAATGGGGTAATGAATAAAACTAGAAATTATGGAGTTCTTCAACTTCTTTGAATGCATTTCCTTTGTCCCTTAAGCTTATTTTTCCAAATTTAATTGGAAATCCAGATTTCCTTTTGAAGTTTGATCAATTTCCATGCTTGACCATTCAATGCAATTCGCTATCTCCCTAAGAGAAATTTTCACAGGAATATAGCTTGAAAATGCATGAGGACCTATCTCACTCCCATATATTCTGATGTAGGAAAATAATTCTTCGACAAACTGGTTTCTTATAATTGATTGAATGTGTTTTTAAGGTGTTGGCTAATTCTTGGAGGAGCATTCCCAAAAACGACCTCATGTAAAGGGGTCATCACATAATTGCAAGTATCATAAAAATGAAATTTTTAAATACACTCCCACAAAATTAAGAATAATTATGAATGGCTAGCTACTGGCCAGCGGGATAATTCCATTTCACAAGAAGAAAATGGACAGAGGCAATCACAATGCCCATAATATAGTAAGACATACAAAACTTTATTCATACCCTAGAGAGGATAAAACTAATAACTTTAAGCATTTGTCAATTCCCATAATATAGGAAGAGATACAAAAATTTATTTATACCCTAGAGAGGATAAAATTGATAACTTTAAGCATTTGTCAGGTTTTGAGAGAGAATTTAGGGCCAATTAAAATGTTTTTATTCATGGTGGATACTATAAATTAAATAAATCCATTGAACTTTAAAATGTTCAGGGTCCTTTTCACCTTTCACCATACAGTCTGGACAACATTTTGATGATAAACCTAAAAAGTCATTTTTAAAATGACAATGGGATAATCCTTAGATGACTTAATTTTATATCCCTCTTTGTCTTCTCACAACCTATCCTCGGCGACTTTATTATAATCCTTGCCACTTTGTTTTAGTATTTTATTATTGAAATTGTCCAGAAACTTAGTAAAGAAGACCTCAAGGGAAAGCATTTACGGCCTCCATGATGCTATCACATTTTTATTGGAATCTAGAAATAAATGTGTAGGAATATGTACATATGATAAAATACATGTTATCATGTAATAATATGGAAATATTTTAATCCTAGCATCAATCTTGTACAACTTTGTTCTAATAATTTCTCAAATTGAGTATTTTTCTCCTTACTTGATCTCTCTGGCTTTAACCATTCTCTATCATTAAATAAATTGTAAATTTCTTCCCATTTCATTGTAACTACGTCTTGAGTCTTGAAAGTGGTATTAGAGATAAGGGTTGGATTCAAATTATAATTCTTAGGTTTTGGATCTTCCACTCCCTTTAGCATTTCTTTAATTTGTTGGACCGCTTGCCTTGAGGCGAAATTTTTTTTCCTCTTCCCCATTTAATGAGTTGCATGTGAAATCAAAAGAAAAAATAAATTTTTCTATGTAAAGTCCTTAATTCCATAACTAAAACCCTTTAGAACATAAGAATTTACCAGAATTTATAGGCTATGGAGAAAGATGTCACTATTTCTGGTTGAATTTCAGAGTTCCAGATTGTGTTTTCAATGAATAGTTGATACAGCACATTAATGAAAAGTAGAAAATTTTGAAAGCGTGAAATGGGAAAATCTTTGATAATCTCTCATTAATATTGGCATTCAGGACATTTAGCTCGCATGGCAGAAATTGAATTTCAAATAAATTTGACAAGACTCTCAACCATTTTTCAAAAAACGAGGCAAGGTTGGGAGATCGAAGTCAAGGAAATATTTTATTCAAAACCTAAAAGGAAACGAGACTAATCGACATGATCTATCAAAAAAATTTAGAAATTAAAAAATAACAATAGGCACTTTAATCAAAAAAATTAATTATTTCATTCCTAGTCAGGACGATCACAAGTCAGATAGCCAGGAGGTCGGGAAGTATTTCAAAACACTGTGATTTTATTAACTCCAACTCCGACATAAGGCCAAGTTAGGGTGATTGTGAGGTCGGAGGTCAGGATTTGGGAAGATAGAACCATTTTTTCAAAACAAGATTGTTAGGTCCTACTTATAACTACAATGGTCTAAGTAATCAAGTGGTTGGGAGGTCTAATGATCAAGAGTTAGGTCTTCCTTTATTATTTCGAAAATTAAAGAGGTCTAACCTCCTAAATTCAATAGTTTTTTTTTAAGTATTTTTTCTTTTGATTAATTTTTAGAGTCTTTCAATTTTATTTTCTTGAAAAATGATTATTACAAAATACTATAAAAATAAATAAAAACAAATAGGATTCCTTTTTCTTTACTTTATGCAGACAAAATAATGAAAAAGAGGAGATTGTTGATTACCTAACAACATGTTTCCAAAGAGGCATTGGGCCCGAGAAAGTTTGAAACTCTATGGAAAGGTCCCTATATTGTTAAATATTTCCTTCTCAAAGGCGCCTACACATTACCAGATCCCAGTAGGACTTGCCTCCAATACCCCATAAAAGGGTTCTACCTCAAAAACCGTAACATTAAGTTTGGATTTATGATATAAATTTATGTACCATGATGTATTTTTTATGATGATAACCTCATCATTTGATGTACTCTAAACTATAGTCTCATTTTGTGTCACATATGGATTATTTAAAAACCTACCACCATGGGTTCGTTCATTGTGTTTCTCTATGGTTGAAAAATATCGTTGCCAAAGTCTGGGCCATATACTCCTGTATCATACAATTCTCCATCAAAATTGCATCTATATTGGGTCAACGAATGTCAATAAAGTCGAATATGATGTCTTCATTGGTCTATTGACTGACGCCTCTCACTTAGACATCAATCACCTTCATGTCTTCCTTGATTCCTATCTTGTCATATCGTAGTTGAATAATATCTTCCATGTTCGTTATCCTTTTCTTCTCTAGAAATACCTGCATGCACAACAGTTAGCACGTGGTTTTTACCATATCACATTTTCACATATACCAAGAAGTCAAAATCATGGTTTTTACTGTATTGGTAATCAAATACTAGACTGGAAAGCGTTACATACAATTCATCATTGAGACATATAAAGCATACACATAATCCATCACATGAATAAAATGCATGTACATCACATGTATATAAGCATCACACTCACAGAAGACACATCATGAAAGCCGCAAAAAGTATGATCTCTTATATATATCATCAAAAAATAAAATTTTATGTACTTCAACTGGTCATCGCCAGAAAAAATGAGTCATCTACAAAAAGAGGGGAGCATCTTCATAATGGGTGATTCCCCTAGTACATCACAAAAATAAACCTAAGTTCTAGGCTCCTCACCCACTACACCACCCGCTAGAGGCCCTCCTACCTCCACCTGCTTTGGTCCCAAAATGGGCCATGTCATGGTTGTTGTAACAACCACCCAATAAAGAATTAGGCGCTAAGCCCTGTCAAGATTCATCGTCCTCTCAATGATGTCCTCTCCCAACATGGTACATCCTACCTCGAGAAAATCCATCAACAAGTTTGATAGTTGTTGTCACATGTCCAACTCCCTCTGCTTGGAAGTCTTAGCTCAAGTTTGTAGCCTCTGGACCTCCGATCAGAGATATGCCACCTCTCCTCTATCATGATGATCCCTTATCTCTGATCGTACCCTCTGCATTCAGCGCTACTTTTCACCTCCCTCTCTCCACTGACACTACCTATTTGTTGTGCCTACCCCACCACTAGCCTGTCATTACCATATGCACCCACTATTCTTCCTTGGGGGTGCTCGCGAGGACCCATATCTATAAGGAAACATATCAAAATTTAGCACCTGGTACATCATAAGTATCACATAAAATGAAAAAATGTTGAAAGAAGATAAAAATAGCATGCATATATACTTGTGAGTCCCCAAGTGTCACCTAGGGGCAACCCCATTTTCAAGTCACCCTTGAAATCCATTCCCGCATGCGAGAACTCTAGTATTATATGGGGGTTTGGACATGTTGAGAATTTAGAGGATTGGTGATTATTTAAATTCTCTTCTTGATAATTACTTGTGTGCTTACTTGAGTTACTTATGTCTTCTCTTCTTTAGCATATTTATTATTTCATCAAGTCAATTATCAAAATAGACGAGACATAAAAATTAGGCTCCTAGAGCCATGGAAAAAACCTCTCCCTCTTGGAGAGGAAAATCCATATGGAATTCTTCTTATAGATCTTCAAATGACAAGTATCATGACCAAGACTCAGACCCTTGACCTAGGAATGCCTCCAAGACCTTTTCAATGCTTATTTGTGTGCTCACTATTATGATCCTTCTCTTCTGCACCAACTTGCACTGACCTGCACTACCACTAGAGAACTTCGTCTCTAATTATATCTTCCTTGATTCAGTATTCAATTATACTTATTCTTGTTTCACTTGAGATATATTTCTTTCATTTTGTGTACAGAAGATAGGAAGGTAAATCTTGTGTACTAAATATAGGAAGGTAAATCACAGATTTACCTTCCTTCTACCCTTATCGTATTATATCAGACTTCAGTCTTTTAACTTTGATGCTTCTTGACTCACTGAATCATATGCACTTGTTATCTCACTTAGACAGTAGGTGTATACATTACTAGATCAACAACTTTTTCATCCATATACACATTCACTGACTCAAAACAATCCTTGAAACTTATCCGCACTTCTTTTGCTTCAAGATGCTTTATAAAATAGATCTATACCCACTGTTTCAAGTTGCATTTAACCAAGACTTCTT
Organism: Pinus albicaulis; assembly: GCA_034641835.2. Taxonomy (NCBI): domain Eukaryota; kingdom Viridiplantae; phylum Streptophyta; class Pinopsida; order Pinales; family Pinaceae; genus Pinus; species Pinus albicaulis. The sequence continues at coordinate 1,208,542,512 of CM076570.1, read as the reverse complement.
ACATTATTGCAATAACAGATATGTCCATAATTCTATGTCTTTTAGCCCATACTTATGTCCTTCTTGAAATCTACATAGATCACTAATGTATCTGCTATCTTGTTGTTCTTAAATCCGCATTTAACCACTGTAATTACTTCAGAGATATTTGCATTAGTTGGTGTCTAAATGAGTCGTAGGATCTTAGTATATATATGGCATAGTTCCTCCTTTTTAGGCCGACCTTATTCCCAGTTATTAGGCTGACTTCATCACTGTATAGAGGCCGACTTGGAGAGCATAATTTCCAACATTAATAAGGTAAGGATGAAGGTTGTCTTTAGTCATTCCTTCAAGGATTCATGACAAGGTCTTGGAGCATATATTGATGACTAGACTCTTCGCATACATGACACTTAATTATACTTGTAATCAGAAGACAACCCTAATAGACATCAAGAAGAAATCTATTGACATATAATAAAAATCTTTCTCATGAAACCCATGAAGCAAGTACAACAAAAATATATTTTATTATCTTTGTCTTCTTCTTTACATAAATACATAATTACATAGCCAATACGAATATTGATCCTAGTTACACTTTTCAACTCTCCCTCTTAATTAGGGAGGTATTCATATAGGTACATGGTCACTTTTAAATTGAAGAATATCATAAGAAGAATTGGATTCGTAATCGCATCTGTATAGCATCATATCAACCAACATTGTCCTAGTGAAAGGCCTTGACTAACAGCCCCATCTCTCAATGAGACAATGGGCTACAATGTTGGTCAAACACATGACTTATAGACACCATATTCATTGTCTCTCCAAGGTGCATACTCCACCCAGGTGTTCCCAAAGTATGACCTTCTTGGACTAATCTTATATTGGGTATCTAGCCCTCAAAGAATATCGGTCCCCGACTAATATTATCTTGAATTCCCTATCACATTATCAAAGAGTATCAAATTCTAGATGATTACCCAATGCTCCATTTTGTCTTCCCAAGTGAAGACTAGAATGATGTTTCTATCTCTCTCTCTCTTAGCCAGGGAGGATCTATTCCACAATGGAATGTACTCATTCATGTATAAGGAATGTACCTAAGCTCATTCTTAGGAATTACCCAGTTTATTCCAAGTAAGAAACTTATCACCGGGCTCCCTCTCAATCATGGACCTACAGTAGCAATGGTAATACACCCAGCTGCTCATGAAGAATTCCTCCCCTCATATTTCGATATTGAGGAATCTTCAACCTTTGGCTTCATTGGGCACATATCATCCATCACTTTCATCCATGAGTCATGTCATCTACCAGAAAGTGATTCATCTCTCTTCATTATCTGGTCCACCTTTCCATGCTTCTTTATTTCGAACCATCTCCAAGGATATTACATCCTTTCATATGATTGGCATCCCTACATAAATTCATCCTGATAAACATATACATATGAAATTTTAAATCGAAATTTACCTCAGTGATGATCTTTCACCATGACATCTTCCTGTAGGTATCGACATCCTTTATTCAGATTGATACATCTCCTAATGATATGTCTTGTCAAGGATCTTGTTTTTTACCAGAATTTTATCAGAGTCTACATATCTATCAGGATGATAACCACCTCTTGAAATCGTTGCACTTCATGATATCCTCCTTTCTGCACATCTTCATTCCCGGTAACTTCTAATTTCCAAATCCTTGATCTTATACAACCACCTCATATTCCATATGAGGATATATATTATGTTTATTTCATTTGTCTGTGCACCGTGAGAGATAATAATTCTAAAGTTCATTGCCTGCAACCATATGACATGACTACATAGCATCCAGTGTTAGCATATAAATACCTCATACCTTTTTCCTTTGATTCATCCTATAGAAATTTTTATTTAGAATGATGAACTTCATTCCATTGACCTACTTCATCAATATGTCATCATATCCTAATCCCATAATTCTGCAGTATTGAATTCTTTGATGAAACCTTTCTGATTTCTTTTTAACCAGTGATTTCATAGAGAATTCCATTAGAAATTGTCATCACTTGTTTCCATGATGACCCTTGATCTTGATGACTGCCTTCCATCAGTTTTGTTATCAGTGAGGTTTTTCTCGGACCTGTTACACCAATATCTCCTACCATGATTCTGTCATGATGCTATCAATATGCACTTCTTCCTATAATACTATTTTACAATCAACAGAAATCACTTAAAGAGGAAGATGATCTCAATCATAATAGAGATCTCTCGCTTCTTCTTTCTTATATTTCTTTGCATCAGTTTCTTCCCTCATATCTGGGATATGGGATTATTCCCTTTTCCTCTTGTCCTTTTCAGATTTAGGACAATCTCTTTTATACTTCCCAAGTTCATTACATCCAAAGCATCGTACTTTTTTCCATATTTCTTCTTTTATTCTGAGGACCAAATTTTTCGAATCTTCCTTTCTTCCTGGATAAGGTTACAAAGGCTTGATTCCCTTCACTTGATCATGTATCATATTTGTCTTTCAATCTTGTTTACTCTATTTTACATAGAGGCCATAAATCATGGAATGGTGTGGCTTCTTTATTCTCGTATAAACTTGAAGTGAAGTTTCCCCATTCCTCTAATAGAGCATTCAGCACCATTGTAGTCATCTCAGTGTTAGAAATTACTTCTCCCAGTTCATGCAGTTGATCTCTTATTTCAAAAATCCCCATAAAGTATGAAGTGATTCCTACTTCTCTTGAAAATTTCATTTTGTATATTTATTGTCTCAAATAGAATGCTTCTCATGCAGTATTCAAAGAGAATAGCTCCACCAGTTTCTCATATGTTTCTTTTGTAGACTTTATTTTTGATACATAGGGAATGGGTGAGACCTTAATTTATTCTACGAGAATCCTCTAGGCTCTGATTTCTCTCTTCATGTACTTGGCGTGAGTTGGAGCATATTCTTTTGGTGGTTGAATTTTAGATCCTTCAGTGTAGTCCATAACTTCATCTTCAATTAAATTCAAATATGTCCTCTTCTTCCATGCACTAAAGTTTGATGACCCAGCCAGCTTGTTTCTTTCTTTACAATAAGTCATCTTGACATATTTAAGTAAGGTCATAGATACTTACTTGAGTAGAGTGACTTGCGGCTTCCTTGATGAATATGAAGTCAGGAGCTTCTTCTAAGATTGAAATCTCCAATGTAGGTGTTCCTGGATCCTTTATGATAAAGAGTATCTTTAAAATATGATGTCCTCTTCTAACAATGTCTTGAATGTAAATATTTGATGGAAAATATTATTTTCTTGAAGAATTTGATCCTTTGAATGAGATAGAATATCTTTCTTGAAATAACTTGAGAGTCTTCCTTGCAAATTGATTTGACTTTTCAACCCAAAATTTGATCTTTTCTTCCTGGAGTGTCTTCTTTGTCAAGTATCCCTTGTGTTCAACACCTTAGCTCTAATACCATGTTGAGAATTTATAGGGTTGGTGATTAATTCAAATTCTCTTCTTGATAATTACTTGTGTGCTTACTTGAGTTACTTATGTCTTCTCTTATTTAGCTTATTTAGTCTTCCATCAAGTCAATTATCAAAATACACGAGACACAAAAATTAGGCTCCTAGAGCCAGGGAAAAAACCTCTCCCTCTTGGAGAGGAAAAACATAAGGAATTATTCTTATAGATCTTCAAATGACAAGTACCATGACCAAGACTCAGACCCTTGACCTAGGAATGCCTCCAAGACCTTGTCAATGCTTATTTGTATGCTCACAACGTTGATCCTTCTCTTCTGCACCAACATGCACTGACCCGCACCACCACTAGATAACTCAGTCTCTAATTATATCTTCCTTGATTTAGTATTTCGTTATACTTCTTCTTGTTTCACTTGAGATATATTGCTTTACTTTTGTGTATTGAATATAGGAAGGTAAATCAGATATTTACCTTCCTTATACTCGTATCTTATTATATCAGACTTCAGTCTTTTAACTTTGATGCTTCTTGACTCATTGAAACATCTGCACTTCTTATCTCACTTAGAAAGTAGGTGTATACATTACTAGATCATCCGCTTCTTTATCCATATCCGCATTCACTGACTCAAAACAATCCTTGAAACAGATCTGCATTCACTGACTCAAAACAATCCTTGAAACAGATCCGCACTTCATTTGCTTCACGATGCTTTATAAAATAGATCTATGCCCACTGTTTCAATTTGCATTTAACCCATACTTTATTACATTGTTGCTATCATATATATGTCCAAAATTCTATCCTTTAAGACGTACTTATGTCCTTATTGAAATATGCATATATCACTAATGTATATGGTATCTTGATGTTCTAAAATCTGCATTTAACCACTTTAATTACTTCAGAGATATCTGCATTATTTTGTGTCCAAATGAGCCACAAGATCTGAGTATATATATGGCATAGTTCTTCCTTTTTAGGCTGACTTTACACCCATTTAGTAGGCCGACTTCATCACTTTATAGAGGTTGAATTAGAGAGCATAATTTCCAGCGTTAATAAGGTGAGTATGAAGGTTGTCTTTACCCATTACTTCAAGGATTCATGACAAGGTCTTGGAGCATATATTGATGAATAAACTATTCATATACATGACACTTAATTATACTTGTAATTAGAAGACAACCCTAATAGACATCAAGAAGAAGTCTATTGACCTATAATAAAAATATTTCTCATGAAACCCATGAAGCAAGTACAACAAAAATATATTTTATTATCTTTGTCTTCTTCTTTACATAAATACATAATTACATAGTAAATATTAAGACTGGTCCTAGTTACACTTTTCAATAGGACATGAACCAACTCTTAGCATTTTCAATATGATACCGACAAACCTCTCCTCCTCCATATCGAGGCATTAGTGGATCCCATCTCTAGATCTGTGGATCCCTCGAAAGTCTTAGGTATACTTGTATCACTAGTTCTAGCATCACCACCCCCTCATAAAGGATGTTCCATAGCATGCTCCCAAAATAGAAGACATAGACCTCGCATCACACCGTCATCCTCTGATGGAAGAATCTGACCCAGTAAAAAAAGGTGCCCACTTGCACCCTCTCTAGCACTGCCAACTAGACCCATGTAATATTATGTGGGGTTGTCATCCCACAAAGACTGATAATCATTGCTATCATTGCTTGTGTAGCCAATTCTAGAATCAATAATATACTGATTCCACTTGCATCAAAGGCATCCCCCCCTCAATGCTAGTTTTCCCAATCCTGAAGCATGGGCCCTCCATGTGACATCTTGGTCGACAACACCTCCCCACGAGGTACCATCCTTGTCACAAAGTAAACATCCACCTCAACAGTGAATGCTAGGTAGGTCCCCCTAATGTCAAAAACCTACCCTGCAAATTTCCACCAGTTAAAACAAAATGCAAGGACTCCTCCTGCGACCTCAATAAGAGGTTTTGCATAAACTTTCTTAAAGCTAACTAGATCAACTAGGCCTTAGCCCGTGTATTGACAGCCACTATGTAATATTCCCAATTAGTAGCAGCTAATTCAAAATATTAATTTTGACTGATTTTGTCTTTATAAAGTTAAAATATAAGTAAAGTGGGTGAAGGAGCACTTAGCTCACACTTAGGATAAAAGCATTCCCTAAAGTCACTAAGGAGACATATCGAATTAGCAAGGTGGGGCCTAGTGGCCAAGTGGCAGCGCAGGGATTGGTGGGGCCTAGGTGAGGGAAAGGCTCACCAAGCATAAAAGGAGGAAGGGTCTCCTCATTCTTATTCATTCAGATTATGCATTTTGAGAATTGTCTTCTTGACATTGAGCACACTTGCTGTTTAGCAAAGTCTGCACATACTGTTCAGTACACTGGGTGTCTCCATTCAGAGATCCCAACCTCAGCCCCAAGGGACTTTGAGTGACTGCTTGGGTGAGGAGTTCCATCATTATTTTTTTAGTGGGATTTGCAGCTATCACGGGAGGAGCACCCACACTGAGAGAAAACGCAGTCAGTGAGAGGGAGGACGCAGTATTGTGGAGAGGTTGTTCCGGATTAGGAGTTTGAGGTGGATTTAGCCCGGGATAGTGGATAAGGGAACAGCCCTTTCCTATTCCAGTGTTTCGGTGGATTTACGGAACAGGTTTTGGAGCCGTTCATTCAGAGCTAATGTACCCCTCATTACACAGACCCCAAACACATGGCAGGGCCCACCCTAAACAGGGTTGTCCTAAACAAGGATATTACACACTACTATTTTCATATCAAACCAATCCCACTCTCATCATAACACCATCCTGCGATGACCCCGATGAGGTCATTCAAAGGAGAAAAAATAAAAGAAATGGCACAACTACCAAAGTTCTCAACTTTGGTAGTCCGCATAGTTGTTTCTTAAACAAAATTGCGCTTGTTTCCTCAACAGGCGCGATAAATTGTCATACTTGTCTCTCTTATAGTTGCGTGCATAACATGAATATTTCATCCTAAACCATGAGGCCTCATGCATGTGTGCTACACAGTCTCACTACTCGCACGATTCATTTCCCCTAAACTGTGAACTCATTGTAGTCGAGTATCCCTTATCTGCAATTATCACTCAGTCACCACACAGGTCTAGTGATTTTATCCTAGGTTTGTACAAGCCACCGTGTATGACCCACCTAACCTATACTATTGAATTAACCAAGAGGGTTTTATGACAACTAACTTGACTCTCCTCGTGCACAACCCAGGTACTTTGGCTAACTACAACAAAAATAAAACCTCGTGGGATCCACATTAGGGCACACATCAGTAAGTACAAATTAGGTGGTAATGTCAGCCTATGGCCCTTATCTATCACCATTTCTTCCAATTTTCCATAGGCCCATACAGGATCCCATGAGATCCTTTCGCAAAACCATCATAGGCATTGAGATTAGGGCATCTTCATCTACCTCATGGTATCCTCAATTGAATTCATGAGAAGTTGTCATTTTCAGACCCATTTCACATTTCAGAGAAACCTTTAGGTGCACCTTCTTATGTTTTTGATACATTTTTTTTAGTTCTTTCTAGCTTGCGTATTGTTATATGTGGATGTTTTCACTTGGCGTATTGGATTTTTAAGTTGCAATTTATCAACAGCTTCACAGTAAACTCATTCCCTCGACGACAATAAACAGTTAAGGTATCATTATTCACTTGAGATGATAAGTTTCCTAAGAAGATATGCATATCCTAACATCATTTCTCTGAAATAAACCATAAGGTCCACCATCTCGACCATGTTTACCATCACCTTCTATCTACACATGGTAAATGCCCACGTCAGTTGATAGAACTTCACCCACGTGGATTACCCTAGTTTATAGTCCCCTTGACATTATTGGTATCTATGATCACTTTCTCAAGCCCGAGAGCTAGTTCATTCGCATGGATTGAACATCAACCTCACATCTCACTTATTCACTTCTACTTACCACATTCCTCCTGGGGCACTATTATTTTTTGGATAATAATGAATGCACCATTGTGATTTTCATTTGGCCTACCACTCATCCATATTATAGTAGACCATTTGCGTCGTCGCATTGGTTTCATCCACCTCACAGATATTGATTTTTGTAGCATCAGAAAGTGATGTTAGTCTCAAATTTGGTGAGGAGTATTATACGCCAGTATTCCAAAGAACCCAGAAATCGTTTGTGTAAATTCCACTTGGCCCATTTTTTATTAAAATAATTAATTATTTTAATGGGGACCCTAAGTCTAAACTTAGGGAAATTAAATAATTAATAGGTATTAATAAAACAGAGTGTGAATCTTCTAGAGAACAAAGATCAAGTCAATTTTTAATCTTAGCCATTGATTAGACTTCTAATCGGGGTCATTGATTCATTAATGAGAAGATTATAAAAGAAGGCTTTAGGGTCATTTGGAAAGCAAGTCAAGAAAACATTCAGAAACTTGAGGGAAGTCGATTATGAAGAAATCAAATTTGATTTCAGAGGGAGATTTGTAGGTTGGAAGAAGCAGAGGACATCAGCAGTGTAAGGTTTCAAGGAAAGAAGGATGCAGAAGGGAAGAGAGGTAGCACTCAGTAGCAGCACAGAGGCCTCACGCGGTAATGACGCAGTCTCATGCTGGCTCTGCATAGAGAGGTACACAAGAGTGACGCAGAGTGACACAGGAGCCAGTGATTCCCTCAAGTGTCAGAAATTCTCTGGAGTTCCGGAGAAAAATTATCTCAAGTGTATCTCAAGAAGTTTCTCAGTTATTTCTGCCAATATTTTCTTGTAAAGAATTCCTGCTGAAGATTAATATATAAATCCTCATATGCTGCACTGATTTTCCCACATTGGGTTTTTCCAGGGACAACTGTCCAAAAATGACTGTGTCATTTTGATTGGTTCTTATTCTTGCATTTTATTGTTATTTTCTCTATATGTAGTTTATTGATAACTATATTAGTGTTTATTTCAAAATCTTTTGTAAGGGTTTTGTAAATAACTTATTGTGGAAATAAGTAGGATAAATAAATCTATAACTGTAGTAGAAATTCATAATTGAATCTTCACATGGTATCAGAGCTAAGTAACAAGATTGGAGACTTTGATTTGGAACAAAGTCTAGAAACTATTGCTGCAGCAACTTGAAAGGGTTCACTTAGCTCTCCAGAGAAAAGGGAAAGCATGGAAGAACAGAGGGATCATGACATATCTTTATTGGCCTCTAGATTGGAAGAATAATTTGCTTGTGTATCAAGCTCTGCTTCTCCTAAAGTCTGTTATATTGATAGTGGAGATTCTGCACATATGACGGGAGTACAAGAATGCTTCTCAAGCTACCAGGAAGAGCAGATGAATTTTCAGATCACCATGGAAAATAAGGCAAAGTGCACCCACGTTGGGAGAGGTACCGTAGTGTTTCAAAATGAAGCTGGAAATAAGATTCGAGCCACCAATGTGTTTCATGTGCCTGGTTTAGGCTATGATGTCTACTTCATTGGAAAACGAGTATATGTCAAACACCCGAGTTGGAAGAAGAAGGCACAAATCGGAGTCTGGAGCAATAAACTGTATAAGTTACAGCTCGAATCTCCAATGGCACTGATAGGCAGCTGTGATGAGAAGGATTTGAATGAGCTATGGCATAGGAGAATAGGGCACTTACATGATGGGGCTTTGAGAATTCTCAATAATACCATCACAAGTGTTCCAGATTTAAGCACCAAACGAGATGACGTTTGCAGAGGGTTCATACTAGGGAAGTACGTTAAGGTAGCCTACCCTATAAGCAAAAATAGGGCTAAGAGTGTGTTAGGATTGATACACATATATTTGTGGACCAATTTCCACTAGAGCTCTTAGTGGTGTTGAGTATTTCGTCACCTTCATTGATAACCATTCCAAGAAAACTAGGATCTACTTTCTGAAGACCAGGGGCAAAGTCTTTAACCGATTCAAGAAGTTTAAAGATCTAGTTGAGAATCTGACAGGAAAGTGGATAAATATATTTCGATCAGATAGTGGTGGAGAACACATTGATAAATACTTCACATAATTCTGCATGAGGGAAGGCATTAGAAGAGATCGGATTGATCCATATAATCTAGAGCAGAATGGAGTTGCAGAAAGGAATAATAAAACTATTATGGAGGCTACAAGGGAAATGTTGTATGATCAAGACATGCCCAAATTTCTATGGTTTGAAGTTTGTAACACAGTGTCTAGAATAGGATTCCTCACAATGCATCGGGTAAGATTACTCTAGAAAGTGTCTTCACTGGCAGGAAGCCAGAGCTAAGCCACTTCAAGATCTTTGGTAGTGTGGCATGCTGCCATGTACCCGAAGAGAAGATAAAGAAATTAGATAGTACATCCAAAAATAGGTATCTGGTGGGATACGGTGAATATTCTAAGGCTTACAGAATATACATTCATGGCAGCAGGAATTTTGTAGTGTAGCGGGATATAAAGCTCATGGATGAAAGAGCTTTCAGAAAATCACGAGAGATGCATTCACCAACGCAATCTGAATATGACCCACTCGTCTAACCACTACGACTAGTTGAGGTTAGCCTGAGTGCTTCTCCAAGGAAGAAAGAGAAAACGGATTCATCTCTAGAATATTTTCAGGAGTTGGAGCAGGTAGAGCCACCCACTACCAGTGGTAGGATGAGCAGGTAATTATGACAAATTCTGAGGGATGCAGAGTAGTTTGTCGAAGCCCCTAGAAATGAGAAGAGGAAGTGCAATCAACTGGATAAATACCAAGCCTTGGTAGCCTAGGTTGGGGAACCCTCTAGTTTTCAGGATGCAACTCAGCATCAGGTGTGGGTAGATGCAATGGTGGAAGAATACAGTTCCATCATGACAAATGATGTCTGGGAAGTGGTTCCTAGGCCTTAGGACAGATCAGTTGTGGGTTCAAGATGGATCTAAAAGATCAAATATGTTGTAGATGGCAGCATAGAAAAATTTAAAGCTAGGTTTGTGGCAAAGGCGTATGCTCAAAAGGAAGGGATAGACTATGAATATACCTTCGCCCCTATAGCTAAATATACTTATATTATATCCATTATATCCCTTATTGCACAGATGGGATAGGAGATTCACCAGATGGACGTCAAGATTGCATTCTTGAATGGGGTGATAGAAGAAGAAGTATATATCAAACAAAAAGAGGGATTTGAGATGCATGAGTAGAAGACTCATGTGTGTAGGCTAAATAAAGCCTTGTATGGACTTAAGCAATCCCTTAGAGCTTGGTATAGTCGAATTGATAGCTACTTGCAACAGATGGGATTCGTCAAGAGTGACGCAGATCCCAATCTCTATTATCTGAGAGTAGGGGATGAGCCTCTGATACTAGTGATGTATGTAGATGATCTATTCCTCATGGGATCATATAGTCTCATCAAGGACTGCAAGAAGAATTTAGCTGCAAAATTTGACTTGAAGGATCTGGGGCTAATGCATTATTTTTTGGGGTTGGAATTTTTGGAGAAGAAGGGTGAGATCTTCCTTGGTCAAGGGAGATATGCTATAGAAATATTGAAAAGGTTAAAGATGGAAGACTATAGACCCATGGCTACACCAATAATCACCAACTAGAACAAGATTGATACTTTTGAAGATGATGAGGCTGATCCTACCTTGTATAGGCAGCTCATAGTGTCCCTGATGTATCTGGTCAACACTATGCCAGACATATGTAATGTTGTCAACACCCTCAGTTAGTTCATGGTGGAACCAAGGAGGGCACATTGAGCAGTAGCCAAGCATGTTCTCAGATATCTGCAAGGAACAGTCAAGCTTGGATTGAGATACACTTGAGGCAATGACATCAGATTAAGTGGTCTCACTGATGCAGATTGGGTTGGAAACCTAGTAGATCGGAAAAGTACCAATGGGTATTGCTTCAATGTTGTATCAGGAATGACTTCCTAGTGCATTAGGAAACATAAATTTGTGGCTCTGAGCTCAGTTGAGGTGGAATATATGGCAGCAAAAACTGCTTCTTGTGAGGCCATATGGCTTAGGAAGATTGTTGTGAATCTACTCAAGGAAAATATGGAAGCGATCAACATTATATTTGATAATCAGAGTTGCATCAAGATCTCTGAAAATCATGTGTTCCATAATTGGTCGAATCACATTGACATCAGGTGCCATTTCATCAGAGACTGTGTCTAGTGGGGATCTGTAGAGTTGTAGTACACTCTAATAGGAGAACAAGTGGCAGACATCCACACTAAATATCTGGGAAAGATAATTTTTTTCTACTTCAGAGAGAAGATGGGGATGATCAAGAATCCATTTCAGTAGCAAAAATGGACATATGCATAATTGCGAGGGAGTTGCAGTACAGATGAGGTAGTGACAGTGGTAGTGTCATGGGTAGTAGTATAGAAGACAGCAAGGAATCAACTAAGGGGCAACAACAACGCAGAGGATGCTTCACGGTCAGAGCAGTATGCAGCAGGAAAATTGCTAGAACACTTTCCTTGCTAAGAGGAAGTGTTTATTTTTGTAGCATTGGAAAGTGATATAAGTCTCAAATTTGGTGAGGAGGCTTAGGCAATAGTATTCCAAAGAACGCAGAAACTGTTTGTGGAAATTATACTTGGTTCATGTTTTATTAAAATAATTAATTATTGTAATGGGGACCCTAGGTCTAAACTTAGGAAAATTAAATAATTAATGGGTATTAATAAAGCAGAGTGTGAATCTTCTAGAGAAAAAATGTCAAGTCAAGTTTTACTCTTAGCCATTGATTAGACTTCTAATCTGGGTCATTGATTCATCAATGAGAAGAATATAAAAGAAGGCTTGAGGATCATCTGGAAAGCAAGCCAGGAAAACATTCAGCAACTCGAGGAAAGTTGATTCTGAAGAAAGATAATTTGATTTCAAAGGGAGATTTGCAGGGTGGAGGAAGCAGAGGACATCAATAGTGTCAGGGTTCAAGGAAATAAGGATGCATAATGGAAGAGAGGCAGCACTCGGGAGCAGCACAAATGCCTCTCGCAGAAGTGACGCAGTCTCATGCTGGCATTACGTAGAGAGGTACGCAAAAGTGACACAAAGTGAGGTAGGGAGGGCCAGTGAGTCCCTCAAGTATCGGAAATTCTCCGGAGGTCCGAAGAAAATTTATCTCAAGTGTACCTCAAGAAGTTTCTCAGTTATTTTTTCCAATATTTTCATGTAAAGAATTCCTGATGAAGCTTAATACATAAACCCTCAAATGTTGCACTAGTTTTCCCACATTGGGTTTTTCTGAGGACAATTGTCCAAAAATAATTGTGTCATTGTGATTTGTTCTTATGCTTTCATTTTAATGTTCTTTTCTCTATATTTACTTGAGTGATAACTGCAGTAGTTTTTATTTTGAAATTTGTTGTAAGGGTTTTGTAAATAACTTATTGTGGAAATAAGTAGGAGAAATAAATCTATAACTGCAGTATAAATTCATAATTGAATTTTTCACAACACCGGGGACAACCATTAGGGCCCCCACCCTCTACAAAGCCCCCACCTGCATCATCATGTAGGCCATTATTTTCTTGGGGAACCCATATCCATGTTTGTACATCCACAACCACTTTTAAATTATTTTGGCAAGTGTACAAATATTTATTTAGGAAAAGGATTCTCACCCATATTTTTGTATGAGTTACCTAATGGTAGTCCTTAGTCACCCTTGGTTGGAGCTTTCTTTTTTACCCATGTCATAAAAATACCACTGACCATTGTTTTCTTATACCTTACCATGACAATTAAAACAACCATTTACATCCTTTGGATCTCCTACTGACTCCAAGGGCATATGCCTCAACATTATTGTTTTGACTGCTGCCACCAGCATTAACGCTCCAATACCGAGAAATTTTTTTGTATCCCTTCCATACTGTCAACTCTTTCTATCATGCCTTTTTACCCATCATATTACAAACACATGCCTTAGTTGGAATTTTTTTGCTATCAACACCAACACTCATATTCCAGAACCGAAGTGGTACCTTGGTTGCTCCCCCATTTTTAGGGCAATATCGTATGGCACAACGGGAACCATTATTTCCTATAGATATCATCGATATCCCTAATATTCGACTAGCATAAGTTTTCATGTCATGGTAGTACAATACTTTATGATTATTTCAGTTATCTCATTTGTTCGAAGACCCATGAATCCCACTGCACCTCATTCAATAGTGCTTTATATTTGATACATGGGTTAAACTAGTTCAACATATTTGTTAGATATTCCCTTGAGGGCGAAAGAAGTTATCTTCTTTAGCCATCGGCATATCAGTCACATCAATGTTGACTTGATAAGACCGTTCCTGTATGATTGTAACACTTAGTTATAATCATCATAACGAGCATGGGACACACGCGCCTTGTAAAGACACTTTTGTATCAATGTTTCATCATAGCATATTTTTCTTTTATTTCTCAGTCAAGGATCTTTCTCTAATAATATTCGCATCAATTTTCTCTATCTCTCAAGAAGTTTCCAAGACTCATCTTCATATTGGAAAAACCTGATGTATTTTGGTTATACGCTTGCTCCTAACCTCACACATCAGGGGGTATGCAACCAGCTCACAAAATAGAAGAAAAGATAGATCAAAGACTTGAGAAATAACCTCTTTGAGGGGGAAACCTCATTTACATCACATAAATGAAAAATTATTGGATGATACGAATGAAAAGACCTCCTTGGTATACATAAGAGTCTAAGGGGTCACAACATAATCAGAGCCTACATAACAATAATAATGTAAGGGTAAAACAATAACAATAGCGGGATTATATGGGGCACAACAATAACAATATGGGGGCTAAATGGACGCAAAAATAACAATAGGAGGATACAATAACAATAAAAATAAGGGGGCTACACTAATAATAACAATAAGGGGGATACACTAGTATTATAAGGAACTAACATGCCCCTCTCATTCAAAAAAGTGTTGTCCTCAACGCCTTAGTAGTTCTAGATGCATCTATATGAAATTCTCATCCTACCATATGGAATATTCAACGAGTATGTTCTTCCACTTAATGAGATACTCTGAAATTGATCAATTTGTAGTTGTCAAGTTCTTGTTTCCGTGACTGCTTCATCCTCCAATATGATTTTTCCTTCTTTGTCAAGTTCTGGAAATATTGTTTGAACTAGGATCTTGTCACCGATAACCTTGTTTAAGCATGAAACATGGAAAACTAGATGTACTCGGGAAGATGCTTACAACTCCAATTTGTATGCCATAGTACCAAAATTTTGCAAAACTTTGTAAGGACCATAATACTTGGGTGATAATTTATTATCCTTTTTAGCTTGTTTGACGTAAAATTATTCATATAGTTGTAGCCTTAAAAATACCCAGTCGCCTACATTAAAAAAAAATGATTCTGATGGTGACCTGCCTATTATTTCATTTGATTATGCGTTAGAATGACGTTATCCCTTAAGAGTTGGAGAACTAGTTGTTGATGCTCGATGTGATCTTCCACTACTTAAACCTTAAGATTTTATTTTAAAGATGATGTGATGGATGGTGGATGATATCCATAAAGTTCCATAAATGGTGTAATTTTTTATGAAATATGGAAGGAATTGTTATACCACCATTCAGCCAGAGGTAACTGCTTGACAAATTGTGTTTTTTTATGAGATACAAAGCAATTAAGATATTTTTCCAAGCATTTGTTCACTATCTCAGTTTTCCTGCCATATTGAGGATGATAAGATGAGTTATGAGCTAATTGAGTAACAAGACAAGAAAATAATTTTGTCCAAAAATTTCCAGTGCATTGAAGTGAAAGCTCAACTCCCCCATTTTTGACTTATTTATTTCAAATAATGGGGACCCTTTACTTAAATTTTATCTAAATCGCCTTTTAATATTTTCTTTTAGCTAAGTGCCCTACAATTTTTCCATATTTTAATTTTCTTTGGATTTCCCTTCTGATTGCTTCATTGTGTTCGATTTTCTGCAATCTTTGCAATGGTTCTCGTTTCATCTCATTTGGTTACACAGTTTTCAAATGGCACTTCACTGAAGATTGATAATTTTTACCGCCGGGGCTAAAAAATGTACAAAATGTAAATTATTTTGATTTTTGTAAGTTATTTGTAAATATTGATTTTTAAAATTAATTTTTGCTAATTTTACTAACAATCCTACAAAATCGCCATAGCCAAATTGTAGAACAAATAAAATTATGTGTTTTCAGGATCTCGGAAGTCTATTCTAAATCCCAATTTAAAAGAAATTACGAGATCTGAAATCCCTTTATTATAAAGTGGTTGTAGTTTTTATCTAATTTGGAACTATTTTTAAAGTGGTTGTAGTTTTATATGAGTTAGGTCCCACTCCACAATATTCCTCACCTCACCTCCCTCCTTTCCTCCTTAACACCATACTTTTCCCTTATTCTATATTAAAACCTCGGGATCCTTGAATATCGTAACACCTCGTTTAAAATCCTTTGATGTATATATTCTCCAATGGTTTGATGAATTCCTCCTCACCGTACTTTACCATGTCCCAATACTCCGATACATAACTCCTCCCTCAACATATTTCATATTGAACATAATGCAATATCGGAAATTCTATAACATCGAGATAAAAAAAATTATCATAACTTCGATATTTAAAAACTTCCGATATCGAAAACTCTCGATGCCCGATGTCCTTTGTGTGTTTGATTGACCTTGAAGCCTTTGTTTTAATAAAACCTCTAATGTATTATCCTCTTTGTAACCAATGAGATATACCTTTGATGCTTCCCTCCCTCGGCACTAGTGATATTCCAAAGCCCCTTTAATATTTGACCTCCAATATAATTAAACTATGATGGAAATGTAATAAGGTTTGACCAATATGTTTAATAAAAAGGTCTTCCTACATTTACAAAGGCTCCTGTATATGAACCAATAGCCATTAACATCATGACATGAGTCTCATTTTTTATTAATTCATTGTTATATATATATATATATATATATATATATATATATATATATATATTTTGTGATTATAATATAATATTAAATTGACAATTTAATTTTTAAATTACTTTGTAATATAATTAATGTTAAAATTTTATTAATTTGTATATAATTAATTAATTTTATAATTGTAATTAAATTTAATTAAATTAATTATAATTATTAATTTAATTAAGATAAGATTTTTTTAATTTAATTTTCTTAATTTTGGCATAGGCACACATTTTCCAGAATTTTGATATTTTTGACACTTCATCTTTGAAGAGGCATATCTAGAGATTTACTCAACCAAATGAAGCTTTCAATAGCTCGTTGGAAAGCAAAGACAAAGGAGAATAATATGGGATGGTTAATTTTAGAAAATATTATAATTTAATGACCCATAAATCCATTGGAAGGAAAAGTGACGAATTTTCATCAAAAATAAATTTTTATGTTGATTTGGGAAAATTTTATTGGCTTTGGAAAATTGTTGTCACAAATTCATTCCCAACATTATTCAAAAGCTAAATCAGGCACAACAGAAATAATCGCATCTTGAAATTTATTTGAATTTTGGTTTATTGTTTTTTTTAAACAATTTGTTGAGAATGAGTTTTGTTTTCTATTTTGTTCAACATATATGTTTTAATTTATAAATTTCAATTGGTTTGTGGTAGGAAAACAGTTGGAGAGATGAGGAAGAGAATATCAGGAACAATGGAATTGCTCCAGCAAGAGATGAAAAAAAAAAATTGGCCAATAAATTTTGTTAGAGCAATTTTTTTCTCTCACGGCTCTCTCATTTTTTATTTCCATTTGTAATTATAAATATGGTTTTTAGAGAATGCTCAGGTGGTTCCTCTTCTCTACAACTAGAGGATCTGAAAGCACTATTGCAATAGGATATTATAGTTTTAGGTAGGAGGAAACATTCAGATCTGAGGTTAAGGGAAAACTTGGTGATTTATGTGCGTTGTGCATTTGCACTATTGTAATGTATTTTGAGTTGAATTGTGGAGAGAGAGAATTTTTGGTTCTGAAAGAGAAGTTTTTTGGCACTCCTGTTAGAAATTTCTCCAGGGAGCTGAAGCTATTCAAAGGACTACAAATTTGTAATGAATTTTTGGTATGAGTTTAGATAATTTTAATTTCAATACACTATTGCTTGAATTGCGATTTAATCTTCTATCACAAGAATTTTCCTAATTAATTGTAATTTTTTTTTAAATAGTGTATGGCTTTTAATATTAATAATTATTGCCTTATCATTAGTTTTATGCTATTGAAGTTCCATGGGATCTATCTCTGAGGAGCATAATAGAATTAAAATTAATATGAATTCATTGTGATTGGAATATGTTGGGTAGTAACTACTTATTGTTTAATTACATTATTGTTTTGGCTTCTTTTTCATTAAATAAATGAACTATTTCTTTAATTGATAAAAATTATTTAGTGGGTTCAATCATATATTCCCTTTATTGTTTAGTCCATTTTCTCTTGAATTGAGAAAGGGCTATCATTTTCCCAACTCGAGATAGGATTATTTTTACTTGTATTTTAATATATATTTGCATTTATATTTAAATTTTTCATTATACAAGTCCCCTCATACAGGGGTAGAACTTAGTTGTAATTTGGTTGAGCCCTAGATCATCTTAAGGGTCACTTTCTTGCACGAGCTCAGAAATACAGCAGATATGATGTCTCTTCTCTATTGGAAATTAAAATACACACTATAAGACAACAAAGATAGAGAGGGTAGCTAGACCCAATTTAACTAGTCAGAACCACCATTCCAAATGGAAAATGATTAGCTTTAAGTTCTCGACCAGGTGGTCTCCCTTATAATGTTTACATGGTCATTTTGGGCCATCAACATTTTTGGCGCTAGAAGGAGGGCCTGATGACTTGTTGTCTTTTGGACATTTTGTATTTTAAAGTTTGTATTTAATCACAATGGCTCCTCTCAAACTTCCAATGTGGATTGGTATCTCTAGAAGCGCATCCGCCAATACTCCACCGAAAATAGTAGGACACTTTTCAAAGGTAAAGTTTAACAATAAGTACAATGCTTCTACATTTGATCATACATTGCAATTTATTCAAAATTTTGAAAATTCTTATTTTCATGATATTGATGAAGGAATTTTATGCAAGATGTGCACTCTTACATTCTCGAGAAAATCCACGAGATGGTATCAATCTCTTCCAGTTGCCTCTATTCCCAGTTGGGATCACTTTATCACAAATTTACTTTATGAATTCGACGCTTATGATCATGAACAGGGATGTGATGAATTTGAAGATTTACAAAGGTTTGAAAATGAATATTTCATAGATTTTACGATTAGATTTAGATTAAATTTTTTAAGATTCAAAGTGGAAGATAAACCTTGGAGAATGAATTGTTGGATTGGTTTGAATATGTTTGTTGTCCTCCTTACATTCCTAATCCTTATGAAACAAGTACAAGATTTAATCAATCTTCTTCAACCTTTATTAACATTATTGAGAATTCCAATATGGAGGTGCATACCAATCATGATGAAGGTTCCTCTACAATGTATGATCAATTCCTTCATTTAGTTCACACCTCTTATAGAATTAATAATGATCATGATGTTCTCTCTCCTGTTAATGAAACAAAATCACGAAGCTTGGAAAATTTTGCTAATCAACCACAAGAAGATACCAGCAACAATCTTGAATAAATAGCGACCTTGAAATCAAAAAATGAACCTGAAATTAATTCATAAAATTAGTTAATAAATTAGCAAGAACAAGTAGAAATTGAAGATCACAATAATGTGTAATTTGCTGCAGAAACTTCTAAATATGATCGTGTTAATCAAATGCCAAATTCAAGATAGTCAAACAACATTCTTCAAGAAAGCACAGCTAACCAATTGAATGATTTGGAATCTTAAATTTGTAATGAAGAAAATGCACAAGAGTCCACAAATAGAGATATTTTCAGATTCATTTCTTTAGAATTGAATTTCTCTCTTTATCCTAATATTTTTTGTTGATAGTAATTTATCCCCTATTTTCATTAATATTGTCCTAGAAAAAAAAGCGAGGTTGGTATTAATGAATTGCCAATTAGTTTTTATCGAGATAGAGAGCCATGTATTGATCATTCTTCTGACATTGTTGAACATGTGCTCAATATTCCTTCTTGTTTTGATGCATCGTATAGGAATGAAGAGACTTATAGTGAATGTCGTGAAGTCATTTATGATGATTATTTTGACATTGAAGATGTTTATTTATATTCCCCTCCATTAAATCCTCGTGATAAAATTCAAATCACATTTGAAAATGAAGAAAACTTTAACTCATAAATTGTTTCAATTAGTTTTCATTTTCAAACAAAGAGTCGTCTTCCTGATTTCAGCATTCAAGAATCCATCCCAATTTATGATTCTCATGACGATCAAATTATCACTACTATTCATAGTCCTGAATCTTTCCCTTTCCCACAAGATGATCATTATAATTGTGCTATTTTGGTTAATGCTTGTGAGAAGGAAATTGTTTCAAATCAGTCTCAATTGTGTTGTAACATAAATTGTAATAGTAATGTAAATTATGATTTGATTTTATTATTGTTCCTTCACTTATTTTGTTTGATTTCAGATTTATTTTCTGTTTTCATTTTTCAATTTATAGATGTCATTTTCTCACATATCGAAAAAATAAATGTTGAAAAATCGCAATGTGCATTACTAGAATGTGAAGAGGAATCTCAAATTTTAGATTATGACCATCAAGGACTGTTAACTTTCCAATTTTGTTTGATGGTTATGTCTTATCAACTTACTTTTATTTCTAGTATGCATCCTCAACATGAATCACCACTTGTGAGTGCATTTATCTAATATGACCATCTATGTAACCCAATTGAAGATCTTCTTTCATATGCACTAAGCCTCCACTCACACTTCACTGGTCCATTTCAAAGATGTTCGGAAGCTTCAAGTTCACAAAAGATTGCTAATGGTTTGTCTTATATACATAACACTAATGGTTGTTTGACCTCTCTCCCATTCACATTCTTCCTCTCTCCAGTGAATATTCATCCATATTTTTATGATCCAATATAGTTCTGTGTTGAAAAATATTTCCAAGAGATAATGTTTGTAAGTAAACCGCTTGTAAATAAGTTGATTTTTGTAAATATTTTAGCAATTACTGTACATACTACTTTCAGATTTACTTTTGTTGGGTTAATTTTAATTGTATTTTTTGTTACTAATGTGTGACTTGTACATACATTCAGGAAATAGAATGCGTAAATGGTTACATTGGAAGTATGACTATACTTAGTCATGTTTACTTTCATGTAGTTAGGATTAGGGATAGATTAATTTATATTTAGTTTCATTTCGTGTTTTTATTTATTTCATTATTGCTGATTTTTAATAAACGTATAATGAGCCTATGACGCTTCCTTGTTATTTACTCCATTCTCCAACAAAGAGTGTTCGAAAAATAGCATTGCTCAAATTATCCTTATGCTATGTTTTCTTATTCTTTTTGGTGAAGCTTCATCACATTGTTGAAATTTGCAAAGAAAATCAGGAAGGGTGAAGCTCCAAAGAATCTTTACAATCAAGCGTTCTTTAAAAAATCAATTTTCAATTCAATAAGCATTACTATGTGATCACTTTCACCACTCTTGTCCCTCAATGTAAATATGAAGCAGATGCAAATTGAAAGCTCATTACTTAGCATTTTAATAAGTAGATGATTTTGAACATATGCAAATTTTGAGAAATGCATGGAAGAACTTGAAGATTCATGAGGTAAATTTGCAGTCAAGATTCTTCTAGGTATGCATAAACATGTTCATCTTCATTTGTTGTTAATTTATCTTTTTCATCAGTTTGTTTCTTATTTGTGTTTTGCTTCTTTTGCAGGTCTTCATTTACTTGAGTTTTACAAGCAAATTTAATTAGTTTTAGAATAAAGCGAGCAGTCAAGCCTTTCAAAACCATTGATATGTTTAGGGAAGTATTTGCTTTCTCATCAGAGTTTTGGAATTTTGTATTGGTGTTTCTCATCATTTTCCTTTATTTGCAAATTTGTGATATGCGTCAATAATCATATTTTTTCTTTTGTTGTTTCAACTCAAATGAAATGCTTTTCTCCTTCTTGTTTAGATTTGTCACAAGAAAAGGAAAATTGCATAAAAATATACAACAAGTTTTAAATGCTCTTATCCACCTTTACCTATTTTTAACCTTGCATTTTCCACGTTGAGTTGAACCACTGCACTGTACTCATTCATCTTCCATCCACTTTAGTCACATTCCTTTCTACTGAAATGACTCAGAGCCTTTAATTGGTAAATCTTGATCTGTTATTATTCATTCTTCTAATATTTATATTTCTCACTAAGCCTTTTAATTTCTCAGATTAGTGAGATATCATATTATATAATCTTGTTGGTCTCTCGTCAATTCATCCATTACTATATAGTCTGACTTATAATTATATTCACATGGAGTCCTCTTTGCTTATCTTTGTTTCTTTATGTTGACTTCCATGTTACTTTCATATTTGAGAGCTTGGATGCATTTTTAATTATAATTTAGTTCAACATCCAAGTATTCATTCCTCGAGATGACTTTATGACTTTTCGGATATATATTTTTCATCGTGTGTGAACTTACACCTCTTTTTACTCTTCATGGAAATATTCTTCGCTAATAAAATTTTTATAAGCTATGGCTTGCTTACATTTTGATCTTTATTCTACTAATGGATGCCCATTTCTTTTTCCTTTGTTCTATAATATGCATCATTTTATTTGATTTTCAAAGAAAATTTTGAGCTGCCACTATAATATTGCAGGAATTGGTAAGGAATTTGGAACAGGTAAAGGTAATAGATCATGGGAAACCTATTTATTTTAATTCTCTTGTATTTTTCCTATTTATGAAATATTACTCTATATTTATCAAGTAAAGATTCAAGTTCTCTCCTTTTCTTCACAAATCATTATCACATAGATTGGTGTTTCGTCTTAATTTTTGAGAGTTTATGAAATCCTTAGAGTTCATACGAAATCTTAAAAAATAAAGAGAACAATCATCACTGCAAAAGCACAGCATCATTCCTGATTCTGATGGCTTTAGTTTAATTGAACATGGATCATTGTTTTCATCTAGTTTTTTTCTCATTGTAGCAAATAAACACTACATTGAAAACCACTTCTTCATGTTTTACTTCCAATTAAGAAGAAGAAGTTATCGTTTGTTGGAGAAAATTATATATCTCAAGTAAAATTAAACGAATTTTTTCAATGGTAAGTTCCATACGCCCACTGTCATCCTTTTCCACTTATTTGCATTTTTTTTTTAGTTTTGTTAATATATATCTTTGTTTTGCAGGGCCTTAAGAATTGTTTTTCACACCCCTGCTGGCTTAGATTGGCACTTAGTCTCCTTTGTTTTATGTGCTTTCAAATTTTTGGAGAAGCAGTAATGATCCTCATCAAATCATCTAAACTAGGGATTTTTTGAACCTTTAGTATGTTTCTTAAGCATTCCTTTTATAAAAATTGTTAAGATGCTTTTATGCAGGATTTGCTTTGAAACAAGAAAATTTGTAGCAGGCACAGACTTCTCATTTGGGATGAATTTTACCTCATGATTGCTATTCACCTTACTCTTCGAATCCTAATTGCTTATACTCTATGAGATGACATTTATTTAAAATCTTAACATAAGATGAGC
The DNA here is from genome assembly GCA_034641835.2 of Pinus albicaulis. NCBI lineage: Eukaryota > Viridiplantae > Streptophyta > Pinopsida > Pinales > Pinaceae > Pinus > Pinus albicaulis. Next base: position 1,208,519,285 of record CM076570.1, on the reverse strand, counting down.
ACACTCATAGTTTTCTTATTTGACTCTTTTGTTGAGACGTTTATAATTAGTCTTGTTGGAGTTTATCTTTTAAATTTGGGTTTTTCTTCTCCTTATTTGACATTTTTTGAGTTTACTAATTTCTTCTTCACTTCAATTTGGATTTATTTTTCCTTTTTGTTGTGATTTTGGTGACTCTGCCAAGTTTTATGTAGAAGGAATTCTTCTCACCCAACATTGGTTGGCAGACACGAGAATTTTTTACTCTATCTATTAAATGAGTTTCATTTAATATTAAAGGTATATCTTTATGGATTGATAAATCTCTCTTAATTTAAATATTTTCCATGGAGGAACACATATACTCTGAGTTTAACTCAATGGACCCTTACCATCCCTCCACTTCATATAAAATCCTTTGAACGAATAGTTGCAGGAAAATATTGTGGAGTCAAAATTATGGAAGTATTATATCCATTTGCTTAAGTCTCTTTTACCATCCCACCTCTTTCACTCAAGAACATCATAACCTAAACTCACAAATGTGTTTATCAAAAAGGTGATCAAAAGGGAAAGCATGGGAAATACAAGTAAATTCGTCTGGGCTATAGACGCTCACTAGCAGTAAGGAAATGCTTGTATGGCATGAAAGACAACTTCGTCGGGGTACTGAACAGGCTCACTGGTAGCGAAGCAATGTCAAAATCCATTCATATCGATGGATATATGATTTATCAAAAAAATTCTATCTGTATCGTCTTCTATTTTTCATACGAGATAATATTAAATATCACATTGTTCCCAAAATTTGGATTCATGATTTTTTTACTCAATTTGCTTTGAGTACTTATATTTTCGAACCCATATTTCTTAATTCATTAATGTGGGATCCTTGGAAATGTTTTATTGTTTGACGGTTTAATAGAATTCCTCATTTTTAACTGTTGGGTAAAGTGAAGTTCATCTTCTTTTAACCAGAAGATAACAGGTTTTTCCCCATGTGTTACCACTGTTGATGTGAAAACTCAACCCCCCCCCCCCCCCATTTTTGACTTATTTATTTCAAATAATGGGGACCCTTTACATAAATTTTGGCTAAATCACCTTTTAATATTTTCTTTTGGATAAGTGTCCTACAATTTTGCCATATTTTCATTTTCTTCGGATTTCCCTTCTGATTACTTCATTGTGTTCAATTTTCCGCTAGATTTCCAATGGTTCTCATTTCATCTCATTTGGTTACACTGTTTGCAAATGGTGTTTCTCCGAAGATTGATGATTTTTACCGCTAGAGCTAAAAATGTACAAAATTTATATTATTTTGATTTTTGCAAATTATTTGTAAATATTGATTTTTAATGAATTTTTGCTAATTTTTACTAATAGTCTTACAAAATTACCACAACAAAATTGTAGAACAACTAAAATTAAATGTTTTCAGGATCTCGGAAGTCTACTATAAATCCCAATTTAAAAGAAATTACCAGATCTGAAATACCTTGGTTATAAAGTGATTGTATTTTTTATGTGATTGGGACCTTGTTTTAAATTGGTTCTAGTTTTATATGAGATAGGTCCCACTCCACCATACTCCTCACCTGACCTCCCTCCTCTCCTCCTTCACACCATAACTTCCCCTCATTCTATATCGGAACCTCGGGATCCTTGAGTATCGTAACACCTCTTTTAAAATCCTCTGATGTATATATTCTCTTATAGTCTAATGCTTTCCTCCTCAACATACTTTACCATGTCCTGATACCCCTATACATAACTCCTCCCTCAACATATTTCATATTGAACAAGATACAATATCAAAACTTCTATAATATATATATATATATATATATATATATATATATATATATATATTAACTTTGATATTTAAGAACCTCCAATATCGAAAACTCCCAATAGCCAATGTCCTTAGTGTGTTTGAATGACCTTGGTGTCTTTCTTTTTAGAAAACTTTTGATGTATTATCCTCTCCAATGACCCAATGAGGAATACCTCTTATGCTTTCCTCCCTTGGCACTAGTGATATTTCATAGCCCCTTTAAAATTTGACCTCCAATATAGTTAAACTCTAATGGCAATGTAATAAGGTTTGACCAATATGTTTAATAAAAAGGTCATTCTCCATTTACAAAGGCTCATCTATATGAACCAATAGCCATTAACATCATGACATATGTCAAATTTTTTATTATTTGTATTAATTCATTGTTTTATATATTTTGTAATTATAACATAATATTAAATTGATAATTTAATTTAATAATTTATTTTTTTAATTAATCTATAATATAATTAATTTTTAATTAATTTAAAATTTTTTGTTAATTTGTATATAACTAATTAAATTCATAATTGTAATTAAATTAGTCAAAATTATTAATTTAATTAGGATTATATTATTTTAATTAAATTTTTTTAATTTTGGTTTAAGGAGACATTTTCTAGAATTTTGATATTTTTGACACTTCATTTTTGGAGAGGTATATCTGGAGATATACTCAACGAAATGAAGCTTGCAATAGCTCGTTGGAAAGCTAAGGCGGGGGAGAATAATATGGGTTGGTTAATTTAAGAAAAAATCATTATTTAATGATCTATAAATCCAGCAGAAGGATAAGTGACGAATTTGCATGAAAAATAAATATTTATGTTGATTTGGGAAAATTTCATTGGCTTTGGAAAACTGGTTTCACAAATTGATTCCCAACATTATTCAAAAGCTAAATCAGTCCCAATGGAATCAATCACATCTTGAAATTTATTTTAATTTTGGTTTTTTTTTAATAATTTGTTGAGAATTAGTTTTGGTTTCTATTTTGTCCATCAAAATTGTTTTAATTTGTGAATTTCAATTGGTTTGTGGTAGGAAAGTAGTTGGGGAGATGAGGAATAGAAGATCAAGGACAATGGAATTTCTCTAGCAAGATATGAAAAAAAAAATTGTCCAATCAAATTTGTTGGAGAAAATTTATTCTCCCACGGCTCTCTTATGTTTTATTTTCATTTGTAATTATAAATATGGCTTTTAGAGAATGCTCAAGTTGTTCATATTCTCTGCAACTAGAGGCTTTGAAAGCAATATTGTAATAGGAAATTATAGTTGTAGGTAGGAGTAAAACTTCAGATCTGAAGTTTGGGGAAAACTCTATGATTTATGTTCATTATGCATTTTCACTATTGTAATGTATTGTGAGTTGAATTGTGGAGAGAAAGAGCATTTTTGGTTCTGAAAGAGAAAAAAAAAATTCCCAAGGAAAAATCATAATTTTATTCATGATTGAAAAAATTACATGTTGTAGATGCTAATAGCATATACAGTATTGAGTTGATCCTGTAATGCAGGATTTATACATACTCATCATAGAGAAAAAATTATTCTTTTTTGCCTTTCTTCCACTTTGCGCCAGCCTCCATTGCAGGGTGTGGATGTTACTATAGCCATTTGATTGTCCTTTACATTAGTTGGGGCTCTTTGTCATAATCTGATCCTTCTAACACATGGGAGCGTTTGGATCCACTTATCTCTTTTTCAGGAGTAAATTTTTCCTTTTGCATCTGTGAAACTGTAGAAAATGGAGTTAAGGCAGTGCTATGCTTGAGCACTTTGGTTGTGGATTGAGCATGTCATTCTTGATATTGTCATTTGTATAATTTTCTGGTGCTTCTTCTTCTTCCACTTCAGCTTCCTTTGATGTTGAAAATTGCCAACCTTTAGGCTTTTGAGGTTGTCTCTTCTTCCTGTTGTTTTCCTTTTTGGCTTGAGGGCATGTGATTTGAAGATGTCCCGCTTGTAGAAATGTACAACATCGAAATGTTTTGTTTTCATAATCAAGATTTTGAGACCATTGTTTATTTTTGTAGTTCAGTATAATTTGATTAGGTAATCCTTGACTGGGGTTAGCTTCAACACAAATTTTGGCGAATGTGAAGATGCCTTTGTGTGTTCGATCTAAATTGATCTTCAGAAATTTCCCCATAGAGTTCCCTATACCTTCTAATACTTGGGGGTGTAAAACATGGAGAGGTAAATTGTGTAATCTGATCCAAACTGGAATTTTGGATACCACCATAGTTTTGGGGTCAAAATCAGGGAACCAGGGTGTCATAAAGGGTCCAGCATTTCCCCAGAACCAGGGCCCTTCATTTAATACATATTATTTGTCTTGGAATGAGTCAAATCCAACAATAAAAAAGCCTTTTCAGCATAAGTGAATATCACAATGGGGAGTCCAATTTGTGAAGATCCATTAACGTAGTGCCTTTGATTTGGGCTAGAATCCATTAAATCTGCAAATGAGTGCTTTGGTGTAGAAATCTGCATAAAGACTATTTACTTCATCCACCGTAATAGTTAAAGCCAAGATCTAGGTTTTCTACTCCACGATATATGGCCCAAGGAGGGAGGGTTTAGATTCTAGTGAAATTTGAGGCATTCCCTTTCCTTTAACAGTATCTTTTAAAGATGCAAGGCCTTTAGAACTGTTTCCAAAGCTTTTTCCAATAAGTCTCGAGGTGAGATAGATGGATGTGTCGACCTATACATCATATTCCTTCAATGTGTGGTTGTCCTGCATATGTTTTCATTTATATATCAAGTTTTGTAAAACTACTGGAATGTCGGCTTGATTTTGGATGTTCTGTTTGAGGGGTTGAATCGACATACCTTCCCAAATCAGAATGCATATAGAATTCCCACTAAAGGTTTTAACAAATATTTGCTTTGTTCCTTCATTAGGAATCTTCAAGCAGACTTGTGGAACACACTCTTTCCCTCGATCAATTATTTTTCTATTGTTGGAGCTTAATAGAGATGGATCTGGGTTGTTACACTGTGGATCTGAGTGTAATGGAGCCCATGAGTTCATGCTCTTGTACATATCCAGTATTAGATCCAAACAATAGGCATAATGATAGATCAAGTCTGCAAGCACTGCAAAAGTATAAGATCCTGCAAGAAATTGCAAGTTAACTCATGGATATGAGTTTGTGGATACCAGATCTACATTATCTGTGTTAAACGCTCCAAATTCTAGTACTAAGAATGCCCCAAATGTCGTCTTGTTTCATAACCATGGATTTGCAGGTGGGGTGAATGACGATGTTGGAGATCTATGCATGGATTCCCATATCCAAATATTGAAAGGATTATTTACCAGGGATCGATCAAAAGAGTAGATCGAAGCGTGATCTCTCTAGGCACTTGAGTTGTGGACAGAAAAATCCACTGGTATGTGGATCTGCAATCCCCGGTTGTGATAAGCTCTCGAAGGTCTTGTCCTCCACATCAACCGGTAGTGGGTGAGTCCACCAGTTGGATAGTCTTCGGTAGATTCGATATCTACCCCGTAAATTTCCTCTACGGCATAATACCCAGAAACCCTAAACACCCTTCACTCTCCACAGGGAGACATCCTCGGTTTATTTCTGAGTTCATGCTGGAAAATGGCCAATGAAGGAGAAACGTATGAGAAAGAGGAAGAATCGAGACTGGATCCTTCAGATTTAAGCGCCTCATTTACGAGTTGCCACAAAAAATTGAAGGTAGAGGCAACCGAACCCTCCAACTTGCTCAGAGATTGCTTTGCATTCCATTCACCACCTGAAGGCTTGCAGACGAATGTATAAAAACCCATTCTAGTGTATTACAGAGCTTCGTTGATTTCAACGATCCTTGGGGTATGTTACATGTATGTTCAAAATACTTTTCTTGGATTTCAACCAAAAAAACATATCTGAAAGAGAATTTTTTTGGCACTTTGTTACCAATTTATCCAAGGATTTGAAGATGTTCAAATTACTACAAAGTTGTAGTGAAGTTCTGGTATGAGTTTAATAAATTTTCATTTCAATGCATTATTGCTTGAATTGTGAGTTAATCTTCTATTGTTGGAATTTCCCTAATTGATTGTAATTTATGTTCTAAATAGTGTATGGCTTTTTATATTAAGCACTATTATCTTATCATTAGTTTTATGTTATTGAAGTTCCATAGGAGCTATCTCTGAGGAGCAGAATAGAATTAAAATTAGTAAGAATTCATTGAGATTGAAATATGTTGGCCAGTAACTACTTATTGTATAATTACATTCTTGTTTTGGTTTTTTTCATTAATTAAATGAACTATTTCTTTAATTGATGAAAAATATTTAATGGGTTCAATCATATAAATAGTCATCTTCCCCTTATTATTTAATCCATCTGCTCTTGAATTTAAAAAGGGCTATCATTTTCCCAATTTGAGATAGGATTAGTTTTACTTGAATTGTAGTATAGATTTGCATTTACATTTAGCTTTTGCATTCTACAAGTCCCCTCATACAGGGGCAGAACTTAGTTTTTGGTTTTGTCGAGCCCTAGATCAGTTTAAGGGTCACTTTATTGCACGAGCTTGACAAGAGGGCATATCTGATGTCTCTTCTCTATTGGCAAGTAAAAGACACAATATAAGCCAACAAAGATAGGAAGAGGGTAATTGGACCAAGTTTAACCAATCAGAACCACCATTCCAAACAAAAAAGGAGTTTCTTTAAGTTCCTGACCGGGTGATCTCCATTTTAACATTGACATGGTCATTTTGGGCCATCAACATAGTGAAAATTGAGTATTTTTTACTTACAATAATATTTGGGTTTCCATTTAGATTTTTAATTGTTTCCATTAATGTAGTAGCAATTGTACTAGCTTTAAAAGGATTAGATAATGCACAAATGTGTGCATATTTGGTAATTTTATCAACTACCACATTGATGAAACTCTTTCCTTGAGACTTGGGTAAACCTGTGATAAAATCCATTGAGACCTCCTCCCAACGATGACTTGGAATGGATAAAGGTTATAACAAGCTTGGGGCCTTAATTGCCTCAACTTTATTTTGTTGGAAAACCAAACATTCTGCCAAATTCTTCTGAATATCAGATTTAAGGACATCCCAAAAATATCCTTCTTGACCCTATGGTAAGTTTTTTAAAATATTGAGTGCCCTCCTAAGAGGGAGGTGTGCAATTCCAAAATAATATTTTGTTTGAGTTGGGCATTTACAGAGATATAAGCAATCTTTATACCATAATGAATCATTTTTTCCAGATAGATGTATCATATGTACTTGGTTATTGCTGCAAATTTTGAATGAGTGTCCACACCTCTTCTTTATCCTTCCATTCATCTCTTTATTTAATTATCCAGACAATTTGGTTAATAGAAATGGCACAAAGCAATGTTTCCACATCCTCATCCTTTCTTGAGAGTGCATCTGCAACAACATTTTATTTCCCTTTTTTGTAGATGATTTGAAAGTCATAACCCAACATATTTGTGATCAGTTTTTGTTGCTCTTCTGAATATAATATTTATTCCAAAAAAAATTTAAGACTATCATGATATGTTTTTAGCTTGAAGTGTCTTCCCATTAGGTAAGTTCATCATTTCTTTAGTGCATGTAGTATTGCAAACATATCCTTCTCATAAACATGTTTGTGTAAATATTGCCCCTTGATTAAACTACTTTCAAAATCAATATGTCTTCCTTCTTGCATTAAAACAACACCAATTCCATTTCCTTAGGCATCACGTTCCACAATAAAGGTTTTTGTGAAGTACGCTGTAGCTAAGACTAGTGCTTGGCACATTACCTCTTTAATATGTTCAAGGCTTTAGTTTCTTCCAGAGTCCAATAAAATGCATCTTTCTTCAGTAATGTTGTTAGAGGTTCTACTATTTTCCCATAATTCTTAACAAACTTGAAATAATACCCTGTCAACCTGAGAAATCCTCGAAGATGCTTTAGGGTTGTGGGGATTTTCCATTTCTTAATGGCTTTGATTTTTTTAGGGTCTACCTTAACACCCTCATGAGATAAAATATAACACAAATATTCTACCTCTTGTACTCCAAAGAAACATTTGGAGGTTTTTCCATATAACAGTTTCTCCTCTAATAGTTTGAGTACCCTATAAACATGTTGAAAATTATCCTTGGAAGACTTGATGTAGATTAGTATATCATCAAAAATACTAACACAAGTTTTCTAAGGAAGGGTTTGAAAATGGAATTCATCAAACCTTGAAATGTGAAAGGTGCATTAGTCAGGCCAAAAGGCATGACCAAAAATTCATAACTAGAAATTGCACCACATGTTGCAAAAGAAACATCGTAAGCTAATAGCATAGGAAAGAGTAGCCTAGAAGAAATAATTTGTTGTAGAGAAGGGGCCATTGTGAAGGAATGAAAGGAAATTTTTGCTTCCATGGAAGCAGGTCGTGGAAGTTTGAAAGATATTGATGATAAGAGTTATCAACCATAAAATTTTGTTATAGATATTGAAATAGGCAATTGTGGGTGAAAACATATATATAAACCAAAATAATATGTTCACATATATATAAAAAATTGTTATAGATGTTGAAATAGGAAATTGGGGGTGAAAATCCTTTGGTGATTAATCATCCTCTGAAACAAGCATGAAATGAGCATGTAACTCAAATAAGATATTTTAAATACATTCAAGTACAATCTATCTAACATATATGTAAATAAAGAGAATTTTTATTAACATAAATAGGGTTTAGTCCAAGTTCATCTACATATCCGAGCGCTAATTTCATGCTTTTCAACAATTTTATATTGTATATGAATAACAATATTATTGGTATACAAGAAAGTGAATGACTTTTTAATATGGAGACATTTTTTGAAGGAGATGTTGTTCTTTATGTTATGGTTTATTTTCTTAACTCCAAACTTGGTTTATTATTTTTCTATATACATAAGAAACAAAAAATACAAAGTAATTTCACAATTTTAAGTTATAGTTTTATATTTTATAATTACAAATCTAGTTTCCTATTAAACTATTTTACACACATCTATTTATTCAAATAAATTATATTGTGAATATGTTTTCTCCTATTATTTGATTACAAAATTATTGTACTCCCTACTAAGTAAAACAACTTTATTACTAAAGAATTGAATGCCAAATTGAAATATTTCTCAAGCGAGAACTACTATAATATATAGAACTGATTTTTTGATGTATAAATTATTTGTTTTATATGTCGTTGAATTTCCATTACCTATTATCTTCAAACCCTATGGGGAGTTATTGAACATGGGAGCCAACTTTAGGTAAATAACATTCACATTGTCAACTTGGAAAAAAAAATTATAATCCTAAAATTCTCTTACCTAATCATATTTTCAAATATATAATTGAGTTTCATTTATTAAAAAAAAGGAAATATTAAGAACCTCCTAGAGTTATAAAAGGTAATTGACATGAAAAATAAAAAATCTCCTCATGACAACATACAATAGATAGTATCACTAAAAAGGGATAATAGATAGTATCACAAATTTCTTATCAGAACTAAATGCTCCTATATGAAACAATGATGGCTTGTTGAATTGGTGAACATGTCTTGCTCTATGGTGTTGGATATTGGGCATAGGCAACTATTGAATTGGTGAACATGTCTTGCTCTAGGGTGTTGGATATTGGGCATAGATTTCTTGATCTTGTATACAAGACTCTCGATTTGCATGTAGCTTATACTACATTAACCACGAAATTTTCAACATTTAGAGCACACTTTCCATCACATTTGTAGAGAAAATTACAATAGAGTATCACATTTTTCTTATCATATCTAAATTTTCCTATATGCAACAACTACCTTGTGCCTCATAGTTTATATTTGTGCAGGGAGGAGGAGAGGATTGTCAAGGTGCAAGATATAATAAGAAGAGAAAGAAGAATCTTGTTTGGGACATGAGAATATTTTTTGGGAATTGAGATAGATTCATTCTCTACACATCTAGACTCAAAGCTTAATAAAACAAAACTCACCATACTTTGAATTTTTTAAATAAATATCTTAAAAAATAGAATATCAATTTAATACATTTTACTCAATTACACATTTAGAAATATTCATTTTAAAAAATACAAATACAAATTACTATTTTAGATAAAAAAATATTACACCACATTTAACAATATTCATTTAAAAAAATACAAATACAAATTACTTTTTTAAATAAAAATAGTACAAAGAATCACATTAATTACCATGGCCTTCATGTACCTTCCTCTTATTACTTTTTAAATAAGTAAATCATTAAAAAACTAAAAAGGGATATAATAGAAAATATCACAATTTTCTTATCAAAACTAAATTATCCTATATGAAACAATGATGGCTTTCATCAATTCAAGAGCAATAAAAACAAGTTTACTATGAAAACAACTCTAGCACTGAGAGAGATTTGGAAGAAACTTTTGAATTGGTGAAAATGTCTTGCTCTATGCTGTTGGATATTGGGCATAGGAAATTGTTGAATTGGTGAACATGTCTTGATCTATGGCTTTGAATATTGGGCATAGATTTCTTGATATTGTATACAAGACTCTCAATTTTCATGTAGCTTATACTACATTGACCATGAAATTGTCAACATTTAGAGCACACTTTCCATCACATTTGTAGATAAAATTACAATAGAGTATCACATTTTTCTTATCATATCTAAATGTTCCTATATGCAACAACTACCTTGTGCCTCATAGTTTAAATTTGTGCAAGGAGGAGGAGAGGAGTGTCAAGGTGCAAGCTAGAATAAGAAGATAAAGAAGAATATTGTTTGGGACATGAGAATCTTGTTTGGGACTTGAGATAGATTCATTCTCTACACATCTAGACTCAAAGCTTAATAAAACAAAACTCACCATACTTTGAATTTTTTAAATAAATATCTTAAAAAGTAGAATATCAATTTAGTACATTTTACTCAATTACACATTTAGAAATATTCATTTTAAAAAATACAAATATAAATTACTATTTTAGATCAAAATATTACAACACATTTAACAATATTCATTTAAAAAAATACAAATACAAATTACTATTTTAAATAAAAATGGTACAAAGAATCACATTAATTACCATTGCCCTCGTGTACCTTCCTCTTATTACTTTTTAAATAATTGAATCATTAAAAAACTAGGGATATAATAGACAGTATCACAATTTTCTTATCATAATTAAATTTTCCTATATGAAACACTGATGGCTTTCATCAGTTCAAGAGCAGTTAAAATAAGTTTACTGTGAAAACAACTCTAGCACTGAGACATGTCTTGCTCTATGGTGATGGATATTGGGCATATGCAACAATTGAATTGGTGAACATGTCTTGCTCTATGGTGTTGGAGGCTGGCATAGGCAACTCTTGAATTGGTGAACATGTCTTGCTCTATGGTGATGGATATTGGGCATATGCAACAATTGAATTGGTGAACATGTCTTGCTCTATGGTGTTGGATATTGGGCATAGATTTCTTGATATTGTATACAAGACTCTCAATTTGCATGTAGCTTATACTACATTAACCATGAAATTGTCAACATTTAGAGCACACTTGCCATCACATTTGTAGAGAAAATTACAATAGAGTATCACATTTTTCTTATCATATCTAAATGTTCCTATATGAAACAACTACCTTGTGCCTCATAGTTTAAATTTGTGCAGGGAGGAGGAATGTCAAGGTGCAAGCTAGAATAAGAAGAGAAAGAAGAATATTGTTTGGGACATGAGAATCTTGTTTGGGACTTGAGATAGATTCATTCTCTGCACATCTAGACTCAAAGCTTAATAAAACAAAACTCACCATACTTTGAATTTTTTAAATAAATATCTTAAAAATTAAAATATCAATTTAATATATTTTACTCAATTACACATTTAGGAATATTCATTTTAAAAAATACAAATATAAATTACTATTTTAAATAAAAATATTACAACACATTTAACAATATTCATTTAAAAAAATACATATACAAATTACTATTTTAAATAAAAATAGTACAAGGAATCACATTAATTACCATGGCCCTTATGTACCTTCATCTTATTACTTTTTAAATACCTTTTAAAATACCTAATGTTTGTAACTTATTCTTAATCACATAGTGTCGATTTTGTAAAACTATAATCTACAAGTCTCACTTTTTATAACTTTGGTGGAAGGATAGAGTATCTAAATCCCCTTACCCTTTAAGAAGCATCCTCAACTATTGTACCACCCACCTCAGCATCCAATCTAGACATCTTAGGTTATTCTAAATTGATCAAGAGAATAGAGTTTTTAGGTTGGTGTTCTATGTTCACTAAAATTCCCATGATGTCCATCACTATGTATGGGGTTCCTTGCAACATTGGATAGATTCTATGAGTTGTGATTTTTTTTCTTGTGGCTAAAACTTATTTTTGGTTGCCAACTAGTTATCATGATTCAAAACATTTCTATCATCTCAAATCCTTATAGCATTAGATATATTTTGTGAGCTAATGTGATTTTTGTTTGTCACAATGATTCAAAAATTAGTTATATACCACACTATTGAATTTCTCAGTAAACTTGTTTTTAATCCTCTTGAGTTATTATACCACACTATTGAATTTCTCAGTAAACTTGTTTTTACTCCTCTTGAACTAATGAAATCCATCATTTTTTCATATAGAATCATTTAGTTGTGATAAGAAAATTGTGATACTATCTATTATCCCTTTTTAGTTTTTTAATGATTAAATTATTTAAAAAGTAATAAGAGGAAGGTACACCAGCACCATGGTAATTAATGTGATTCTTTGTACTATTTTTATTTAAAATAGTAATTTGTATTTGTATTTTTTTAAATGATTAACATTTGTATGTTTTCATGAGGAGATTTTTTTATTTTTCATGTCAATTACCTTTTAAAACTCTAGGAGGTTGTTAATATTGCCTTTGTTTTTAATAAATGGAACTCAATTATATATTTGAAAATATGATAAGATAAGATAATTTTAGGATTGTAATTTTTTTTTTGCCAAGTTGACAATGTGAATGTTTATTTACCTAAAGTTGGCTCTCATGTTCAATAACTCCCGATGGGGTTTGAAGATAATAGGTAATGGAAATTCAAGACATATAAAACAAATAATTTATACATCAAAAAATTAGTTCTATATATTATAGTAGTTCTAGCTTGAGCAATCTTTCAATTTGGCATTCAATTCTTTATTAATAAATTTGTTTTACTTAGTAGGGAGTAATTTTTTTTTACAAACTATTACAATCAAGTAATTAAAAGTAAATTTAGTGTTAATGCAGTAAAGCGTTCTTATTTGAAAACAACTTTGCTAAATGAATATTGTACCATTATGTACCAGTTTGAATGTTAGACGATTCAAACCATCTCAGCCCTAGGATTAAATTCTGTTATTTTAATGAGTTATACAGCATAAGGAATATCAGATGTCCGTGAGGATTTAAAGGTAATGGCCATATCTGCAGATCTGTTTCGGCCCTATGAAGCCGTATCTTCTTATTCTCTACCTACAAACCCTAGAAATTCTAACCCTGTGAAACCCTATCTTCTTATTTTCTCGATTAAATTTCTTCGGCTGTTGTTGCCATCGAAGGATTCTGAACGCGTGCGGCAACCATGGCTTGTGTTGCAAAATATCATCGGCCTCCTCATATGCTCGATGAAAACCCCAAGAAGCGCCACAAGTTAACGTCATCGTGGGACGTCCTTCCGTTACAGCTTCAGGTTAGTTTTCTATTTTCGAGTATCTTGATCTGTAACTGGTTTTCTTCTAGATCCGCTTGTTAGCATTTAGATCATGGGGTTTCCACTACCCTGACCTTCAAGCTTTAATGAAATATGTTTAAAGGGTTTTTCATCCTTCTGGGAAATGAAGAAATGGGTTTGCGTGGCCATAAGAAATGTCGTCAGTGGTTCTGAAGTACGAGCCCGACAATGATAGAAGTTGATGTACTTAAGTAAAGTGAAGCAAATATGGCTGAGAAATAGCACCATAATGATCATTTTAGTACGTGTGGCTTTGTTGACTTAGTTACGCTTGCATAATTTAATAGATGGGCATGTCGGGTAACATGCTAGCGTGATTCCTTGATTTAGACATTTTTAGAACTTAGAAATGGTTGCCTGAGATGTATTCCCTTTCCAAATACAGTTGTGTGCAGATGCGCGAATGGTTTGACTACCGGAATCACACTTGCATAGTCAGTATTCTGTAGTAATTTATATCTCCATTCATTTTTTTCCTTACATCTAAGACTAGGCTCTGTTATGTGTACATGGTTGTTAGTGTGTTTAAGATTGTTGATGGATGCAAAAACAGGTCTTTGAGAAGCTTGGCCCAAGCTTATATGATTTCCTACGCAAAAACAGTTACACCCCATTTCCCATTGATCTTGTACGGGAGGTTGGAAGAAAACTGTTGGAATCTGTAGCATGTGTGTAGACGATACTCGCACTTCTTTGCATTTGCTGTGGGAGGGATTAAACATTTAATTTAATGTTAGAGTGAATGATTGTCTGTTGCCATTAACTAGATTGCTTAGTTGGTCATGTTATCTCACAATTTATAACGGTGGACTGAACTTTTACAAGGGCACTAATAACATTATCCAGGATTTTTTCTCCTGATATTACCAATGATCTGTGGCAGATATGCATGAGTTAAAACTCGTTCACACGGATTTAAAGCCAGAATTAATACATGGGCATGTCGGGTAACATGCTAGGATGATTCCTTGATTTAGACATTTTTATAACTTAGAAATGGTTGCCTGAGATGTATGCCCTTTCCCAATACAGTTGTGTGCAGATGCGCGAATGGTTTGACTACCGGAATCACACTTGCATAGTCAGTATTCTGTAGTAATTTATATGTCCATTCATTTTTTTCCTTAGCATCTAAGACTAGGCTCTGTTATGTATATATGGTTGTTAGTGTGTTTAAGATTGTTGATGGATGCAAAAACAGGTCTTTGAGAAGCTTGGCCCAAGCTTATATGATTTCCTACGCAAAAACAGTTACAGCCCATTTCCCATTGATCTTGTACGGGAGGTTGGAAGACAACTGTTGGAATCTGTAGCATGTGTGTAGACAATACTCGCACTTCTTTGCATTTGCAGTGGGAGGGCTTAAACATATAATTTAATGTTAGAGTGAATGATTGTCTGATGCCATTAACTAGATTTCTTAGTTGGTCATGTTATCTCACAATTTATAACGGTGGACTGAACTTTTACAAGGGCACTAATAACATTATCCAGGATTTTTTCTCCTGATTATACCAATGATCTGTGGTAGATATGCATGAGTTAAAACTCGTTCACACGGATTTAAAGCCAGAAAATATACTTTTTGTTTCTTCCGATTCTGTGAAGGTTCCAGATTGCAAGGCAGGTTGCGGGTGTGTCGTTTGCGATTGAGATTGCAATGGTTGGCATAATAATATCATTTTATAATACTGCTTTACAGTAAATTTGTCTCCAGCGAAAAGCTAGAATCAAATAACACAATCTTTGTTAATATTTTATGCCCTCTAGTTTTCACAATCGTCAAGATTAACATTTCAACAACATGCCTTTATGTTAAGGAATAAACTCTGATAGCATGATTGTTATTCAAAAGGGTGTGAAGGGGTCTCCAAATGACTTTAAAAGGTTGCCAAAGTCAAGTGCAATAAAGTTAATTGATTTTGGAAGCACCACATTTGAAGATCAAGATCACACCTCAGTGGTCTCTACAAGGCATTATCGAGCTCCTGAAATTATTTTGGGTGAGCTTGGAAGGAATTTTCTATGGTTTAGCCATCATATTGAAAGGATCAATGTCAATTCCATCCTGTCGAATATATGTTCTTTTGCGTTTTATTTACAATTGATGTTTCTTAGCAGGTCTTGGATGGAACTACCCTTGTGATCTTTGGAGTGTAGGGTGCATACTTGTGGAACTATTCTTGGTAAACTTTTTAGATTAGTTTCTCTTGTGTTGAATGGTTGTTATGTAGATACCCGCAGAAATGATATTTACATTACATGCCTTCAAATTTTCAGGGCGAGACTTTGTTTCAAACTCATGAAAACATGGAACATCTTGCTATGATGGAAAGGGTTTTAGCTCCTTTGCCACATCATATGATCAAGAAATCCGAGTGAGTATTTTTATGTTCTTCAACGAACTATTACCTGGATCAGCCTATTGGACACACTATAAAATTCAATACACCTATGGAAAACTATAACGTTTAATGTTATCCTGTCAACAGTAGAAGATATGTGAAATATTTGAGACATGGAACACGATTGAATTGGCCTGAAGGAGCATCCTCTAGAGAGAGCATCAGAGCAGTGAGAAAATTACAGAAACTTAGGGTATGCTTATTATATTGAGTAGTAGTTACAGGATACACTTGGAACATCATCCTGAAATCTTCTCATGATTTGTTATTTGTTTCACTGGTTTCAGTCATAACATGTTACTTTTCCTGTTTGCAGGATTTGATAATGCAGCATGCAGACCACTTTGCAGGTCTATTTATAGATTTGTTGCAGGGCCTTTTCAAGTTTGAACCCTCAGAACGCCTAAAAGCTTCAGAAGCTTTGAGACATCCATTTTTCAAAGAACATTCGAGAAAATCCGATTATAGTGTATACAATTCATGAGAATGGAAGTGACTATCTGTTGATCTTAGATTGTATTTGGGCTCCGGACTTACTGTGAATGATTGTACATACTGCACATCGTGGAAACTCCTCGGCTTCAGGCACCTTTCTAGCTGGTCCTGTATTATATATTATCAATTTTTTGGCCAAAGGTTTGGTATACCGTGCAGTGTCTACGGTGTGTTTGGGACACGAGAACTTGTACATTAGATGGCAGAAAGCTTTGCAGTGCTCATCTGGTGTTTTGAGATGATATTGAACCCTCATACATGAGAAGTTGTACATTAGAGGGCAGAAAGCTTTGCAGTGCTCATCTGGTGTTTTTGAAATGATATTGAACCCTCATACACGAGAACTTGTACATTAGAGGGCAGAAAGCTTTGCAGTGCTCATCTGGTGTTGAGATGTTCTTGAACCCTCTTACACGAGAACTTGAACATTAGGGGGCAGAAAGCTTTGCAGTGCTCATCTAGTGTTTTGAGATGATATTTTCTTTACATCAGAAAATTTTGCACATTAGAGGCGGTTGAAAATGCAGATGTATAATAGTAAATACTCCCGAGAAAAATATTTTTGGACCATATTAAAGTAAATAAGTGAACTACCTACTTTTTCTATGGAGGTCAAAGTCATCTTTCTTAGTTCGGTACTTTTTTAAACCAACCTAAATATTGTTCTATTAATTCAAATTTGCATAGGCATCACGAAACTGAAGTATTTTCTCGGATTCCCATTATATGCCTATACGCATAAAAGCTCCAAAAATACTTGCAAAATTAAACAGCATTTACATAAACATTTGTAAACTCTAATGAGTGGGTTTCTTCTTTCTGATTGGTAGAGTCAATGGCTTTTAGTTGTAGGGAGCAATTCTGCTACTGTAAGCCTTTCACTTGATTGTGCTGGTTCGTTCGGTTCACTGCTTGATTGTGCTTGTTCAGTAGGTCCATGATCCAAGACTGTATGGAGGTTTTCAATCTGCCGTTAAAGGTTGATCAGTTTGATGTTCGACCATTATATCCTTAACTGCTGTTATGCTCGAGACTGATTGATTGTACCTCATTTCTTTTCGTAGTTGATTAATTTTATCACAGAGGAGTCCGAGTTCTGCAGTTTTTGCGTTATCCATCTGGTGCACCAATTCCAAGCTCACGTGGAGAACAACAGTTCTGCCAATCAATTCATTTGGACAGATTGGAGAGCAATTCTGTCCATCAAATTCAGTTGGACAGATTCCCTAGCCTGGTTTGAGGATCCTTCAAATTGAGTGACTTTCCCTTTCCCCCGGGATCCCAAGTACGAGTCCCCTGATTCCAATCCTCTCTTCTCTGCCTACCCTTTGGAATCCAGAAAGTGCAGGAAAGACCGCATTCCACAACAAATTTGCCTACCCCCATGGGGTTCCCAATTTAGGTTTTTGAAGGTTTCCTACTTCTCCAGCTTCTCCGGGCATGAAACAAAGACCAATTCCCCTGCTTAGGTACGGCTCTGAGCTTAACCCAATCTTCCTTACGTCTGATACGTTCAGGAATCCACCCAGAATAACGATAAATCAAGTACTGGGCCCAAATTCCCATCAAAACGAAGCCCAATTGAGTCCCTGTTGTATATAAACCTGTTGAGGTAGAGATTACCTGGCAGGGGGTGGTTCCCTGATAATAAATATGGTTTTTTGAGAGTTGATCTCCCTGTTACAAACCCAGCCGATTCTCGGTGCATTTAAAGTGAGGTCAGAGCCAAAACAGTCCCGTTAGAGGAATGCCTCTTTTCCTTGTTTCAGGACCTTATCCTTCGTCAAGAAGATTGAATCGATATTCGGAGTAATTAGCAGGCATTTAACAAAGACAAATTCTTGCAAGGGGGTGGGGCCTTGATAACACAGGAAGCCCTTCTGAGAGACCGAGCCGTTTCTTTTCTCTTTTGAGATGAGGCAGAACCAAAATAGTCCCATTTCTATTAACATACCCAGCCAATTCTCTGCGCTTGCGAAGCGAGGCCAAAGCCAAAAGAGCAAAGAAAAGGCAGAGACCTCTCTTCCTTATCGTTACACGGGACGTTTTCCTTTGTCAAGGTAAATGAATTGATACTCCAAATGATCGCCATATTGTGCCACACAAGCTCTCTGCTTCTGAGGTGATTCTACAGCAGTGATCCAAGATTGAGCGTGGCTCTTCACGAGAAGTGGTGTGCTGTGTGGAGCTGCCATGACCTTGTCTAGACGTAGAGCCAACTTCATGGAGAAGTACCTCCAGCCAACCCATGACAGCAATCCCTTTAGCATGTTTGAGGGAGGGAGGGAGCGTGGGAGCAGTTTGGTTATCCATTTATTAATGACACTTGCATGTAGTAGATTTTGATGTGAATTGCTCGCCGGGATTTTTATTTCCTGACAATGGCATGTCCATAATATCTAATATGTATGAGGAAGTGTCATATCTCTGTGTATGAAACCTCCTCCTGTTCATTGGTTTTCATTTTTTTTAATAATGATGGGAACCCATGTTTACAGCCCTGCAAGTGTGCAGTTCTTTAGATTCTCATAGAAATGATTTTCTGTGGGCTTTTAATGGGTTTCTTGGTTTAGATTTTTGGATATTCTTGTTGCTAACTATTAATGTGAGTGAATAAGCCAAGTCTGAAGCTCTTTTAGTAATGATTGATTTGAATTGGTCATGATAAAAAAAAATTTCCTTCCCCATTTGAGTTTATGTGTTTCCAATAGTTAAGCAAACCATTGATAAGCTCCTTCTACTTCATCAAATCATATCTTAGACTTGTTTTTTTTAATATGATAGGAAAACTCAACTATAGAACAAATATGAATCCCCTCTTACAATGTCAAAAGAGGAATCAATACGTGATACCAAGACTAATTGATTAATGAGACTTCTTCACACTAGGGCACACTGCCCCAAATTCTATTGCATGCATAGTGGTACAAAAACTGTGACCATGCTTTGTGGTAAACATTCTAATGATTTTTTCCATTTTTTATTTCAATTTAATTTTTTATTTTCTCCAATTTTTGTCATCTTTAAAACAACAGAAAATATTTCCGTTTTCAGGCCCTGGAAATAACCCAGAAAAATTCGACTAATTGATTAAACTTCCAAAATTGTCTGGCATTATGGTTTTTTCTTCTATATTACTATTTCTTATGCTACTGCTTTACAACGTTTCCTTTGCAACATATGGTGCAATTGCTAGTTTAAGAAATAGGGGTATGAACTTTCATCATTATTGTTCAAGATATATCATGTCCAGTGAAATAATTTAATAAACTATATTCCACATGAATACCATGGGTCAATACCATGCAATGTTTTTATAGTTTATTATTATTTTATTTTATTATTTTTGTTTTTTTATTGTAGTTTTACCTACTTAAAATGTTCATTACATTATGTCAATATTTTTATTTAATTTACTTTTATTTTTATTTTTTTGTAATTTGACAGTGTAAATGTTGAACATGACATTACAACATTTCTATTATACACCTAAAATCAATCTAACTTATTTAATGGAAAACAAAAACTAACATTATAATATATATATATATAAAACTATTTACTTATGGATCTAATAGCCTAAACATTTCAATTATCTAAAATTTAGGGAAGTTATTTTCAAATAAGGTCAATACCATGGGCTGTTTTTATAGTTTATTATTATTTTTTTTAATTATATTTTTACCTAGTTAAAATGTTCATTACATTATGTCAATCTTTTTATTTAATTTACTTTTATTTCTATTTTTGTGTAATTTGACATAGTCAAAATGTTAAAAATGACATTACAACATTTCTATTATACACCTAAAATCAATCTAACTTATTAAAAAGAAAAAAAGAAAACTAACATTATAAAAAAATATATATAACTATTTACTTGTGGATCTAATGGCCTAAAACATTTCAATCGTCTAACATTTGATCCGCTCAAACATGGACACATTGGCAACTAGGGAAGTTGTTTTCAAATAAGAACGCCTTACGGCATAATTACCTTCATGAGTTCTGAATGTTTCTTTCTGAATATCTTCAGTCTTCATTCTAATTTGATGATATCTTGAACGAAGATCCAACTTTGTGAAGTAAATTTCTGAATGTAATTCATCCAACAATTCATCAATGACATGAATGGAAAATTTATCTTTAATAGTGAGCTTGTTGAGCTCCCTATAATCTAGACACACACAGCAAACAAAGTTACCGATCAATGCGAAATAATACCTCAAAAAGAAAACTCTAGGCCCATGAAAAAACACCCCAAAAATGAAAAGTGTATTATAGAATGCACTTTTTTTAGGGTCAAATTTAAACATTTTTTTAAATAATGCTAAAAACCAATTTTTTTCTTGAAAAAACACCATTGAACCAAAAAAGTGTGGATGTTGGAATAACAAAAAAAAAAAATTTGGGTCACGATTTTGACATTTTTAAACAATGGAATTAAAGATAAAATATTAGACTGAAAATTTGTAAAATTCCAACAATTTTGATACATGATGTTAAAGATAAAAATATCATGTCTCAAAGCCTTATAATTTCCAACAATTTTTGTCCATCTTGTTAAAGATAAAATATCTTCACTCTAAAAATCTAAAATTGTAATTATTTTCAAATATAGCATTAAAGATAAAATATCATAGCTCCGAAAAACCTTAATTTTTTGACAAGTTTTCAACCATGGTTTTAAACATCTTAAATTTTTAACATATTTGAACCACGAAATTATGGAAAAATTATATGACTAAAACCATTTTAAAAAATGAACAATTAAATGAAATATCTATTATTCCATGAGTAATTTTAATTTTAAAGGCTAAAAATATATCTCTTTTCAAATCTTAGCGTAAGACAAATTATTTATATTAATTTATTTATTTTAAGTTTATCATAGTAATAACGATTTATTAAATATAATGTTTTTTTAATATAATGTATTGAAATCAATGGATACTAAACATTTCAATTATGAAAAATGAACAACTTTACAAAACAAATGAATTTATATGTGATTTTGGAGTTTTTTTATACTCCTTGCATTAAAACATTTGTTTTTTTGGAAATTTGTATTGCAAAATGTTTTTTAAAACCTATATTTCATTAATGAGAAATATATATATTTTATTTTTATTTTCATATATAATAATAATAATAATTTGGCACAACATGCACTAACACCTGGGAACTCTCAAGTGGACTCGGGAAAAATGAGGGTGTGTCGGGCTTCCTGCTTTGACTCCCATCTTTTTCGCACATACAGTTTTGATTTTCTTCGTTTGTGGGCACTATGTAGGTCATTTATCCAGTGAATTGAGGGGTTAACTTGACGGGTAAGTGCTAGTAAATTTTTGTTTTCATTGTGCTGGAGAAATCATTTGTCGAGTTTTAGAATTATTCATTGGTTATTGTCGGTGGTTAATGTGAAAACGGGGTTGCGATTTTCTTGGGGAGAACTATTGGTAACGGTCACAATGCAGTAGTTGTTTGGGGTAAGATTATTGTGCTTTCTTTGGTTGTGTTACCAAGTGGTGAGATGGTAGTAGGGTTTCTGGGTAAACAGGATGGGAAAAGATAATGAGTTTGCTGATTTATAACCGATTGCGGAGGATATACTGTTGTTTTTGGGGATGGAGCCTACGAAGCATAATCTGGAAAAGGTCACCCTCCCACCAAGGCCACAGGCTGACAAGGATTGTGATGAGAAGATGAGGTGGAGTCTAGTGGAGGGGTTTGCCTCATTTAAGGGTGTTGACCTGAAGATGCAAATTACTCGGGGTCGTAACAAAAACTTGTCAGAGGGTCTTCATGTTGCACCTGTGCTAGAGGCCGTAACTATCAGTTGCTCTGTTTCCCCAAAGGTAAGTCAAAACTTCATGAAAAACTTGGTTTTACCTATTTTTCTTTTCAAGGGTTTGGAGGATATTGTATTTGGTGCAGTTTATGAAAGAAAAGAGGGTTATAACTTAGTTTTAGGGTCTATTTTAATTCCTGAATCTCTAGGAAAGTTTGGGATGGGGTTGTGATTGGAACGTCATGAAAACTAAACCACGACCACAGGGGTTGCCCATTTTTTTCCCTCAAGGTTCTGTGAGAAGTAAAATGTTGTCCTGAAGGGTTTAGGTTGGGGCACTCAGGAGGGATTCAGAAGTATTTTTTTCGGTGAGTCAACAGGAGTGCATGTTGGCATGTTGGAAGTTATAGGGGAATTAGCAGAGGAAAATTTTATTGAGAGCAGCCCGTTGAAGTGGGGAAAATATAGGGTAGAAATCGAACAAGAAGACCTAGGTGTAAGACCTTGGGTAGAAGGGGTTGTTGATGGTTTCAAGGAGGTGGGGAAAAATATGGGAGAGTTTTGAGTGCCCAAATTTGGTGTTCAGCATTGAGTTACACTTTCACAGTGTGATGGTCGCGTCTGAATCTATACTTGTGGGGAGGGCACACGGAAATTTTTTATCAGCTGAGTATATAATAAAATGGATTGAAAAAAATTGGGATGTGGCTCTGGATAGGGAGGTGGAAGTCATAACTTTGTCGAAAGGATGGTTCATGCTCAGGTTTTATAATTTTTCTGCTCTAGAATGGGTTATGGAGAGACAATGGGGTTTCAGCATTTCCCGATCCTTTTCAAAAGGTGGACATCATTATTCGACTCAAATAGGGAAATATTGGATGAAATTCTAGGTGGGTTCGCCTCCTTGTACTTCCTCCCCATTTCTGGAAAATGGATTTCTTTCGGGCTATAGGAAATAGTTTGGGCACATATCTGGATTTTGACATGTCTTTCCTGGAAACGGGCGAGGAATATTGCTCGAATACTGGTTAGACTTGCTCCAATGGAGGGGTTGATTGCTAAAATTAATATAAATGTGGAAGGACACTCATACGTGCAGTTGGTCGATTGTGAACACCTTCCTTTTCGATGTCATAGATGTCGTAAACATGGGCACCTAGCTCTGGATTGTCCACTTATTTTAATAGAAGAAGGAGACACAATGGAGGGAAAAAATAGGGCACTCAGTGCCGGATGGATAAGGGGACTGAAGAGGAATTGGGAGAAACACAAGAAGCAAGTGGTATGTCGGTACTACAGTAGGAAGAGGAGACGATGCAAATGGATGACACAGGGAATCCGATAAACCAACTAGAGCTGAGCAATGAGAAGGATAGAAGCCAGGAGCAGATAGTACTAGTCCCTGCTGATCCTACATCAGATTTGGTGGGTACTTCTCCTTGTCCTTCATCCTCTATTTTAAACTCATTTTATTATTTGTTAATATATATGAAGTCACCTAGTCCTTCCAGGCTGATTTAAAATGAATATTTGTGTGTTAGTAATCTATCATTGGCTTTAGATATCATCATAACAAAAATTCCTAATCTCTCCATTAACATTGTCCCATACAGCCTGAGACCAAAGGAAAAAAAAATAGATGGAGATTGAGATGTTTGGAGGGTTAGGGAAAAATCACTTATCATAAAAATATAAATGTATCAGAGGACGGAAAACTGAAATAAAAAAATCCCAATTGAGGGCCATGCTTGACATTGTCGATGGAAAACAACTTTCACTAAAAGGGGTGCTTAGAACAGTGTGATCCCCTAACATTGTGACAAAATGATTGTATTATCCTTTAATTGTAAATGTCTTGCTAGTGCACCAAAAAAACTAGCTCTAAAAGCTCTCATTAACAATTATAAGCCTGATGTACTACTTCTTCAAGAGACAGTAAGACAGGGGGTTCAGTTGTCTGATACCCTTTCAACTTTCCTCTTGGGATGGAATTTTGTAACCTTAGATGTTAGAGGAAGGTCTGGTGGTTTGACTACTGGGTTAAAAAACAACTCTATTAAGTTGAACAGTTCTTGGACCTCTGAGCTATAGATTGGGGTGGAAGTTTTCTCTATGGAACTTGGAACTAAAATTACATTTGTAAATATTTATGGCCCATGCTCAGACTGGGTCATATTCTAGAATAACCTACTCACAAAATCATTTATGCATGGACCGAACTTGGTAGTGGGGGGGAGAATTAAATTTCTCTTTGGGGATGTCGGAGACCTGGGGTCCATAGGCACGGGCTAATCCACTAGCTGATTTCTTTTTAGAAAAGCTAAGGGAGGGAAATATGATAGACTCAAACCTCATAAATATAACACCAACCTGGAGAAATAAAAGGGTGGGGAAAGTGCGGGTTGCTAAAATATTGGATCATTTTATCCTAAATGAAGAATTGGCTCGTCAGATCTCTGGATTCAAATAATGGGTGGGTTCGGGATGAGAATCGAACCACTCCCCAATACTATTGGAACTTACTGAACCAAATAAAAAACCAGGATCCCCCTTCAAATTAAACGTATGATGGTTAAAATAATAGGACTATCATAAGTTGGTAGTCGATACGTGATGTCCGATGGATGGGGTGGAAAAATCCACTTTTTCTCAATCCTTCGTAAAAAACCTGAAAAGAAACATTAAGAAGGCTACCATTCAATAGGAAAAAGAGAAAGATACTAAGGACACTAAGGAGCTTAGGGCTATTGATGAGGCAATCGAGAAAATGGTTAGCCAGGGGGCTAAAGGTTATGTGGATGAGGGGTCTAGAGGCCAGATAAAGACTCTGGAGGTGAGGAGAAGGGAAATATTAGTAGACAAGGAGGAGCAATGGAGGATAAAGAGTTGAGCTATTTGGATTTTATGAGAACACAAAATTCTTTCATAATTATGCAGAGGGGAGGAGAAACACAAATATCATTTGGGAGCTAGATAAGCCTAGGTGTGGGGTTGCCAAAAATTTCTAGAAGCTTTCCTCTATGGGGAAAAATTATTTTAGAAATATTGATGGTACGCAAGAGGGAAC
Source organism: Pinus albicaulis (assembly GCA_034641835.2). Lineage (NCBI taxonomy): Eukaryota > Viridiplantae > Streptophyta > Pinopsida > Pinales > Pinaceae > Pinus > Pinus albicaulis. The sequence continues at coordinate 1,208,493,887 of CM076570.1, read as the reverse complement.
TTCAATTGGAGAAGTGGTTAGGGTGGCTCAACTCTTCCCATAGTATGTAGATGAGGAGGAAAATGATCACCTTATGGTGCTTGTGTAAAAAAAAAAAGAGGTTGAAATGGTGTTGAAAGCAATGCAGAAAGACAAGAGTCCAGGTCCAGATGGATGGGTTGTCGATTTTTTTCAAAATTTCTTTGATTTGATGGGGAAGGCTATTACTGATGTGGTGGAAGAATCTCGAAAGAAGGGATCTATTTATGGTCCTCTCAACTCGACCTTCCTTGCCCTAGTCCCCAAGACGGATACTCCCTCATATTTTGATGATTTCAGGCCCATATCTTTATGCAATTTTATTTATAAAGTCATTTCGAAAATCATTGCAAACAGATTAAAGCTCCTTTTATCTTGTAATATATCTAAAGAACAATTTGGTTTTCTAGATGGAAGGCAGATCCATGAGGCCATTGGGGTAGCACAGGAAAATGTGCATAGGATTAAGTTGTCCAAAAAAAAATACATGATAGTTAAGATTCAACTATCAAAATCCTATGACCGAATCAGTTGGTTATATTTAAGACTACTGCTAACCCATCCAGGGTTTAGAATCGAATTTATTAGCTAGATCATCAGTTGTATTAAAAATGTTTCTTTTTCAGTTCTTATTAATGGGGATGTGTCCCCCTTATTTTATAACCAGAGGGGTCTCAAGCAAGGATTCCCCCTCTCACTGTTGTTGTTTCTGTTGGCTGTTAAGGGCTTAATCCAGTTGATTCATTGTGAAAAGAGAAGAGGTGAACTAAAAGGAATAGAAGTGGAAACAAACATGTACATTACCCACTTGTTATTTGTGGATGACATATTACTGTTTAGTAATGGGAGTTGGGTGGAAGTGTTAAGGATGAAAATTATATTGGAATTTTTCATGAAGGCTGCAGGTATGGTAATAAATATTCATAAATCATCTTTAACATATGAAGACATTCTAGGTAACAATTTTGCCTGGGTTTCATATGTTCTCCCTTTTTCCCAAAACAGGTTGGGAAAAAACATCAAATATTTTGGGTTTCACTTGAAACCTAACTCATACAAAAAACAATATTGGTTGTGGTTAGTTTCAAAATTTGAGAAACACATAAACCTATGGAGTTATAAATGGTTGTCAAGGGCAGGGAGACTAGTACTCATCAAATCAGTCTTGATGGCAATCCTGGAGTATTGGATTGCACTGTTGTGGGTTCCAAAAGGAATACTACATAAAATAAAGAGCATTTGTAGTGGGTTTTTATGGTTAGGGAAGAAGGAAAATTTGGTGCTCCCTTGGGTGTCTTGGGAGAAGATTGCTAGACCAAAGGAATGGGGAGGATGGGGCATAAAGCATTTGAGCCTTTTTTTCCATGTATTTGGCACCAAAATTAGTTTGGAGGATGTTGACTGAGGACAACCTGTGGATGAAAGTGGTTAAAAGAAAATATATTGACCCAATCCTTGTGGATGGGTGGATCAGATTGCCGGAAAAATGCTTCATCAAATCATCAGCGATATAGAAAGCTGCAATGATGGCTCTGGAACTAGTGGAAAAAGGATTGGCTTGGAGGATCAGGAATGGTGAAATGTGCAGGGTTGGGTTGGACCCATGTTTTGGGTGTAGAGAACTTTTCACTCTCACTGAGGGTCTAGTGGAGGCACTAGATCAAAAATGGATTTATGTTTTGAATCAAATCGTGAAGCTTGAGGATACAACTATTTGGGCACAAGCTTGGAAAACAGTGGATGACCTTCTGCTTGATCAACAGTGGAGACAAGAATGGTAGGGCTATATTCAGGAACTAGTCTGTATGAGAGTGCGGCTAAAATATTTCTCAGACTCCATCTATTGGGTTCATGCAAAATCCAGTATATATACACCCAAAGAAGGTTGTGTTTCATAATGAAGAGTAGAGAAAGGGGCACGCAATAATGGTGGTACAAATCATTATGGAAAAGGGAGGGATCTGCAAAAGAAAAAATCTTCTTCTGATGTATCCTTAAGAAAAAGGTTCTAACATGGGATTCATTGAAAATAATTTTTTTAAATGGATTGGATTGGCGTTGTCTATGCAAGGATGCAGAGTCTTTGGATCACCTTTAACTGTTTTTTCGTTTTACCAAAAATGTATGTGAACACACCTTGTCACTGAGCAATTTTAGGGCTTCTTGGCATGGTGTTAATTGTGATGAGGCATGGAGGGACTGGTGGGAGACAAACAAAGATCATAATTTCAAAAGCCTTCCAGTAATTACATCATGGGGTATTTAGCTAGCTAGAAATAAAGGGATTTTCTTGGATGTCACAACCTCCCCTTCAATTGTGGTTGCGGAATGTGAGGCGATTCTAACACTATCTCCTATTTCAAACTCTTGAAAATCTCCAAGACACATAAACATTGAAAAGATAAGCCATGATATACCTTGGGCATATATTGATGGGGCAACTGGTAATCAAAGGAGTTGTGGTACGAGCATGATAATCCATAAAAACCAAAATTCTCTATTGTTGCATCAGTGGGTATTGGTGAAGGCACAAACAATTTTGTTGAAATTCAAACTTTAAAACTCCTAATTTGCTGGCTCATCCAACTTGGCATTGATTCAGTTCAAATTTTTCGGGACTCCATGAATGTCATTAACTGGGTCAACAATGCATAGAGATGTCAAAATATTATGTTACTTCCAATTCTAGAAGAGATACAAGAACTAAAATTTCAATTTGTAATTATTTATGTATGACATATTTACAAGGAACGAAATTGGACCATTGATCGTCTTTCTAAAGACGGCCTACAACAAGATTTGGAAGCGTGGCACATAATGGAGATGGACGAGAACAGGGTCCCTGTGTCGGACTCCAAGCCATATTGACAGGGTCCTCCATGACTCTTACATCATATATGTTTTTTCTTATTTTCGCCAGCAAACGTTGTATGTCCTGGAGAACATTGTGTTCATATTTTTTGGACAGTTTCATATGCCTATTTTGTATAGAGTTTGACAGTGGCACAAACTCAAACTCTGATGATGTCTGTGGGGCTATTTTCCCATAAGGGAGGCCCGAGATACACTTGTTTAAATATTTTTGCACATGTCAAGGTTGTTTTCCCATAAGGGAGGCCCGTGATACACTTGTTTTTATAATTTTGCATAGGATGGTTGGCTTGCTCATCATAGCTGGATTGTTGTGACACTTCAGTGTGTTGTTACTACCAGTTTTTTGTCTACATATGGACAGAATGACCTGATGCCCTTTCGAGCGTAGAAAAACAAAGGAATGTTGAGGCATCTGAGACGTAACTTTTCTAATATATATAAAAAGTTTGATATTTTTCTTGGAAAAAATATAATAATAATAATTTAATATTAAAATTGTATTTCTTTTGAATTTAATAAATCGAAACTAATAAACATATTAAATATTATGCAAAAAAAATTGTCGTTTCCATAATCTTATCGACCGCTAAGGAAATACACCATCAACAAAAAATCGTTCTCATAAACTTATTACTTCTACATATTTTTTATTTTGACATATATATCCAATCAAATATATCAACAATATGAAAACATTGAAAAAATAAAAACTAAAACAAAAACACAAAAATTAAAAAAAGATAATAACAAGTAAATAAAAATATATATTTAACATAAAAATAAAAATAAAAAACTAGTAGAAAAAAAATAAAAATAAATAAAAATTCAACATAAAAAAATATATAAAAAGGAAAAAAAAAAAAAAAAAGATTGAGAACATAAAAAAATGCTCAAAAGAATAAGAGAAGTTAACAAAATTTAAAAAAAAAAACAATCAAACAAAAATTAAATTTAAAAATAAATAAATAAAAAACATAATTTAAGAAACAAGTTTAAAATTTGAAAAAATAAAAAATAAATAAATAATATTGTTAAGGAAAAATATGGAATTTAAAAAAAACAAAAACAAAAAAAACATTAAATAAAACAAAACAAAAAATATTAAAAATGTTTTAAAAAAAATATTAAAAATATTGAAAACAATATTAGAAAAACATTGAAAATAATAATAATAAATGTTAAAAATAATAATTAAAAACATTAAAAAATTATTTAAAAAACACATTAGAATGATATTTACAAGAAAGAAAGAAAAAAATTGAAAAATATAAAAATAAAAAACATATTTATTAATTGAAATCTATTTAAAAATATATATAATATAATAATTAAAAAAATATAAAATATAAAATATAAAATCATGAAAAACCATCATAAAAGTATTTAAAAATATATATAACAAATCATATATAAAATAAAATAAAAAATAAAAATAAAGCATTTCCCGAGACCACCTAGGCGAGGTAGGGTCATTCTCACCCTCGCCCCCGTGAGGGCGGGAAATTTTTTTAATTAAATATTTTTTAATTTTTTTATTATAATTTTTATTTAATTTAATTTTATATTTTTATAATATTTTAATTTTTTAATTTTATTTTTTTTATATTTTTATTTTATTATTTTTATTTTTTTTAAAATTTTATTTTATTTTTTTAATTGTTTTTAATTATGTTGTTTTAAATTTGTCATTTTCAATTTTGTTATTTATTTTATTATTTTAAGTTCTCTTTTTATTTTTACTTTTAATTTAAATTTTAAATTTTTGTATTTTACTTATTTTTATTTGTTTTCTTTATTTTTTATTTTTTATTTTGATTTTTAAGCTGTATATTTTAATTATTTTATTTTATCATTATTTTTAATTATGTTTTTTTTTTTAATATCTTTAAAAAAATTATATATAAAATCTTTCGGTGAAAATCACATTCGAGCAAATTGTCTCGACACGTTTCGAACCAGCCAGTGTGGTTCATCATCAGGATAAAATGAAAAATCAAATCTAGGACCCAGCTTTAATAGATAAGAAAGCTCCAACTAGCCGTTGTAGAATAACAACTAGTTTGACTGTAAAAATAAAAAAAATCAAATAACAGTCGTATTATTATTATTTATTTATTTATTTAATTTATTATATTCAAATCTAATAATAAAAATAAATAAATAATATATATATATATAGTCGTTGTCGAATAACAGCTAGTTTGACTGTAAAAAAAATAAAAAATCAAATAATAGTCGTATTATTATCATTATTGTTATTGTTATTATTTATTTTTATTAACATTATTTATTTATTTATATTTTATTTAGATAAAAATGCTTTCGGATTAATCATATTGTTAGGATTAGGTTCGAACCAACTAATGTGGTTCATCCTCAAGGCAAGGTGGAGAGACTAATCGATCTCAAAGAAAAAATAGAGGAGATGCATAATTACCCAGAAATAGTCATTGAGAACTAGCCGTTAAGAACTAGGCTGTTAAGAACTAGCTGTTGGAAAATTTGTTAGTTAGTTAGTTAATTGAAAATAAATAAATTAAAATAAAATTAATTAATTATCAATAAAAATTGTAATAAAATTTGTTAAAAATGGATTTATAATCGAAATATATTTTGTTAAAGTAGTTTATAATTAAAAATATATTATAGGTAATGGGGACGAGTGAAGATTTTAAATTAATAAATAAATATGATAAATTAATTAATTAAATAATAATTATCAGATAAAAAATAAGGAAGTAATTCAATTAAATAATTCATAAAACAATAAATAAAAGAGTTACCTAAGAAGGAACCAATGAGGGCCCAATTTCTCAAAAGCAAGTAAATAAATAACAAAAAGAAAGAGAATTAAAGATTATATTAGAGGTAAGGAGAGGGTTGAAAGAAGATTATAATATGTGGAAAAATAAAATTTATAAATAAATTAATTAATTAAATAATGAAATAATAAATTAAAATAATTAAATAATTAAAACTTTGATAAAAATAAATCAATAAATTAATTAAAATATATATATATATATATATATATATTAAATGAAACTAATGCTAAATGTTCAATTTACTTAACTTCCAACCATCATCACAGTTGAGATTCTTAGCATGTCACTCAATTTCGATCGCCTCCCTTAATTTTCTATGGTGGAAGTGATCTACTATTGCCACGACTTTAGAGTCTTCAATACGAACATGGTGGCGTGATTTTTTCACATGTTCAGCAAGAGCTGAGATACAGGACCTATTATGTCTGATGTCCGCAGCATGCTCCCAGATTCTTTGCCTAATGGATCGACCTGTTTCTCCTATATAAGGAATTCCACAAGAACAAGGAATCATGTAAACCCCTTTCCTGTCCTTCAGGTCGATAGGGTATTTAATAGACCCAAGAGAATTTCTAATAGTGCAGAGAGGTTTGAAAGAAGTAAAGATACTATTTCTCCTAAGGACATGGGAAATTTTGTTCGTTGTCCCCTGGATAAATGGAGATGGACCTTGGAAATAGGATCCACTTGAGTAGATTTACCACTTAATCCTTTATATGCCTTTTGAAAGGCTTTAAGACCTTGAGATCTACTGTAACCATTATCTACAAAAATTTCAAGAAGATGAGATTTATTTGATTCCAAGGAGTTGTCATTAGAGATTCTAAGAGCACAAGTCGCAAGAGTACACAAGACCCCAAATTTCTGAGCAAGAAAATGATGGGAACCAACATGAAGATACTATTCCGTGTGAGTCTTCTTGCGAAAAACCCGGTGAGAGATGGAACCATCGAAATTCCTCAAGAGAAATATATCAAGGAAAGTGAGGCAACCATCAACCTCAACTTCCATTGTGAACTTGATGGAATCAGAAAGTGAGTACATGTGCCCAAGGAACAGATCTAATTTCTTCCGACCATGGGGTCAGATGACAAAAGTATCATCCATGAACCTATTCCACTTCCTAGGGAAGAATTCAGCAGAGGCCAGGGCCTTAGATTCAAAATCCTCCATAAACAAGTTAGCAACAACGGGGGATAGAGGGGAGCCCATTGCAACCCCACAGGTTTGCTCATAAAACTCACCTTGAAAACTGAAAAAATTTGAGGTGAGGCAGAGGCTAACCAATTTAGAGGTGTCCTCATCGGAGATCCGTTTAATGACATCAATGGCTTCTTGGATGGGGATCTTGGTGAAAAGGGACACAACATCAAAGCTGACTAGAAGCTCACCAGGATGCAACTTGATATTCTTCCACTCCTTGATAAAGGAAGTTGATTCCTTCACAAAGGAATCGGTTTGACCTACAAGGGGTTTAAGCTTCTGGACTAAGAATTTATCCAGATGATATGAGGGACCACCTATTGTGTTAACAATAGATCTTAAGGGGCCCCCCAGCTTATGAATCTTTGGGAGACCATAGATCCGGGGGGGTAAGGGGATTTCTCTCAATAAGCTTCCTAGAAAGAGGATTAAGAGAAGAATCTGATTTACAGCAGAGAATCCCCTAAAATCAATGTGTAAGGATGTTTGCAAGTGCACCAAAGCTAGAAATTCACTATGTCGCAAATTTTCCTTCGATAGCCACGAGGGTCATGAGAAGTCTAGTCAGCACCTTGGGAAACAAACTTGCTTGAAAAAATACTTCACCTCTTGACATGATGGGATGACCATTCAAGTCGTGAGCCCTAAGAAGCCTTAATGGTAAGACGATGGTAGATTTCATCTCATTTATGAAGCAAACAACCACATTTATGAACCAAAGAAGGGAAGGAGTGTTCAAAATTTGTATAAATACAAGCTCATGGAGAGCCAAAAACCAGAAGAAGTAGTGCATTATTACACAGCCAAAATTGCTCCAAAACAATCTAGAATACCATTTTGAGTAGAATTCCACCATTGTAGAGAGTTTTCTATGTATTTTTTAGAGCAGACAAGCTTGCAAAAGAGATTGAAAGGGGGGAATCCTTGTTGAGGTCTATTGAGCACCATTTCTCAAGCAACTCCCTTCAAATGCCTTTAATACTTTATTGTAACTCTTCCACCACGAGAAATCAATAAACAGAATCTTTTTTCCAATTCCTTTGTTGATTTGTTTTGCTTCACAAGCTTGTTTTGTGTTATTTAGTTTAGTTTTAATTTAGTTTTGTTCATGCATTGTTTTAATTATATTCAATGTTTTGTTAGTCTATATTCACTCACTAACATCTCTCATTGGTATGTATGCTCCTTGTAGAAAGAAACCAACTACAAGGAAGGTGTTTTGGGGACTCATAAGCAACTAAACACACCATACAGTAACCATCGCTTGACCATGCAGTAACCCTAAAATAGACTAAAACTTCAAGAATCATGAAAGCTTCTATAGTAGGATTGTGGGTAATCTAAGTCCTTTCTCGAAGCACGGACCAAGCATTATCAAGAAATAAATCTTATAATGATATGAGCTTGTTGTTGACAATATGAAGCCCATTCCTGGAGGAGTTACATCTATTGGAGGGATATATATCAATTGAAGTCTGATATAAAAGACTGAAACTCTATGAAAAGGGCCAAGCTCTTCTAGCTAATCTCAAGACTATAAATTTGGATAGGTAAGGTTAAAGAGGTACGTATAATTTTTTCTAAACTTGCAAGTTATTTTCAAGGTTCTCTTGTCTAAAAATTCTACCTTACACATCTGTAATATTGCTTAAAATTCTAGATCCTCTAGGCCATGAAGAAACCATTAAGACTAAGCTAACGATCTCATACTCCTTTGAAAGATAATTCTAATGACCCACCTATAATTACAAACATAATGTTAATATCAACATACATACGAGGCATGCATGTGATAGCTACATATGCATGCATCACATATATCGCACTAGTATACATACTAGCTGATAATATAAATGTCTAAGTATAGAGTAATGAATCAATTATTAAATGAAAATTAGAAAACTTACTTACTAGAACATAATGAATATGTAGAATGGGGTACTTGCAATACCACCCCATAATATGAAACAAATTAAAATACTATTCAATTATATATATATATATATATATATATATATATATATATATATATATATATATGGTTTTATAATATAAAAGTGAAATTAAAGTATATAACATTTTTATATTAACTAAAAGAACTATACATTTTATTTTAGTAAAAGAAATATAATACATAAATTATATCAAGAAAAGGAACTAAGTAATATAATTAAAAGGCATATGACATAAATGTTGAATAAGTCCTTAAATAAAATGTATCAACTAAATTAGTTGACAAAACATATCTCTTAAAAATGAAATAAATAAAGTCAACTTAATTATATCTAATAACCTTATTTAAATGAAAGGTGACCGCCTCCAAACATCATTTAGGTTCCACGTAACAAGACAGGTGCAGGAAAAACAGAGAGGCAGCAAAATTGAGACGGTGGGGTTTTGGAGATATAAGGAGAAGTAAAGGAGGTAGACGGGGAGGCAAAAAAACAGAAGGAGAGGAGAATTTATGTGGAATTGTGTTGAGAGATGGAAGGGAAAATTGTATGCTGAGAGACTAGGAGATATTGAGTTTCAATTGTTCTGAGATTTTGGGCACTTGGCCAAAGTATCTCAATTTGAGTGCCTTGGAACTGAATACTGAAGCTGTATTCAGTTGGCTGGGTGGTTTTTGGTCATTTGCTAACAAGAATAGAGCAGAAGCTAGAATTACAGTGGAGCGAGAGTTACAGCAAGGAAGAATCATCATCAAACACCGAACCAGGTTAGTGTTTAAGAATGAATTTCATAAATTGGTTTGTTATGAAGGTAAATGTCAATTTTATCTGTTAAATTCCTTATTCTAAATTTTAGAATTTGAATTACGATATCAGTATTTTAATACTTGTTAAAATTTAGACTTTAGGGCTTCTAAGTTAATTTTAGAAATTGAGGGTATTTCAATAATGGATTATTATAAAAGATATGTTTAGATATATTAAGTGATTGTTGATATATGAGTATTTGAATCCTTTATTTTCATATGAAGACTAGGATCTAGGAATAAAATAAACTTCATAGAATGCTTGTCAATAACATTTCTAGGGACACATTTGTATATATATATAATTTGAAAATTTGAAGTATGGAGGATTTTAAAATTTGAAACATCTAGGGTTTGTAAACCCTAGAAAAAAATTGAATTAGAAAACCCTCGGGAAAATCCCTAGGATTGATTGTTTTTCTTTGACAAGAAGAAGCCCTAACTCTTGGAAATGACATATATGACATCTTGTTGATGTGAGGACAAGGATGGTGAAAATAACAAAAGGACCAAGATTAAGAGGGAGCTGACTTTTCTCAAAATATAAGTACTCTGCATCTCCTTCCCTTGTTTTTTATTGTTTTTATTGTCTTTGTACTTTTCTCAATTATATTTGTTATTTCATGGGCTTCTAATAAAGTTTGCATGTTGATTATAATATGTGTCGAGGTCTTGAAAGCAGATGAAAGAATAGAAATAACATAGCAAAGTACAAAGATGTAAGAATGTATTGCAGAAAGAAAGAGCAGTTTGAAGGTTCTCCTAGTGAGGAGACGATCAAGTTAAGACGATTGCCTTAGTTAGACAAGTTACTCCATATTTTGAGGAAGCTTCATAATTAAAGAAAACCTCAAACTTTGAAAAGGAATGACTCATGAAGAAATATTCATTTTAGAGGGAGCTGGAAGTAGAAGTTGGCATGTAGGATGTAACACTACAACTTGAGACTTGACGATACATCATTTAGGTTGGCAATGTTAATGATGAGTAGAGATGCTACTGATGGTTGGGATCTGGTATGATTTATTGGAAGAGCGTGAAGCAAAATTCGATTGCACTGAAAAGGTAGAAGAAGTGGCAATTGGTACAATTAGTTGTGAATTTGTTTGGATCCATAAAATGTTTGATGGATTTGATTGATCTACAAATATTTACAAGGACCTGGATTTTCATAGAAGATGGAAGTGCTTGATGATTCGAGAGTATGGTGTAGATATGAGCTGATAAGCTACAAGAAAATATCTCCACGGATGAACAGGTATTTAATGTAAGGGAAGTATGAGTACTCCTGACACAAGTTTGGGCTTGTAGTTATCTCCTCGCTAGTTGAGAGGGAGTGAGGATGGACATCGTTTTCTCCATGTGTCATGTATTATGGCCAGAAATAACTGACGTAATTCTAGTGCATGAACATGGGTAAGGAGAATGGTGGATTGGATAAGCATTAGGAACGTACATTCTTGAGTCATGTATTATGGTTGATTAGGATTAACTTCCTAAGTCGGATACATGGACTTGCTAAAGAATGGTTCTGAGGATGAATTTTTTCTTGGGATTAGGAAATGGTCCTATGAGGACATACGTTGGGAACACCTAGTTGAGGTATGTTCCTTAAGATGCGGTGGTGTCCAAATTATTGCCTCCCATCATTGTGCTCTGATATAGTGAAGAGATAAAAGGTACTTGGCAAGGCCTTGGTAGTTTGACAATGTTGGTTATGATGACTTTATCACCATTGATGCTTATTAATCTGGATCATTTCTTATAGAATTTCTCAACTTTAGAATATCCTGATAAGTCATTATGAATACCTCCCTAGTTAAGAGGGAGCGTTGGAATTGTAACTAGGTTCAATCTTCATAAATATTATTGTATCAATATGTATTGTATGTAAAAAAAAAAAAAAAAAATATTTTGTAACGTGCTCTTCATGCTTTATTTTGGTCAAAAGAAAATTTCAAAGGGCATGTTCATAATGACCGTTGTGTAAATCCGCCTCCAAAAAGAGAAGAAAATATTAGATATAAACGCCTTAGAAATGAGCCACTTCGAGGGGGAAACCTCCAATACATTACATAAATGAACAATTCTTGGATGATACAATTTACAAACCTCCTTTCTATATATAGGAGTCCATGGGGCCATAATGTAATCCTAGTCGGCCACAATGTAATCCAGCCGACCTAATAATAATAATTTTATATACAATAATAACAAAATGGGGGTTACAAGGGTACAATAATAACAATAAAGGGGTTACACTAAATAATCACAAGGTACTATACTAGTAATATAGGGACCTAACAATGACCCTATGAGAAAAAAAGAAATTTTGATTTCTTTTTGTTAGTCACATTTGTATCTCTAATCAGCCAAGTCATCCCTCCTAGTATACAAGACAACCTACACAAAGGACGTGACCCTTTACATGAAGAAATAATTATATATCAGCATATGTACTCCTTCACTTGGCAAGAAATTCCATGTACATATATGGAAGGAAATTCGAACATTTGATGCTCACCTATCTATCGCACACAGGCTAAAAAAAAACATTAAGTTTTTGTGAGAAGACAGGCTACAGGAGGATCGTTATTTCTGAAGAATGCGAGCTACAGAAGTGACAATATCTTTGCGATGTTGCAAGTTTCCAAAAGTACAGAATCTTTGTAATAATGTGAGTTCCTCGGTAGTAAATTATTTGCAATAAATGTGAGTTTTTGTGACATGACATACCTCTCTAATGTGAGTTTGTGTTGGACCATATCTTTTTGACATGCAAGCTTTATGTTGGACCATATATCTGTGACATGCAAGTTATTTTTGATGCACCAGATCTTTGTGTAATCCAAGCTATATGAATATTGAGGAATAACTTGGAGGGTTGACTTGGCAGAGTTTGGAGGGTTGGCTTGGAAATGGTTATTTTGACTTGGATTTCTTTTGTTGACGAAGAATCTGTAATGAAATGATTGACGATTTTTCCCCTGGTGGGTTTTACTCTAGCCTCTGGCCTAATCTCTGGTGTCTCTTGTCTCTTGTGCACTATGATCTCTATTTTCTTGTATTAAATGGTAATTACTTGATTAATAATAAACAAAATCTAATAATAACACTAAACTTTTCAATAATTATTTATTGTGTTAAAGAAATTCTCTCTTGCATTAAAATTTCAACACAAAGCGGTTTAGAAGTGATCTTAGAATTTTCTTGATAATTGTCTTATCTTCGATGTCTTCACCTAGCCCTTTGAGAGAATTGACAACTTCATATACCTAGAGAAAGTAAGTAGCAATGTCTTCTTCTTCATTCATTTTGAGATTTTCAAACTGACTTCTAAATTCTTGGAGCTTTACCTTATTGACTTTATCATCTCCTTGATAGATGCTAATGAGCTTTTCCCACGTCTTTTTATCTTTTTTAATATTCATCACTTCATTGAATTTTGAATCTAGCAGACCACTTGCTATAAAATTCAAAGCCTTTGCATTTGCCACATATGCTTTCTTCCCCGTAGGATTTGCTGGAAGAGGATATGGGATCTTGTATCCATCTGTGATAGACTGCCAAATTTCGACTCCAAGAGACATTAAGTAGAACTTCGTTGTAACTTTCTAAAAGTTAAAATTTGTTCCAACAAATTAGGGGCCCCTAGCATCTATACTAGCCATTGTGATTCAAAAATCCTTCTTTCAGTTGCTAGGTTATTCTTTAAAGAAGTTGGCTCTAATTCCAATTGTTGGAAATACTGAGAGGGGGGGTGAATCAATATTTCTTTCAATTATTTTTTTTAGTTAAAAATTTTATCAAAAAATAAACGAGAACATGAGAGAAAGAACATAAATAATTTATTGCTCAAAATAGTGAGGACTCTAATCCTCTTATACAACAAATCAAGCTCAAACTTGTACAACAAAATCTTTGACTTTTCCAAGGCTCCAACCTTGAATAGATCCAAGATCCTAGTTGGTCAAAATATGGACTCCAATCCTTTCACCAGCTTCCAAGCTCCAACTTGGTCAAAAATAAGGACTCTAATACTTTCAAAACCTCCAAGCTCCAACTTGGTCAAATCAAAAACTTTATAATAGATACTCACTTCAAAAATTCTCCAAAATGCCTTAAATAATGATCCAAGATTGCCTTCAATGATGCTTTAAAAAAGTTGCTTAAAAGGGTGTTTGCAATAGGTTTCAATAATGCTTCAACAAGCATCTCAAGTTTGATTCTAATATTGCACAAAAATTATTCAACATCTACTCCAATGATGGCTACAAGGTTTGCACAACAAGTCCTCTACAAGTTGCTCCAACAAGACTTCAAAATGCTTCAGTTAATCTTCAAAGTTCTCCTTCAAGTCTTCAAAGATATCTTCAACAATAATATTCAAAAATTCTCCATGGATGGCTGCTTCAAGAGATCTTCAAAAGTGCTACTAAAAGCATTGATACATAATTTCTCAAAATAGATCTTAAAATGTTTCTCAACCACAACTCTATGTCTGCTACAAATTACCTTCAAAACAACTTCAATAAGCCTGAAATTTATGCTCAAAACATGATCCAACAAGGGTATGTAAATTGTTCCAGTAGAAGGTCGAAACTGCCTTGTTATAGGTCTCCCCGGGTTTGCAAAAAATACTTGTCATTGGTCTATTATCAAGGAAGAATAGATCTACTCAAAGAAATTTCAAAAATTATGCTCCAAAACGAAGTAGATCTGCTAAATGGGTCTAATCCAATAAGTACAAAAACATTGTTCCTTCCTAAGTCAAAGTTTATTTCAATAAGCCTAGAGATCTGCCAAGACTTGCTTCACTAACATGAGTTCAGTTCATGAATATAAGGGCCAAAGTATGAGGTTTTTTTTAGGATGATCGACAAAGGAACGAAGTCTAGTCACATGCCTGAATCACTAAGGGTCGAATTTTGGACATAAGTCGAACCACATAAGTGACTGAGGTCTGGTCACAGACTCGAGCTATAAAGGGGTTGAAATCTATTGTATAGGTCGAACCATAGAATAATATAGCAACTGTTCCAAAGTGATCCATAAAAAATATAAACACATATCCAAAACAAATCCCAAAAAACATAAAATATCACCAAAAAACCCATGTTTTTGCTCCCTTGATTAGTTCCCCAGTTCATGAGGTGTGAACTTTTTGCCTCGTATCTGAATTGTCTTTCTTCATTGTCTTGGCCAAGGTGGATAGATGGAATGAGGAGTCACACTTTATATTTATATAAATTAACCTTGCATGAAGGGACATGTCTTTTGGTAATGGAGCCCACTTGAGTTTGTGTAGGCTCATGTAGGTTGACTTGAAGAATATGGATTCCCAACTTGAAAATTTAATATCTCTTCAACAAATAAGAGTTAGAGGGAAAGTAAATACTCGTTAGAAAGGCATTGAGGTATGCTACAATCCTATGCCACAATATTCTCAATATGATGTATCCTTTCACATCAATAACAAGAATTCTTCCAAAAATTCATTAAGACATGCCTCTTGGAATTGATAATCTCTTAGAGTAAGTTGTTTTACTTGATAAATTGTCTTTTGAAGAAAGGTGTTTCTCTTAGAAAAATAAAATTTCAAGTAGTTTATAGTTTTTATAAAACTCAAATTATAATTTTTCAATGAGATTTTCAATCCAATGACATTTGATTTTCATATAATCAAAGAGAATGAGATACCCAGAGCTTGCATCAATTTTCACTATCTCAATCTCAAAATAATCAAAAGTGAAATTTCACTGAAAACTAGTTGCTTCTCACAAGGCATTGATTTCCTCAAAATAAAAAATAAAAAACAGGTTTAGCATCCCAATAATCAAGATATATAGTATAAATATTCATTTTGCACAAACCTCAATGAAATTATTTTTGAAGAGAGAGATAAATGTTCATTGTTAAATAAACAAAAATCCAAAAGGGTTTGCAACCATAACAATGGAACAAATTTTTCAATGGGTATTTTATGAAATATTCAAAACTACCAAAAGTTTAATAAAGCTCCACAAAAATGTAAATTTGAATGAAATTTAAGAGAGCTTTACTAAATATCGTAACGGTCCTTGAGTCCATCAGATTCATTATATATTCTCGTTGTTCTAAAAATAATAGCAGGAGCAGCGGTATGAGCCATGATAACTTTGCCAGATTTAGAGAAACCATAACCAGATTTGCTCAAAAACATCTTGAACAACATGAATGTGACGAGGAGAAGGAGCCTAGAGATATTTTGCAAGAAAAATCCTAGCACCTTCCCAACTCTTCATAAAAATGGAAAGCTAAGTGGGTATTGAGGTAATTGTCCTCGAGTCCATCTGACGCATCTGACTCATTGTCTTATTCCAGAAACAATAACAAGAATAATGGGAGGATCCATGATAACTTTACGAGAGTTAGAGAACCCATAGTCAAACTTCACATGCCTAGGAACGTCTTGAATGACAAGGAATGTTCTTTTTGAGCCCTATGGGATGCCAAAACGTTGAGTAAGTTGACTACCTCCTGGTTTTTGGTGGTAGTGGCACAAAAAAATACCTATACAAACGTCATATTTTGATTGGAAGGATGCAAACAAAAATGAGGTTTTGCGATTGGTTGGGGTGAACAATGTTTATCCACTCCAATCCCGCAGAAAAACGCGAATAAGAGTAATTACACATTTCCCTGGCAACAAATGAAAATATAAAATATTTAAATTTAAAATACTTTATTTTTCTTTATATAAAGTTGATATAAAATTATGTTTTTTAATATGGATATTAATATATTTTATTTGTGGTTAATACTAAAATATATTTTTTATTAACATATTTTTGTTTTAAATTATACATGTCAACTAAACATTGAATAAATTACACATCGTGTAATATCAATAATCTTATGTTTACATGACATCTATATAATTTGATGTCAAATTAAAATGGAAATTGAAGTACTTTATTTATGGCCAACATCAATTTTTTATATTAATACTATTTTCTAATTTTTAATTGTAAGTATTATTTTATTATTTTTAAATGTAACGTTACATGATAACATGTCTCTCGTATTGGGTTGTAGAGTGCCTCTTGACACAATTGACAACTACGTTAATGTATCTAGTGATTTCTTTAGGGACAACTTCTAAAAATCTCCCATGCATTTTCGTGTAAAAATGTGCTCTATGTTATTCTAACATTAGATGATTTCTTCATGCATAATTCTTTAGATAATTTTTTATCTTACACTCCCACCACTCACAAATATCTTCAAAATTGACATCTATGTATGCATGATTTTCTCAATACTCAAGTTCACACACCATTAGGAATGGAACCAATGTTGTGATCTAGGGAATTGTACAAAGTTACTAGCAATGAACCACTCAATTAATAAACATACTTATATTAATATACATATATACACACATATATGAGATAATGGAAGTATAACAAAAGTGGTGGGAGATCAACAAGTAAGCACTTATATTAATGCACCACACTTGTTATAAAATAATCTTTCATTTCTCATAGTACATAATGTATATTTGTATCACATACTTTTAGTTACTAGGTAGTTATAACTATCTAACTACTTATGTTGGTCAACCAACTTACATTTTAACTTGGTTGATTGACTTGAATGGTGAGGATTACCAACTTACTCTTCAACTAAATAGTCGACAACTGGACCCTCCAATAGTTGGTATGATTTAAAGAAGGCTGGTAAGGAACAATATATATATAGTTCTCGTTCATGGAAAGAAATATACTGTCAACTTCCTCCATCCACGATGAACATCGAGAGAAGCCAAGAGCCTATTATGACCACTAATTTTCATTTTGTATGTTCTCTAATGGAAATGTTCTTTTTAGATCCACAACTAATCCTTTATAACTATGTCGATGATATTCTAGACACGGAGGATTCTATTTATTTAGATATGCATGACCACATTGATCCTTTGGATAAAGTGCTCAACCATTTGTCAAGATCAAGTGAATTGTAAGGAGTCGGCATGGGCACTTAGGAATGGGGCCCAAATTTATGGATCAACTATTTAGACTACTTCAATAGTGTAGCTAGCTCTTCTACATGGGACCTTGGTTCTCTGGATTATTTTAGAGTCGTAGTCAACAACCATACATAGGGCCCATGTTTATGGTTGTACCTCTTCACTACAAGTGTTGATATTGACACTTTCATAACGGAGTAGATTGTTGGGATAATATTTAGAGGTGTAATGTGGGGCCAAAGGGTCCATTAGAGTAATTAGTAGAGGCCATTCAATGTAAAGTGGATTGGTTCTGTTATGTTTGTTATTATTAAATAGGGTCCATTGTGGTAATTCGTATAAAATATATGTGATGTCGCCTCATGGAAAAAGGCCCACTAGGTAGTTAGCATGGTATTATGAAAAGGAAAAAAAATGTGTGTGTGTGTGTGTGTGTGTGTGTGTGTGTGTGTATAAAATAAAAAATCTTAGCTGTAAATAAGGATGCACTCCTCCGTATGGAGAGTATAATGGAGTGTATTGTATTAGGGTTTAGCTCATTTTGGAGTCACCCTACCTTAAGGGACAAGTGAACAAGAGTGGATTTCTCCCATAAAAGAACCACTATATGATGCTTCCCTTCCTTGAGGGTATTTTCATACAATCAAGTAAAGGGTATTCTCTAATTTACTCTTTGATATATTATTTGTGATATTGTTTTAATATCTAAGGTACATAACATTATGCACCTCCCTTATTATCCTCCCTTGGTACATTACAATTGAAGAAGTGAAGGGGCTTTATCTCTTACTCATCTTTAGAACTTCCTCCGGTATACATTCTTCTCCCCTTTTCCCTCTAACTACTTAGCCTTGACACACATACTACAAATTTCCATGCTCCCTACAAACCTACTAGCAAAAAAGAATTTTGATGCAATTAAGGACCTACCGAAGATATTGTGAGCCCACATTTAGTGTTATATCATCACAAAGCCCCCCACTAAGGTTATCCTTAATGCATATCCATGCCACTATTGTTCTCTCCATGACCAAAGTTTTATTCTCAATTTGTATGTACGTCCCTAATTTATTTCTAATTATCTTTACTATATTTGAGCTTTAAAACTCGAATGAAAGGTGCAAAAGCTTGATCCATACTAGTTGCTTATAGTTTTGTTATCTCACCAAGTCCATCCATCACTCCCATTATCTGATATAGAAGCATGTAAGCATGGTTAAAGTATGCTCTTCCAAGTCAAGCTTTGTTATTGTCCTCCTTTGAACATAGATATGATAAATCCTTTTGAACTTAAGCATAACTTAGGTGAATAATCTAGTCTCTTACCCCAGGAGGTCAAGACCCGTCCTTTCACTATTTTCTTCTCTAGTTATCTACCACCAAACCTTCCAATGAATACTTACATTGAATATTTTATGAAGGTTCCCTCCACTAACCTTTTTCCAACTTTGTCTACATGTCCCCTTTTTCTCTGCTTAAAACGCTAATTTATTTTCCTGACCTTTTTATTTTCTTCTAATCTTTTTATTTTCTTCTAATCTTTTTATTTTCTTCTTATCTCTTTTTAGACTTATCAAACTCCTAAGCATTCTCTTCATTGATCAATATAGCTCCTTTGTTGTTCTAATTTCAACTCCTTTCATAATGAGAATGGACGGTAAATATTTGGGAAGGAAATTATCTAAAGGGGCCTTAATATCATTATTTAGTGAATCATTTCCTCCCTCAACCCTCATATCATTTGGAATGATTCACATAGTTGTTAATATATTATCCCCTTTCTTAGTTACATCCCATCCCTTAGTAATATGATTTGCAATGGATTTGAGGTTAAACATGGAAAGCATCACCATTTTCCTTTCTATATATGAGTTATATTTTCATCAGTACCATTGTACCATCTCCTCCTAATTACAACACTTTTCCTCCATCTTTCTCGATGCCTACTTAGGAGGTGAAACTTCCCTAGTTCCATTACCATTGTTCCTTCCTTCCTCTATGTTCTCTCTTAGTTTATAGACCTTAACCCCAATGGTTTTGGTACCATTTTTTTGTCCCTCCTCCCATATTCATCATATTTCCTTTTAACAAAAATTCAAATAATCTCCTATATCTACAATAGGGAGACTCATGTGAATACTCACCTTCATCTTTTATTATGTATTTTGATATATTGTAACAAGAGGTTTTACCCTCAAAGAGGCTTCTTACTCATTTAAGTGTGGCCTTATTAAATTGGGTATTTCTTATGTTTGTTTAGTTATTTGGTTCATAACACCTCATATTTGAAAATATTGAAAATATTTCATCTCGGAGAGAGAGAGAGACAGGGAGATAAAGAGATATTTTAAATTTCCAAAATAGATTATAAATATAAATGAAAATGTGTTAGTTAAACCACCAGTTGATATTAATGGTCAACTTACCTTGATCAATGTCCATGACTAGGATGTAGAGAAACTATAGAAATTACTTGGAATAGTTCTCAAGCCATATAATTGGAAGGTGGATTGGTTGAGGAAATAAATATTCATGGACATGCACTTTTGAAGTCCTCTTCAAAGCTTAGGGAAGGAGATGATGAGCCAGCTTGGGATGTAAACCTTGCTAAATGATACTACATAACTAAGATGGTTTATTCAATATCCTTTGTCCCTATACAAGATATGGATAGAAGCTGGCGGCAGGATGATGTATGAAATCTCAAAGCATTGCAAAAATTAATGTATTTATGTGATGATTGCTTTCCAACAAAGTCTTGACTCTAGACAACTTAACAAAATAGCATGACAAGGACCAAGTATTTGTATGTTTTGTAAGGAAAATGGAGTGTCCAACATATATTCCCTCACTATCATTTCTTAAGAGCTATGTGGGATGCAGTTAATGATATCATTGGTGGTAAGGGGATTTGTAAAGGTACCTTTGTGGAAAAGGCATTTGAAAAATAAAGAGAGGACAAGGAAGTTCTAAAACACTCAGCACTTATATTGGTAGTCCTTTAGACTACATGGTTAGCTAGAAACAAAGTAATATGTTTTGATAATTACTCCACTCCTCTTAATATTCCACATAGGACAAATTATATTTATGACAAGTTTCCATGAGGAAAACTTTAAAAAATGACAAGGTAGGTAATGGAAATTTAAGGTAAGCAAATATTTTTCTCGGGGCTATTGTGATGGATCCTCTAAAGGAAACCTTGGATGTTGTGGTGCAAGGGGTGTCCTCTACCTTTCACGGGGGTGTAATATAATATTTTACCATGGTATTGGTTAAGGTATAATAACTACGCAAAGGTTAGGGTTGCCTTATTACTATTCATAGAAAAAGAGAGGCAAGTGGGGGATAATGAAATCCTTGGGGACTCGAGGCTAGTAATATAGTGGATGAGTGAAGAATAAAATAATAAAAAATTGTTTATTTGAGATGTGATGAGAATGGAAAATGAGATGAAAATAAAATTCTCATGGTTATCCTTCTTCCATGTATTTGGAGGAAACTACATTAAAATTTACAACTTTGTAAAGAGGGTAATGGTGTTTGAGTAAGGATTGTTAATAATGATTAAAGTTGTAAGAGATGAGGTTTCATCGTTCCCTCCATAAAATATGCTCCATTAGTTATAGTTTGGTTTATTATTCTTCTCGAGATGGATTTTTGTTGTTGAGTGTATCCTTCGGACATTTTACTTGAAATAAAAAGAGAATTTTTTTCTATAAAATAATGTATTTAACCAATAATTATATTATTTGTATTTGATCAACATTCACAGACTTAGTTTAGCTTTTCCATGAACAAAAACACATGTGGAAACAAAATCTAACACTCGTGGACATGGAATTTCTTTCAATTAAAATGAAAATCAAAAAGGGCATAAGTACCTTTGAGATCAA
Organism: Pinus albicaulis; assembly: GCA_034641835.2. Classification (NCBI taxonomy): domain Eukaryota; kingdom Viridiplantae; phylum Streptophyta; class Pinopsida; order Pinales; family Pinaceae; genus Pinus; species Pinus albicaulis. The sequence goes on along the minus strand of CM076570.1, from coordinate 1,208,472,302 downwards.
TTTCAACCCTCTACCCCAAACTACTACTAAAAATATTCCATGAATATTCTTTGCAGGTTAAATCCCTACCATCCACCTAATAAACATTGATATTAAAATTAAAATTTTGAAAGCCCTATTGTAAAATAGACACGCCCATCGACATAATTACATATTCTTCCTAAGAACCATCGCCATTTATTTTTATTTATTTTTCATTTCAACTAAAACCTTATACTAGATGCATTATACATCATCTTCGAGGCACATGCATATTTCCATTCAATTAATGTATAACTTCACACTTTGTATTGAATCCACATGCAAGAATAAAATATATTTTAGATGATGCATATCTCTTTTATTGCAATATGGATGTATTTGGATATTTGTTTTCTTTAATGGCTTTAAATTGCGTGAAAGCTCATAAATCGGTATTAGCAAGGTTTTAAGACTTAGTAAATCCATTGCAATATTGATATACTTGGATATTTCTTTTTTCATTAGGTTTAAATTGTGTGTAATTAATATCAATAACTTGTAAGTTGGTATTAGCAGAAACATGTGATTTGGCAAGTTGAGATGTCTGGAGACACTCCCATATGGAGGTGTTACTTCAAAGGGTGTCTACTCTTTGTTGAGAAATATAACTAGTATCGGTCTTCATAATTGTATTTAAGTCATGATGTAATGTATTTGTCAAAAGAAATGAAAAAGAAAATTATTTATTAGCATGGGTTTCATGCTTATTTATTTTTGTTTTAGGTCAAAGCACCCATTGAGTGCTTAGAGTGCTTATGTAAAGTGTCATTGTCCATGTCATCATGTTGTAGACCCTTCTCGGGCTTTGTACATTGAGAAATAAATTTGCAAAATAATCAAAATTGTAAGTTGAGCCTCCTCCATCAACTCGACTTTCCCACTCTTCATGTCGGCCTCATAAAGGAGACTCAAAGTTCTATATATATATATCCATGCACTTGACTTATTGAGAGTGACATACATTCATGAATTCAACCGAAAACTTTTCAAGTAAAGAAGGAAGTGCGAAGAAGTTTTTATCATTACAAAAGAAGAAATAATATCGGTGAAAAGGGAACAAATATTTGAGAGCCGAAATTATGCCATGCGTGTGGGCTAGGGTTTATGCAGGTTCATTCTACCATAAGTCAAGACTTCAGATGTTGCAGAGAGGGTCGAGACAGTGTTTGACTAATATTTTAGAGAATAATTTGTGTTGACATGTGAATAATTTGACTTAACTACATGGGAGGTTGACTTGATGGATTGGAAGAAGTCTATAGTTTGGTCAAAAGGTCTAGGTTATCTCATTTGATCTAATTCTGAAGAATAGAAGAATTTATTTGGGTTTTACCCTAAAGAGGGGTTTTGCCCTTGCTGACTGCCTACATCTTATGTTCATTTTTGTGATATTCATGTTTTTTCCATTTATTTGATGATAATAACAGTAACAAAATCAATAGAAGAAAATTATAATATCACAGGTAAATGTCAAGTAAGAGAAATCAAGAATAATTTGTCTTACTGTTGCCCTAATGGACTTCTCAACACCCTTTGAATCTCATCACAACGCGTCAATATTAATTAATTAATATGTATAAACTCTACCCCCCTTTGGTTTTAAGTACATGACTTTCAAAGAGGAAACACATATTCTCAACTATTAAACCACTCAAGTTGTACACAATATATTTAGATACTTATTGCCAACACAGTACAACACATGCGACATGATAACTACTTCATGACCCTTATCTATTATTTAGAGATATTATATAAATGAATTTGTTGTAAATGAACTTATTTATGTAAATGAATTTGTTGTAGTTTGTAAATATTTGCAAATGCTTTATTTAAGTGTAAATGTTTTTCTCTAAAGAAAACCTCACGGGAAATCCTAAGCACTTCTCCGCATTTTGTGGGCAATATCTAGTGTAAACTCACCGATGCTAATTATAAGAATAGACTTGAAAGGGCCATTGACTAACTTCTGCACATTTTGTGGAAAATATCTAGTGTAAACTCACCAATGCTAATTATAAAAATAGAATTGATAGGGCCATTAACTAAAGCACACAATAGAAGCAATTATCCCATGGGTTTGACTTCAAAAATTCCTACATAAAACTGAAACAACTCGACCATTCAACTAATCCAATTTAGATACTTATTGCCAACATAATACATCTCATGCTACATGATAACTAATTCATGACCCTTATCTATTATTTAGAGATATTATATAAATGAATTTGTTGTGAATGAACTTATTTAAAATCATTTTGTTGTAGTTTGTAAATATTTGCAAATGATTTATTTAAATGTGTAAATGTTTTTTTCTAAAGAAAACTTCACACGAAACCCTAAGCACTTCTCTGCATTTTGTGGACAATATCTAGTGTAAACTCACAAATGCTAATTATAACAATAGATTTGATAGGCCCATTGACTAACTTCTCCACATTTTGTGGAAAATATCTAGCGTAAACTCACCAATGCTAATTATAACAATGGACTTGATAGGGCCATTAACTAAAGCACACAAAAGAAGCAATTATCCCATGGGTTTGACTTCGAAAATTCCTACATAAAACTCAAACAACTCGGCCATTCAACTAATTGATTAATTGCACTCAGAGGTGTTCTACAACCCAGTGTGGGAGTGATGTTGTAGTGGTGTAAATGTTTGTAAACATTTACATGTCGACTCAATTGAAAATAATAATAATAATAATAATGTAGAGCTTGTAAATGAGTGTAAACATTTAAATGTTGGCTCGATTAATAATAAGAAGTTAAAAGTAACAAAAATAATAAAATCCAGTTTATTTTTCTCTGAACAGTGGGAATGTATGCAACCAACTCACAAAACAATAGAAATAATAGACCAACGACTTAAAAAATATCCTCTTCGAACGTAAAACCTCCTTTACATTACACAAATGAACAATTCTTGGATGATACAAATGACAATACCTCCTTTGTATATATAGGAGTCTAAGGGGTCACAATATGATCACAGCCTACATAACAATAATAATTTAAAGGCACAACAATAATAATAAGGGGGGCACACTAGTATTATAGGGACCTAACATGCCCCTCTCCTTCAAAAAAGTGTTGTCCTCAACACTTGAGTAGTTTTGGATGATTCTGTATAAAATTATCATTCTCCCATTTGGAATCTTCGGCGGGTAAGTTCTTCTAGTTAATGAGATACTCTGAAATTGATCGATTATGTAGTCGTCAAGTTCTTGTTTCCTTGACTACTTCAAGCTCAAATATGATTTTTCCTTGATCTGAGTATGAATGTTAGTTTTGCGGTGCTAATTTCATCTTCAGATTTAAAATTTATTTTTGATCTTATGCTTGATGTACATAGGTTTCCGTGTTGCTTATGTATGTCAAACAGGTAAATTAACTGAGTTTTATGAGTAAATTCAAGATCATAAAGTATGAAATAAATATGTTGAACAATCACAAAAATATACACAGCAAAACATCACAATTGATCCATCAACACAAGGTTTTGATGAAGGAGATCACCCCTCCTGGGCTACATCTCATTAGTTCAGCTTCCATGGCTTGGGCCTCTCTATTAGCTCAAAAGTTTTAAAAAAAATGATGTTTACATTCACCTACAACTCCAAACACATGCTCCAATGAGTTCAGAATTCTCAAATCTATCAGAAATGACTATTCATTCTCTCAGTTTGGTCTTCAGCTCATCTAGGCATGGCCTTCCCTCCTGGTGGCCCTAGGCTTCCTTTTTCTTCAAAGTGACAAGAACACCTTTAGAATTGCTCCTTTGCCTCTAAAACCTGTACCAATGTGTTCAGAGCATGCCAATTTGCTAGGAATGACTCTTCTTAAGCCAAAAATGGTCGAAAATTGCTCAAGATATGCTTCATTCAATTTTCCTTGGAAATATCCTTCAAATCTGGAGAAGACTCCAGACAAGTTTGCCAAATATGGAGAATATGCAAATTTTGGAGGTGCCCCTAAAATTAAGCCAAGTTAATTATGATTTAATTAATATTAATTGTGGTAGTTAAGGGCAGATAAGCTGAGATTAGTGCTAAAGCGTGTTTAATACTAATCGTGGATTAAATAAATGCTTAACGCATAGAAATGGGAATAGGGTAATTAACCTCGCTTCATAAAATTTAATCTGCTCGTTTAGAAACCTCCATGCCCATGGTCTTATGGTTTAGTTTCATGGGGAGGGGGCTAGCCCCCTCCAAACCCCCACCGAATGACACGTCACACTTTAAATAGTAATCAGAGCCTATATATAATAAGGATTTTCATGAGGGCTCGTTGGTGAAGATGTTTGTTTGGCACGGGGGTGGTCATGGGTTCGACCCCAACCCCCGCACATATATTTTGTTCCACGAAACTACGCCCTTACCATATTTTATAAACTATGGTTTATAATAATATGTGCCACCATAGCATATAATTCGACTTTGCCACCAATATAAAACTCGGACTTCGGAAATATGGCAACCACCATGTTTAAAAATTAAATTCAAACCTTGGATTTGGAGAGAGCCCACTAGAGGGGGCACATGGCGGCCCCTAGTTGGACCACGTGTCAGCCTCTGGTTGGTTTGTCCCAAACCAATAAAAAAAATTGAATTCAACTTTAGGAGCAGATATATATAAAAAAATTCACCTTCAAACCAATTCAGTGAATCCTGTTGTGACACTCGTCACAGTGTCACTGGACAGAAACTGAAGAATATTCCCTGCATGCTGATAGGGTTGCCATGTCATCAACCTGTCATTGTTCTGCAATTTTTTTAGTTGCTTAGGAAAATGAATAACAGGCTCTATCTCCTTCATCCAAACTTTGTTTTCAACGAAATGAATTGCGTCGAATTGCTGGCGACGAGCTCTTCGTTGTCGTTCAATTTCCAATCAATTCTGAGAACTTTAATTTTTAGCTTTTACACTAAGCACCTGATCATTCCTCCCCATTAGAATACTTTTGGACCCCAACATCTCTTACATTACTGATCATGTGGATGATGCTATTGTTCCCTCACCCTTCTAGTCTCTATCCACTGAAATTTTCCCAATTTCATCACATTGAGCTTTTCACAAAAACTTAACTCTTTCCTTGACTCTTGCGACTTTCTCTTTCTGTCATTGACACTGTTATGCTGCAATTTCCATGAATTTGCAAAGCAGCAAGCTATTATTGTAGAAACCATCTTGTTCCTACCTTGGTCACTAATCAAAGGAAACTTAAAAATTGTCTCACCTTGCACACAGTCACCGTGGTAATTTTTAGCTGCTCTTGCTTTGTACTTGCGTCGAATCTTGACCAAGTATCTTTTCCATTGCCATGTACCCTTTGGAACACTTTTGGAACCCATGCATTCTTTGTCAAACTGCTTTGTCTCTTTCTCTTTGACCTTTGCACTCTCTTGCACCGGCATCTTGTTTCCAACACTGCTCAACACTCATGTTGATTGCTGCAAATCTGTCACATCTTGTTCACCTCCTTTCAAAGGAAACCTGTTAGAATCCTGAAACATCTCATTACAATAATAAGCATCTTTTTGAAAGTTTTGATTCAAAACATCTCTTTGTTTGATCATCAACAATGTCGAATTCTGACTTGCATTCACTATCCTCTTCATTTCTCTTACATGTATAAGGGACAAACTTGTCTTCTTCTTATGCGTCTAACCATGTAATCAATACCATATTTAAACAAGTGGTACTTATTCTCATGGAAATGAAATATTGATTTCCTATCATACAGATAAGTACTTCCCAATACAATACCTAATATCTCAAGCGGCACCACATCAAGCACAACTTCATCAAGAAAGTTTGAGTTGATGGCGAATATTAGTACGCACTTCCTTGTAACCTGCAAGTTTGCATTCTTGCATATCCACCCTAAAGGATAAGGTCTTGGATGTCTAACAGTTTCAATATCTAGTTGCTTAACCAAGTCTTCGGAAATCAAGTTAGCTTGTGACCCACTATCAAAAAGTGTATCAATCTTGGTATGTTTAGAGACAACTCTGATATGGAAAATTTCTATTCTTGAATCTTCATCTTCAGTGACATTGGAACAATTTTAAGAACTATCGCTTCTAATATGTTTACCTTTCAAACCCATGGTTGTAATCTTTGTCTCATCTCCTGAATCTGACCCTAAGTCATGTTCAACTATAGCAACAATTTTACCCTTTTCTTTGGCTTTCAGTTTTGTTTGGCTTCAATTCTGGATGAAGTTGCCAACAATGGTCTTCATCATGGCCATTCTTCAAACAATGTTTACATGTGAGTTTTTATTTCTCTCTTTTAATAGAGCTATTTCTTTTTCCTCTTCCATAAAACTTTCCCTTTCCTTTACCCTCACTTTCGCTTTTCTCATCTATATTATGTTTCCCTCTTGCTTCTAAATGTGTGGCTTGAACACAAACTTCATCTATTTTAATGGGATTAAACATAATAATAGTGTGCCTAAGGTAACTGTGCAAATCCCCAACATACTTCAACAAATTTTCTTGAGAATATAAATTAATACCAAAATAAGAGCTCTTATCCTAAATTCATGAGTATAATATTACACACTTTGTCCTTTCAACTATCTAAAATTTTTCCAATCCAATATAATAGCCTTTTGCATGTAAGCTAAGGGATAGAATTGAATTTTAATGTCAACCATAAAACTTGACCAAGACATACAGATCTTACCGTAGTTTTTAATCTCTTATTGAGTCCTTGCTTCCCACCATACAAGTGTAGATCCTTCCATCCTCAAAGAATCCAATTGAATCTTTATGTCATCTTCATGAAGGTTCTGAATTCTACAATACACCTCCAATTGATGTATCCAATTTTCCAATATTTTTGCATTTACCTCGCAATTATACATTGGAAGCTAAAATTTGACATCAAGTTTGAGTAAGGGTGTTTTCCTCTTGTGGCTTTTGAGTGAGTATGGTTAGTTTTTGTGGTGGAAGTGGAAGATGATGTTGATGGAGATGATGAGGAAAATGAAGATGGTGTAGATGGAGTTGGATTTCCTCCACTACCCTTTTAACTCTTCTCTTCATCCTTCTTATCATCTGAAGTTCCTTCTCCATGTGGAGGCTAGAACCTTCTCCTTCCATCCCAACAGTAAATGCATCAAACATAATTTTAACCATCCTCTTTATGTCATTGAAATCTCTCTTGACATAATCCTCTTCTGAATGACCTTCTCTTTCTCCAAAACCTGACATGATGGCTATCGATTCAAGCTCAACTTCTGATGCTTGTACCTCTTCAATATTAGCTTCTTGACATAAAACTTGAGGTGCTTCAAGTGCAACTATGAATGGAACTTTGGGTGGAGATGGTACTCTTGTAGCTCTCCTTCTTCTGGTCCTAATCTCAGGACTTGCAACCAACAATTTCCCTTCACCTCTCTACAACTTTAACCTTGTCAGCATCACAAATTTGCAACCATTAGACTTCCACAAAACTCAAGAAACTATCAAGAAAATAACCTTTCCTTTCAACCAAGCTCTGATACCAACTTGATCTGAGGATGAATGTTAGTTTTTTTGTACTAATTTCATCTTCAGATTTAAAATTTATTTGTTGATCTTATGCTTCATGTGCATAGGTTTCCTTGTTGCTTATGTGTGTCAAACAAGTAAATTTACTGAGTTTTATGAGTGAGTTCAAGAGCATAAAGTAAGTAATGAATATTTTGAACAACAGCAACAATATACACAACAAACCATCACAATTGATCCATTAACACAGAGTTTTGATGAAGGATTTCACCCCTCCTAGGCTACATAACCTTGGTCCAACTTCCATCGCTTGAGCCTTTGTATTAGCTCAAAAGTGAAAAAATTTATGTTTACATTCACATACAGCTCTTGAAACGTACTCAATGAGTTCAGAATGCTCAAATCTATCAGAAATGACTTTTCATTCTCTCAAGTTGGTCTTCAGCGCATTTAGGCATGGCCTTCCCTCCTGGTGGCCCTAGGCTTCCTTTTTCTTCAAAATGATAAAAACACCTTTATAATATCTCCTCTGCCTCTACATCTTGTACCAATGTGTTCAGAGCATGCCAATCTGCTAGGAATGACTCTTCTTGAGCCAAAATTGGTCGAAAATTGCTTAAGATATGCTTCATTCAATTTTCCTAGGAAATCTCCTCCAAATCTGGAGAAGACTCCAGATAAGTCTGCCAAATATGGAGAATCCTACGATTTTGGAGGCGCCCCTAAAATTTCTCCAAGTTAACTATGAGTTACTTAATATTAATTACGATAGTTAAGGACGGATAAGCTGAGATTAGTGCATAAAGTGCGTTTAAAACTAATCCTAGATTAAATAAATGCTTAACGCATAACAATGGGATTAAGGTAATTAACCCCGCTTAATAAACTTTAATCAGCTCGTTTAGAAACCTTCGCACCCATGGTTTTATGGTTTGGTCTCATGGGGAGGGGGTTGGTCCCCTCCAAACCCCAGTCAAATGATGCATCATACTTTAAATAGTGGTGGGAGCCTATATATAATAAGGATTTCCATGAGGGCTCGTTGGTGAAGATGTTTGGTTGGCGCAGGGGTGGTCGTGGGTTCAACCCCGACCCCCGCACGTATATTTTTTTCCACGAAACTACGCCCTTACCATAGTTTAAAAACTATGGTTTATAATAATATGTGCCACCATAGCATATAATTAGACTTTGCCACCAATATAAAACTCGAACTTTGGAAATATGCCAACCACCATGTTTAAAAATGAAATTCAAACCTTGGAGTTGGAGAGGATCCACCAAAGGGGGCACACGGCAGCCCCTGGTTGCACCACTTGTCAGCGTCTAGTTGGGTTGTCCCAAACCAATAAAAAAAATTGAATTCAACCTTAAGAGCAGATTAAAAAAATAAAATAAAATAAAAAATAAAAATAAAAATCACCTTCAAACCAATTCTGCGAATCCTATTATGATTCTTGTCACATTGTCACTGGGAAAAAACTGAAGAACATTCTCTGCATGCTGACTAGGCTGCCATGTCATCAACCTGTCACTATTCTGCAATTTTTTTAGTTGTTTAGGAAAATGAATAGCAAGCTCTTTCTCCTTCATCCGGACTTTGTTTTCAACGAAACGAATTGTGTCGGATTCCTCACGATGAGCTCTTCATAGTCGTTCAATTTCCAATCAATTATGAGCACTTTCATTTTTTAGATTTTACACTAAGCACTTGATCATTCCTTCTTCGTCAAGTTCTGGCAACATTGTTTGAACTGAAAGATTGTCACTGATAACCTTCTTCAAGCATGAAACATGGAAAATTGGGTGTACTCAAGAAGATGCAGGTAGCTCCAATTTGTATTCCACAATACCAAAATTTTGCAACACCTTATAAGGACCATAGTACTTGGGTGATAATTTATTATCCTTCTTATCTTGCTTGAGGGACATTTTTTTGTATGGTTGTAGCCATAAAATATCCAATCACCTACATCAAAACTTCTTTCAATGTTATGTTGATATGCCTATTGTTTCATTCGATTCTCGCGAGAGTGAGGTAATCCTTTAAGAGTTGGAGAACTTTTTTTTGAGCTCGATGTGATCTTCCATAAGTGCCATATATGGGGTCATTTTTGTTGCAATATGGAAGGAAGTGTTATACCACCATTCAGCTAGAGTAACCACCTGACCCATTGTATTTGTTTATCAGATACAAAAACAACGAAGATATTCTTCCAAACATTTGTTCATTATCTAATTTTTCCCATCAAATTGAGGATGATAAGATGAACTATGAGCTAATTGACTGTCAAGACAAGAAAATAATTTTGTCCAAAAATTTCCAGTGAAAATATGATCTCAGTCACTTACTATAATCGTTGGGTTTCCACGAAGCTTTTGAATTGTTTCCATAAATGCAGTAGCAACTGTACTGGCTTTAAAAGGATGAGATAATGCAAGTGTGCATACTTGGTAAGTCTATCAACTACCACCATGATGACACTCTTTCCTTCAAACTTGGGTAAACCTGTGATAAAATTCGTTGATACCTCTTCCCAACGCTGACTTGGAATGGCTAAAGGTTGTAACAGACCTAGGGTCTTAATTGTCTCATATTTATTTTGTTTGAAAACCAAAAATTTTGACACAAAATTTTGAATATTAGATTTAAGGCCATCCAAAAAAATTTCCTTTTTGACCCTGTGGTAAGTTTATAAAATCTTGAGTGCCTTATTGAGGGGATAGGTGTGCAATTCCAAAAGAATATTTTGTTTGAGTTGGGAATTATTACAAATATATAAGTGATCTTGGTACCATAATGAATCATTTTTCCAGCTAAATGTATCAGATGTACTAGGATCTTGCTGAAACTTTTGAATGAGTGTCCACACATCTTCATCATTCTTCCATTCGTCCCTTGTTTTAGTTATCCACTTAGGTCAGATACTATAAATGGCACAAAGAAATGCTTATACATCCTCATCCTTTCTTGAAAGTGCATACGCAACATCTTTGTGACCCATTTTTGTTGCTCTCCTAAAGATAAACTTTGTTCCAAAAATTATTTAAGATTATCATGATTTGTTTTCACCTTGAAGTGTATTTCCATTAGGCAAGGTCACCATTTCTTGAGTGCATGTAGTATTGCCAACATTTCCTTCTCATAAATAGGTTTATGTAAATACTTTTCTTTGATTGGGCGGATTTCAAAAGTAATGGGTTTTCTTTCTTGCATTAAAACCGCACCAATTCCATTTCGTGAGGTGTCACATTCCACAATAAAGGTTTTTGTGAAGCCGAGCGTAGCTAAGACTGATGCTTGGCACATTGCCTTTTTAAGATGTTCAAAGACCTTAGTTGCTCCTCGAGTCCAAGAAAATGCATCTTTCTTCAATAATGATGTTATAGGTGTTGCTATTCTCCCATAATTCTTAACAAACTTGCGATAATATCATGTCAACCCAAGAAATCCTCGAAGATGCTTTAGGGTTGTGGGGATTTTCGATTCCTTCATGGATTTAATTTTGGTAGGGTCTACCTTAGCACCCTCATGAGATACAATATGACCCAAATATTCCACCTCTTGTACTCCAAAGAAACATTTCGAGGTTTTTGCATATAATTGTTTCTCCTCCAATATTTTGAGCACCATGTCAACATGTTGAACATGATCCTTCCAGGACTTGTCGTAGATTAGTATATCATCAAAAAATACTAACACAAATTTTCTAAGGAAGGGTTTGAAAATGGAATTCATTAAACCTTGAAATGTGGAAGGTGTATTAGTAAGGACAAAAGGCATGACCAAAAATTTCTAATGACCCTCATGAGTACTCAATGTTTTTTTTCAGAATGTCTTCAATATTCATTTGATGATATCTCGAACGAAGAGCCTACTTGGTGAAGTAAATTGCTCCATGTAATTCATTCAACAATTCATCAATGACAGGAAAGGGACATTTATCTTTAATAGTGATCTTGTTGAGATCCCTATAATCCAGACACATACACCATGATCCATCCTTATTGTGCACCAATACTACTTGAGCAAAGAAATAACTTTGACTAGGTTGATATATACCATACTCTAGCATTTTTGCAACCATACGTTCAATCTCACTCTTTTTGGCATAAGGATACCTGTAAGGCCTGATGTTTGGAGGAACACTTCCTGGGATCAAATGAATAGCATGATCATGATCACGAATAGGTGGGAGGCCTTTGTGAGTCTCAAACACCTTGGAATTATTTTCCAATACTTTTTGGAGATTTAGAGAAATAGATGATTTCGATGTTTGAACCCCTAGTGTCATAATTGTGCAATTACGCCTTTTTGTTCTTTCTTAAAAATCTTTGTCATGGCATTAGAGTTGATTATCTTTCCTGGTTTCCTTGCGATACCCCTTAATTCAACTATCTTTCCTTCCCAAAAAAAATTCACGAAAAGTTCTTGAAAATTAAAAGTTATCATCTCCAAAGATTGTAAGCATTGGACTCCTAGTACAACATCAGCACCACCCATTGGAATGGACAGCATTTGAATATTCAATACATAATCCCCCATGGTTAACTTTATATTATGGCACTTTCCAGAGCAATTTACAGTTCCTCCATTTGCAACCATCACTTGACACTCTCGTGTTGGATATAGGAAGCAATTCAATTCCTTGGCTATCTTACAATGAAAAAAATTATGGGTGCTACCCCAATCAATCATCATTATTACATTTTTCTTCTTGATATAGCCTTCTATCTTGAGAGTTTGAGGAGTGGTAATTCCTACCAATGCATTACAAGATATGGTCGAATTCATTTCTTTTTTCTCTAGGGCCGGTTCCTGGTGTATATCCTTCTCTTTTGATGTTTCTTGTTCCTCTTCTTCCTCCTCTTCACAATATATGTAAAATAATTTTTTCTCAATGCACTTATGACCTTTAGTGTATTTTCTATCACAACTATAACAAATCTCTTTTGCTATTTTTTCCTCCAATTGTTTTGGTTTCAACCTTGTAGGTTGTGGAAGGCTAGGAGCAACAACACTTCCATCTTTATAGTTGTGAATGGTAGACTTCCTTGTTTCCTTAATTTTTCTTTCAACTTTTCTTGCCACCCTGAATGCCTTCTCTAATGAATCAGGTTCCCAAAGGCGAACCTCATGTTGGATTATCCTTTAAATTCCATATGAAGACATCAATCCTATTCTCATCTGGCATGTCAGTTACCCTAATATTCAATCTTTGGAAGTCCTGAATGTGCTCCACCATTGAACCCTTTTGCTTGAGATTTATCAAATGGCTAAAGAAGGTCTTGCTCTTTGTATCCTCATAATGTGCTAACATTTCCTCCGTAAAAATTAACCAAGTGACGAGTGGTTTACGAGAAAAAAGCCATCGATACTATACAAATTGATCGGGTTATAAATAAAAAGTTGAAATGTGCACCTGTTGTGAATGTTGCACATCATGGAGATCAAAATATTGCTCCATCTGTAGTATCCATGTTATCGGATCCTCGCCATCAAACTTCCTCCTATCAATATTTGGAATGTGGTGGTTCTTAAACCCAACATTGGAGTCTCTAAAATCATAATCCATATTCCTTTTGTCCTCATCATGATTTTCATGGATTACCTTGTCACCACTTATAAGTCTTTCTTCTAGCAACTTTGCCAGACCTTCCTTCAACCCCTCTATCTTGACATTCATCATTGCTTCCATGTATGATTTTAAACCATCATTAAAAACTCCCATGTCCCTTTTTATACCATCTATCTTAACATTCATCATGGCTTCCAATTCATTTTTTGTTACTTTTTTCGAGAGCGAAATTTGTTGCACTTGGTTTCATGATTTTGATATATCATGTTGCATTTCTTCCTCTTATTCATGCATCATAGAATAGCTTTCTGGTTGCTTACTAGGTATCTCCATTTTTTTTTGTTTCGATGCATTTTGGAATCAAGCAATGATATATATTATTCACTATGGCCTTTGAATCACTTCAAACTGACTTTTCAAAGAAATGTTATGCAAAATTTAAAAAATACACAATTTGTTCTTGCTTTTGAGGAGCTTGATATTGAACATGTTGTATCTATGTGCTTTCAGATCTCCAAGATTTTAACTTGAGTCTTGTGGTATCCCTTTGAGTCTTCTTTCCAATGCCATAGTTCAGACCCAATTTGGATTCTTCAAGTTAAAGTTATGCCTGATATCCCACGATAACCCAAATAGGGACTAGTTCAGTAGAACAAAATTGTACAGAATGCCATGTGTCCCTGTTTCAACCTTTAGCCCTGAAATCGATATACAAGAAACTACAGTCTACGTTATTTTTGTCACTTTATGAAATTCCAATATGATGTTGGAAGAGAAATTTATGACGATTTTCCCTCGGTCGCTTGTTTGAGACTGAATTCTGGAGCATGAAAAAATGTTAGCCTCTTCGGAATATATCTCTAAAAATATAGTGAACCAAGATTTTAAATTTTGGCACTAAGTTCACTAATATTTCGAATCCATGTGGTTGTAATTTCAACTTCTGAAGCTTCATAGAAAATAAGTTACAGCGAAAATGTCAAGATGCCATGTTTAAAGCAGTGAAACCCTATAATCTAAAGCTCTTATTCCAAATGTTATGCAACCAGCTCACAAAACCATAGAAATAATATATCAACGACTTAAAAAATATACTCTTCAAGGGGGAAACCTCCTTTACATTACACAAGGGAATAATTTTTGGATGATACAAATGACAAGACCTCCTTTGTATATATATGAGTCTAAGGGGTCACAATATAATCAGAGCCTACATAACAATAATAATGTAAGGGCACAACAATAACAATATGGGGGCACAAAAATAACAATAAGGGAGCTCAACTAATATTATAGGGACCTAACTAGGAAAATCTATCATAACTCAGTTGTCAAACCATCAGGGGAGACAATCTCATCACTATTATTCAAGGAAAACCATGCCACCTTGAATTACCAGTTGGTGGTCAATAAGGGGACATGATTTCACGCCTGCCAGTTGCCTTTAAGCCTTGGGCGATTAACCTGTTTCCTTACATGCAAGGAAGACGAACTCTTAGTCGAGCACAAGTAGTTTTAGGGTGTACTCCATGCCCAATAAAATTCAATTTCTTATAATGTAATTTTGTTTTTATTAATAAAATTATGAACACCTTTTTAGATAAAATAAAATCATAATATAAGTATCACATTAAAATATGTTACATATGTCCACGGGGTCTTGGATAGACGATGATCAAGTGCGTTGTTAAGGCACTCCTTGATGTGAAGTCACTGGTTCAATTCCCCGCCCCAATCCAAGCGATGTATTTGGATATGATGATGAAGATGTAGTCCTAACCAGCTTACAAAAAAAAAAATATGTTACACATAAATAATAGCTATAAATTAATATTGATTTTACCATATCAATTAAAATAATATTTTTTTAACCATATTTAAATTTAATTAATATGCACACAAAAACTCGATACTTACAATATAACAAGATTCTTAACCATGGATATTCATCCCCACTTTACCATGGATATTACCAACTTGTAAATAAGATTTGTTACAATAACATGGCTTATCAATACCACACACCCAAAAACATTACTCATTTAGAATCAAAATATTTTATTTTAATTTAATTTTATAACATTTTTTAAAATTAAGTCTAAATGAAAACAAATGATATAATTACTTTTGAGATGTATCTAAACCCTCTATATTCACTACTACTAAAAATATTATGTGAATATTCCATAAATATTAAATCAAGGTTTTAATGAAATTGAAAAGGATTTATTTATTTATTTTATTTTTATTTTTTTTGTACTAGACAGGTCCACCCTAAGGGGCCACTTCCTAGCAACTCAACCGTGCAACCTAACATTGAGAGTGTTGAGAGAATTGAGCATGTGACCTCTCAATAGAAAAGGTGCTTTAACTACAAGGACTTGACCAATTGAGCTAACCCGCATGACTTAAAAATGAAAATATTGTTATATATAGAGATGTGAACTTTAGTCCAATGGATGTGGTCTAATGGTTAGGTGGGGAAGTTTGGTCCCCACAGGTCTTGTGGTCCAATCTTGGGCAGAACTATGTGTTGGGGTTCTGTGGTTTGGCTGATTGGCAAACCAAATGACAAGGCAACATTCAAACCAAGTTTTAGAGCTCTAGGATTTAGCCCTCCTAGTCTCAGAGAGGGATCTCTCAATATGTTTGTAAGGATATAGCTTGATGCTTTTAAGAGGTTGATTTTAGGCTAGTTATGAAGTGCAAATTTATTTGTTTGTTGGCTGGACATAGATGATTCGGGCAGCATAGATAGAGTGTGGAAATCTACAAGCCATTGGGCAGTGGAGTCATGTGGAAGTATAAACAATTCCGATTTATGAATTTGGGGAATCAAAGGGAAAATCTAACTTAGTTAATCGATCTGTGGGATCATATAGGTGGGATGAGATGAACATCAAGGATTTGGAAGGAAAAGTAAAGTTGTAAGGGCTATTAAGACTCCTTAATCATGTATACCTTTCAACTGAGGGACTTGCAACACTATCTAAACATAAAGAAATATTCAATAGCCAGGGCTAACCAGGAATTCTACTAACATGCTTTATGCAGATAACATAAACAAGACAAACTTTCAAGTAAGAAAAAGAAGAAGAGGAACACTTTGTTTCTTCTAATTGTTTCACTTAAAGGAGTTAGAAAACATATAAGAAACACAACTAATTGCATTCATAAAAGGGGGAACACCCAGGCATCTAAGACTGCAATTATAAAGACCTTCAAATATGACTATCTCAGCAATAAATAGAGGGTAAGATCAGAACAAATCCTCTAGGGGGAACACCCAGGCATCTAAGACTGCAATTATAAAGACCTTCAAATATGACTATCTCAGCAATAAATAGAGGGTAAGATCAGAACAAATCCTCTTTGCCAAGCTGCAGACAATAGCGTTTGAAGGATGTTTTCAGAAATAGCTTCCAAGAGGCAACAAGCAAGCAGGGCGAACCATAATTCAACCTTGACACCAAATATTTGAACTATTCTGAAATGAACAAGCTTAAGGGTTTAAAAGCAGTCAAACTACTCTATAAAACCTTCAGCAGATGAAAACATAAAGGCAGTGAAGAGTAAATAGGCCTAAGGTGCTTCTAGGAGACATTTCTTAGCCTAAGATTTTTACTCTACTGCAAGCAAAGCATAATGGAATAAAGCGAAAAACAGGAAATAACATTAACAAATAGAGAATACCTCACCAAAAGCAGGCTCAGGGATCCAATGATCTAACCTCCTTCATCAACAGAAAAGCAAAGACATCCACACTTCTTCAAAACATCAATCCTTCTTCAAAGCAGTAGTCTATGTATTACTTCGGAATTCATCAAATGCCTGCAACCAACCCCTAACAAAGAGCTCCTCATAGAGTATTTATAGAAGAATGAGGAGGTGGAACTCTTTTTAGGGTTCAAAATGTTATTAATTACAGAGTAAATGCATTCCTAGCCTTGAAAACTACGCAAGGCCTAAGGTAGGAATGAGTTGCACTACTTCTCTGTTTAATAACTCTATCTTTACTTCCTGAGGATAAAGTAGGTGAAAAGAGTGGGTTTTAAGGCTTTCCCATGTCTTAAAATAACTGTTCTGATAGTCAAAAGATGTTCTGTCAGTGTGATAACTGTCAAAGTGCCTTTGTAGGTGAAAAGAAGGCTACAGGTGGCTTCAGATATTTCGATGAATTAACTGCTCTTATTTGATGTATTCAAGGCTGTCTTTGGCCTAAGTTTTCTTGATTTAACCTTAAAACTTGGTAATAGGCCTTTAACTCTGAGATGCCTTTAATCAATCCACTTTACTACCTTTTGATTGATTTAATCAATAACTGTGCTTTAGGCCCTTTAGCCTCGATCTTTTTTTAATCTCACTCCACTGTCCTTTCTTTGTTTTCTGTTTAAAACATTTTTTTTATTTGTTAACCCTGTGTCCTTTATCTTTCACTGATCTTCTAACTACTTTTTGTACAGGTGTCTTCTAACGCTGCGCTGGAGGGTTTCATTTAACTAATGCTCATGAGACATTAGTTGAGCATAAAACAAACCCTGTAGATCCCCTTTCTGCATATTGGAGCCAAGGATCGTCATCCTGAGGCTATGTCACTGTCAATTCTACTGTGGGATGGCCCTTCGATTTAGGGATGCCATTAAACCTCCAACACAAACAAACCTATTAAATTAAACTTGCATTTTGGATTTAACTGCTTTCAGAGGCTCGAGTGGCGTTCGGAGCAATGTACAAAGGAGGAGGAATGTGCAGGGGAGGGGTTCCACAGGCGGAACCAGGAGAAAGGATGAAATTTTTGAATTTGGGCGCGAGATGGCAGAAGGTAGTTTTGGGCGAAAACCAGGAGGTATCACGCGGAGGTTAGGCAGTAAATGGTATTTGGTTGGGAGCACGCGATACCATTCATCGTTTGTCGTGTGTCCCAAACAAAACTGCCCATTTCATTAAACCCTGACACCAAAATCTGCGAGAAAATAAACGTGGACCGTCAGATCTCGGGTGATGAGATCTACAAAGCGGATGACTTTTGGAGTGGGGCACAAGTTTGGTGAATGGGACCCGGTGGATAGGTGGCGGGCGGAGATTGGAGTGTGGGATTCTGAGTGGAAGGTGGGGTAGGGGTAGTGACGTGGGCAATTTTGTCGGGTAGTGCGGGTTGTATCGGATGGGGTTAAAACCTTGGAATTGGCGAGGGTCGTTAGATCGATGAGATCAACAGCTTAGATCTGATCGCAGGTATGAACAGGAGAGGGGACGATCGATGGAGTAGGTGAGGGATGAGAGAGCGATCGTCGTTAGATCGAATGCGACCAATGGTGGGGATTAATCTGGGAGATGAACAAGTGAAGAGGTAAAGGAACGATCGGGTGAATGGGATGAGAGGGAAAAAGGCCCGATCACTGTTAGATCGGAATGATCAATGGCTACGATTATACCAGGGAAAACAATGGCGAGATGGGTAAAATAAGAAGTGGAGGGGGCTTAGTGAGGTGGAAAAACGATCCTGTGGAAAAAAAAAGGGGGGGGGGGCTTAAGGTTTAGGCTGAAAAGGGCTTAAGGCCTTATTTGTTCAAATGGGCGGAAATAAGCCTTTTAAGAGGGTTACTAAAGCCTTTTGAGGTTCCGATAGGGTAAAGAGGGTGCTTTTAAACCCATTAAAGGGTTTTTCAATGGTTTAAAGGGGTAAATGAAGGGGTTTAAAGGGATTTTTTTTAGAGAAAAATGATTGATTTGGATAAGTGAGAATAAGTGGGAAAAATGAATGAAATAGGCTTAGGAAATGATGGAAAATAGCTTAGAAACAGTCTCTTTTGGTATCAGCAGGGCAAACTTAGAGGCTTTGATTGAAGATTTTATGAGAAATGGATAACTTAGGGATAATGAACACAGAGAGGCTTCAAGAAGTCACAGATTTTGCTTGAAATTTGTTTCTTGAAGACTGAAAGACTAATTTAGTCATCATGAGATATGACAGAATTTGTAGATGGCTAACACTATGTATGCCTCAGAGTTGCTCTAGGCACAATTTCTTCAGTTAAAAAAAATGAAGTTAACTTTAAGAGATGTGAACTTTATATAATATAAATAATATTATTAAGAACCAACATAAGTCCATATTAATTGAGGATTTATTAAGCTATGAGAAAAATAAAATCTCTTGAAGTATAAACCTACCCTCCAATTTTACACTTCAAAAAAAATTTACATCTTAAAAATCTTGATTTCTTAACACTTTATAAATAATTAAAATAAAATTATGTTGATTTTAAATATTTAAACTATATCACTAATAAATTATATCTATAATTTAGAGAAATCTAATTTTAATTTATACACAAATTATAACATAAATAAAACAATAATGATAATAATATGTTAAATTATTATATTAAAACTTAATATGCTCATTTGTGTATCCACCCTATTCTATATATTTCATTTTATAAAAATATATAATATGTGATTTTATATATTCAATGTAATGATGTACATTTGTAAAGTTATAAGTGGGAAACAAGGCTAAGGGTATGATAATTGTCTACTTGAATTATATAATAAATCATTTTGTATAATAAAAAGTAAGTCGTTTTCATTATGCGGTAATGGGAGATTCTATGATGTTATAAATTGTCCCTCTTGGTTAACCTTTTTGGAGGTAGGTATAAATTGGAAGAATAATTCCACATGTAATGATAGAGGATGATGGAATACCTCAAACACATAATGTTTGAATTACTTTTTCTATTTTATATTTTCAATCCTTTTTATATATTTTAATTTATTTGATATGTTTTTTAAACTAAAATTGTTTATAATTTAGTATTAAAAAAAATTAACTATATATATAATAGAAAATTATATTTATTTAATATATAAAAGAATAGCTTAAACACATAATGTTTGAATTACTTTTTCTATTTTATATTTTCAATCCTTTTATATTTTTTTAATTTATTTGATAGTAAAATTGGTTAATTTGGTATTAAAAAAATTAAGTATATATATAATAGAAAATGATATTTATTTTATATATATATATATATATATATATATATATATAATTTAAATGATTTTGATGATTTAAATATTTTTGGTCATGATTTTTTTAAGCCACAAGTTATAAATAAATTAGTAAATATATATAATCACTTCACTTTTTAAAGTTTTTTTTTTATGTTTTAAATTATTTCTTTATTTATCTATGATGATAGATAGTTAAATCTAGTAGAATTATAGTTAAGAGATAATAGAAAGTATATCTCACATTAATAGAGGTTATGTTTTCACAACAAATATTGTGCATGAGATTCATGTCAGAGTTGGCATTAGGTTTATTGGTATTAAGTTTATTAAAATGGGACTAGTTATATTGTTTTAAAAAATGAATTAGAGGCCAGATGTCTTACTTGAGGTTTTAATAATGAGATGGTGAATATTTTGTAAATCATGACATATAGTTCATGTATCTTGATTGCATATTTATTGGGACTATATATATGAGTGTGTAATAGAAATATTAAGAGTCTTTTTTATCTGAGAGTCTTAGCTTGGAAACCATAATTCAACAAGGATTGCAAATGGTTGAATTATAAATCACTTGGTGACAGATCTTTAACAAGTTAAGGTCCACATGTGACTAAGTATCTTTCTGATATTTACATAGTGTAACTCACACTACTATGTCTTTGGGATGCCATTTACCTGGTATAATTTAATACTTATTTTCATTGCATGTAAGTCATTATTTATAAAGTACATTGATCATATTTTTTATATTATTTATATTCAATTTAACTATTTAATAAAATTTATTAACTTGATTGCATTAATAATAATAAGATACATCTGCATCTTACATAATATATTATATTTATAGTTTTAATAAATCAATTAAAAATTATTAAAATTCATAAAAATTACAAATTACAAATTAAATTACTATAATAATACAAACTTAAAAATCACAATAACAATAAAAGTCCATCCTAACCTTTCAAATATCATTCTTTCGTTTTAGATTCAATGTTAAGATAACTCTATACTAATAAAAAACCTCCATAAAACATTCTGATTACTAATATGGTGGTGTGTGAAGAAGGAACCCAAATACAACATAACAAGGGTTGTAAAAAGTGGCTAGTGTTTGAAAACTTCATTTTAGTGTGACTTGTTACTAGGCACTAATTTGTTATTAGGCACATTATAGTGTGAATTGGGTATTTATTTATTTATATATATATATATATATATATATATATATATATATATATATATATATATTATTTATTTTATTTATTTTGTCAAATATATTTTTGAAATTTTATTTTATTTTATTTATAAAAAAAAATAAAAAAATAAAACACCTTAAAATAATATTATTTTTAATAAAATATATATATTGTCATAAAATTAATGTTGTTAAATGAACATAATTTACTAGAAGCTTTTTATTCAACTAAATCATTACGTTGAACATACAAGTGAGAATATTATTAAAAGGTATTACAAAGTTATACACCAAATAAAATTTAAAACAACATATATATTTACTAACAAACTAAATTATATATCTAAATTTATTTACATATCAAAATAATTAAGTAATCGTCGGATGTGGGTGACAGCATAAATACGAATGACAATCGCCTCTCCCACGCCCATGAGGACGAAGATCTGCAGCACAAGACCTCACTCGAAGTGGATCCTCAAGCCAGTAATCATCCACACGAGATGAACGAGATAAGGTATGATGAAGACATGCTTGGACAGCGTCACCCCCTCTAGGGTACCTCTCTACAACAATAGTCCTAAATTATTACCTGGATTGATACGCCGATAGGCCATAACTCTTCACTCGAGCCCACTCATGAAAACAGTTATGGCACGCAGCTGCATGCGAGGCACAATCATGTTCTACCCCTTCGCATGTGTCATAGGCCTTTTAAAAGGAAGGCTCCTCAGCACAGAGAGACACACAGTCAGCTCCTACAGTCTTATTTGTTGATTCTGTTCTTGCCCTCCTGCGCACCTAGTCCGTTGCGCAGCCCTTTCCCCAGAGCTATGTTGCATAGAAATCCCCGGGCTGCGATTCACCCAGACTGCGCATCTTACCCCATCTCCATCTGTCCTACCAATCTCATAAGTCTTCGCGCACTCATTACCGCGCGCCCCTTGACGTGCTTTCCCCCACAACACTCCCCCTTGTCCTCTTGTGCTTCTCCCCTACTTCGATCCCCCTCATGCTGAGCATTCCCCCAACTTTGTCACACCTCTACTTCAGCTGACCATGGCACCTAGGCTGCGCCAAAGAACCATCCGTGGAGGGCAGAGAGGGGCGCTCCCCCAGTCGTTACCACCGTGGGACGGATAATCACTTGGAGTCTGTTGGGGGCTCATCCTCAAGTAGTTACGCTAGACAGAGCACCGAACCTGATCAGGAGGAGAAGGCCCCTGTGCAGGTTTTGCAGAGAGGCAGATGTGGCCCACGTAAGTCCACCATTGCGCATCAGGCGCACCTCCCACCTCGCAAGACTGAGCCTCTTCCAACTCAGTAAGATGAGGGTGATGATACAGATGTTTGGATTATGGATCTAAAGGTACTTGGATGCGCGTCCCTGATGCAGAGTACCCGGTGGCTCCCACCCTCTGCGCACCAGTCCCCAAGCCTATGTGTCCACCCACTGATACAAAGGAAGCGGCTTCACATGTGTACATCTGCCCCATAGTGGAGGAAGAGCCGGCAGTGATGATGAAGCTGAAGACTAAGGATTGCGAAGCTACTCAGTTCTTCCTTGTTTTTTTTCATGATTGCTATCACCGTGGAATTTCAAGTTATACTTATGCTTCTGCATATTTTGTAATTTCTGGTTACACCAGCACTTCTGCGCATTTTGTAATTTCCTGTCTCAAGTATTTTCTGGGCTGGTTTCCTCCACGGAGGCAACCCCGTTACCGTGCAACAAAGGCTAGGATTGGTTAAGCACAGCTTACCAACCCATCCTGTAGCATATGTACTATTTATATTTTCAAATTAATATAGATTAGCCTAATTTACCAACAAAAACTAAGTAACAAATGGAAGATTACCATGTTAAATTGCTAAAGGTGTTGTTATTGCTAGGGAGGGTGCAAACTTTAAATATGTTTTCTTAGTATTTTTCATGTTAATATCACATTAAAATTTATAATTCTTTACAAATTAATTAATTAAAAGTAAAGTTACTAATTGTGTTTTTTTTTTAATCACTAAATACACAAAAAGTGATGCCTCAAGATGGCCATAAAAGTGCTTCAGATCCCAAAATATATAGCCCTAAAACAGGCTAATATTCCACTACTTGGCTAACAAATATCCATAGGAGTTATAATACTTCAAATAGTGAAGTCTTACAAACAAACTCAAAACAAAGAAGACATGTTCAGCTAGACATACATGCCTCAAAATAAAGCACCATTATTCCACAATTAACAACTCCAAGAATATTATTTTTTGCAGACCCCCATTACAGGAAATACAACCCTCAATTTAAGAGAGACATACATATGTAATTTTCCAATGCCCACAGAAAACGATAGGCCACGATTTTGGCCTCAAAATATCAATAACGTGTTCATATATGCCATCAGCTCGATGTAAAACACTGAGAGGTCTTACACAGCTAGTGAAACTCCAACAACCCCAACCCCATCGGCATGTTGCGAACAACTTTGGTGTAGTACAAAACCCACGATCCAAACAACATGAAGACAACTTCATAACGCTCCAAAACCAACCAAAGACATTGTTTCCCGTCATCTAAAAATATATAAACACCAATGTATGCCATTATAAAATCTCTAAAACAGACAACCATTTTCATAGAGAAGACCGACAATACTTGTCAGCACAATTTAATTACTGTCAAGCAAGGGATTACACACTATCTGTCAGAGGATCGATGAAGTCGCCCGAGCCAGAATCACTGACAAAAATATTATCCACCCTCGCCAAACGAGCATCAACATTATCTAGAGATAAAATCGAGTTGCATAAAATTCTTTTGACATCCTCCAAAGCCAAAAAAAAAATGTATGTTTCTACCTGCTTATCCTTAAACAGGAAAGGAAAAAAGGTAGTGGTTCATTGGTTTAAAGCCAATGAACCTATAAATTGCATTCTTCTCTTGCAAAATATACTCAAATTAGGAAGCCATTTACCATCTTTTCCGATCAAAACAACATGGACGGTCCCTTGCCTCCAAAATTTCCAGTGCAGGAGCTCCTGACACACTTCTAAAGGGAAAAAATTAAAAGTTATGGCTATTGAATCATAGGAGAAAGGGCGCCCCTTTTTTTCCAACAATTCCACCACCTCGTCGACTGCTCTTTGTCTTGGGGCCATTAGAGAAATTATGGATAAACACCTAGGACACCCACTAACTAGACCTTTGTTATTAAATGAGGAGGACATACAGTGAGGAGGACGTTAAAAACCAAACTGATACACAATGAGATAATCAACATAAAACCATTCAACAAGCCTTGGACCTAGAAAATTATTAAGCTCCCCAAACTACGAGCTAATTACGGATCCTTTAGCTATAAGACAAGACCCCATGATGAATGACCCTTGAATCAAAGACACAAACTAGAATAGTTGAAGAGATATAAATAAAATTGA
Source organism: Pinus albicaulis (assembly GCA_034641835.2). Classification (NCBI taxonomy): domain Eukaryota; kingdom Viridiplantae; phylum Streptophyta; class Pinopsida; order Pinales; family Pinaceae; genus Pinus; species Pinus albicaulis. The sequence continues at coordinate 1,208,447,532 of CM076570.1, read as the reverse complement.
AGAACCCAAATAAGATGACACTGGAAACAAACTAAAGAATTGAAAATCCTGACTAACAACTTCTAACACTACCTCAGCGAAATCCCAACAACTATTGACCCAAAGAAAGAGAATTAATCACCCCAACAAAGCATAGACCAACCATAAAACAATATAACTTAGAAATTGGCACAATAATTCTCCAACGACAAATAAAAGGAAGTGTGGAACAATTACCACTGAAATAGACCATGCCCATAAGCACGACCCAATTCGAGCATTATATTCCCATGGTTGTAGAGATGGAGACCCGAGGTAACATAACTAAATTTAGAGCAGAAAAATAACCGACAAATTGCGAACAAAAGACAACCAGAGATTGAGGTCGAGGTGAGAACCACGCCTCCTCGTACAACAAGTCTTAATTGCCTTCCATTCATCAACCTGAGCGAGAATATAACATACCAAACACCACACATATAATTATTTAAGCATTAAAATAAACCTGTCACCTCCTTCATAACATAATACAAGTGTTATGGAGGCACTCTGTCTGAGACCTCCATAACCTCCATTTGTACACCCCCATCGGGAAAAAATTACTAATTATGTTGATATGCATCCCATTATTAAAAAAACGATCATAGAGAAAAGGTTCTTTAAATGGAAACACTAATGTGTATGACTAAGATTTAAGATGATGAGAATATTTTTATAGTGGATTTTTAATGGAAGGCTTTGATTACATAAACGTATGCCTAATGTGATTAATAGGATATCAATTGCATAGGCATTAAGTTTTAACAAAATATTTTGCCACGTATCATGCTTCTGGCCATTTGCCATCGGTTCACACAGCGCTAGTAGTGGTGGGATCCTTCATTGGGCAGTGGCGACTTCCTACATTAGTACTGGTGGCCTTGTAACGACCCTGGTTAAAAATTAATGTAAAAAATATAAGGCCATGGTCATGGGACATGTATTCCAAGCTGGATGGTAGGAAAAACATCCTAGTGGGTGTTCATTTGGTTTATTAAGGCTAAAGGAAACTGGAAAAGGCAATGGAAAAGCATTTAAAAAGGCAAGAGGCATTAATTGACATTTTATGTATGAAAATAATGTAAATTAGGAGAAAATGAAGGTGAAAGGTCACAGGTTGCATCTGAGGAGAAAAATAATGGAAAATGAAGAAATTAGAGGTCTCATTAATAAAAATGCTTATGAGGATCCGTTGGTAGCTTTTGCTCAGACCTTTGTCAGATTTAGTTTGGAGCTCTCTCTCTCTATTCTCTCTCTCTCGTACTCTTGGACACCTAGATTTTTCTTGGAGCACTCTTGGAGGAGTGTGGCATAATTTGGATTTGGAGCAAGAAGGCAAAGGGAAAGCAGGGAAGCGCAAGAGGACATCGAGATCAACAACTAGAGCTGGATTGCTTTGCAGATATAGAGTTGCATGTATGGTTTCCTTGTTATTTTCTGGCATGCATGATACATGCATGTGGTTTCCTAGTTATAATATGTCATCAAAATGGAGGATTGCCTGGATTGACAATGGTTTTTCCTACCCTTGTCATTTCCTAGATAACCATGGTATTGTGGGTTTTACTTTTGTTTTCTGGTTGGTTCTTGTGTTCCTTTGGTTGTGGGTTGAGTTATTAGTTCCTGGAAGCCTTAGTTGGACAAATGCTCTGGAAGACCTGGAACAACTTAGGTTGAGTTACTAGTCCTAGAAGCCTTGGTTGGAAAAACGCTTTGGAAGCCCTTGGTGGGTTGAGTTACTAGTCTTGGAAGCTCTAGTTTGACAAACGCTCTGGAATCCCGGTAACAGTTTTGGGTTCAGTTACTAGTCCTTGAATCCCTGGTTGGAAAAAATGCTCTAGATCCTTAGACAACTTGGGTATAGACCGATTTGGTGATGGTTAGTGATGTCCGACTGTGAGGTGGAATCACTTATTGAGGGATGAGGCAGTTTGGCCTCTGAAAGCCTTGGTTTGGGTTTGTTTGGTTTGTTCCATGGGATTCCACATTCATGCTTAGAATATGGCACGAGGTTTATTGGATGAAAGAGAGATTTGGTTCAGCCCAATCTACGGTCGGGTGGTACGTGGAAGTCCCAGACCTCGTTGCATTTTGCATATTTTAATAAGAGCTTCTTTCCTCTTGTATTTGATGGATAAATGTACTTGTTCATATGTGGTTTTTATGGTTGTTATATCCTGGTTATTATGTTTGTTATGTTGGTTATGAGGATGTTTTATGGTAGACTTGATGTGTGGATCTCATCATGTTTTGATTAGAATATGAATGAAAAATGAATATATGACCTAATAGATGATATTACAACTATCCTGATAAGGATTCAATGCTTCATTATGAATCTCAGATAAGTATGAGACCCATATGCTCATACCTGTTGTTATGACCTATAGATAACTTATTTGTTACATTTTTGACGAAATGCATGTCATGGCTAGTAGGGGCCAGATAAAGTAATTGTACCAATGAGTGCATTAGTATTTTTATCCCATTATTTTCTATCATTTCTGAAATTTTCATGAAGTTATGGGCAATGGCTTGAGACCTAGCCCTTAAAAAGTGGCTTAGAATCTGAGGTCATTGGCTCAGAACTGTTGAGAAAATTCCACAGTCGCTAGTATGCCTTGTTGTGGAAGCGACTATAAGGCCTCAGTCACATGCATGGCTTGTCATGGGAGCGAATGAGGATCCAGATCAAATTGTCAAGTGGTCTCAGGGGTTGATCACCTGGAAGGGTTGTTTGGCTCCTGGAGGTTTTGTAGCATGTGTGGAAGTTATTCTTGGTTTTGTTATGGTGGTTTCACTTCCTTAATTGTACTTGGGGGAGTTGAATCACATCATAGTAGCCTCTCATCACATGTTTACCCCAACGAACTAGTTAACTTGGGTAAATGTGGGAAGGGGGTGTTACAGGGTGGTATCAGAGCATGGTTTCGTTCTCCTTGGGTGATGTTTGATTTTCCTTCTCCTTGTGTGATATATGATACCATAGAGTGGTATTAGAGCATGGTTCACCCCTTGTACTGGATGGGCGGTGTGTTGGTCATTCATACATGTCGGTAGCATATGTTCCTTGTGCTTATGGTCTATGTGCTTGTTGTGTATGCATGGTGGTGGTCATTGTTTTCGTTGTGTCGCCATGTGGAAGTCGATGATGTTGTTGTTGGGAAGTGCTTGTCATGAATGCATGTCAGTTGTATATGCATATCAGTGTCTATATGTTGTTATGCACACATTGTCATGGCTATAGTTGTGCATGTACAGTAGGTCAGGCATGCATTGTGAGGTCATTGTATGTAGTTTTTGTCATCATGATGTTGTTGAATGTTATGAAGCTAATGTCTTGTTTGAGATCATCAAAGCGAGGTTGCAACATTGGACCTCGAGGTAGGAGCGGATCGTCATACATGTTTGTATGTTCGGTATGCAAGTATGCTAGTTAATTATTGTTATAAGCATTAAGGTTATGTACATGTCTGTTAGTCTATGGTTTTCGCGGTTACATGTATGATAGATGTTAGTTAATTAGTTTGATCACATGTACATGCGTATATTAGTCGTGAAGGATAGTAACTTGTTATATACATTGTGGTTATACACATGATGATTATGTTCCTTACATTTAATATCTTGAAGTTATATGTATCATGCTAATTTGGATTGGCCTATGCAGATGGTTAGGGTTATGACATTCAGGTATGAGTCGACCTATTTGCGATATTGTGTCGTACTAATCTAGACTGACTGTGCGTATGTGATTTTTATGCATGAATGACAATTGTTTATGATTTTATGATTTGAACATGTTAGCTAGTTATTGTTATGGATATCATGACCTTATTTATGATATGTTGTGAAGTTGTATCATGTTAATCAAGATAGATTGTGCAGACAAGATAACCTCCCCTGAGATATATTAAGGTATGAGTTTGCTTATGTCGTCTACTTGGTGCTTGAATGTTAGATTATGTCATATATTTTGTGTTTGAGTGTGTGGTGTCTATTATGTCATCTATTTGTTGTTTGAATGTTTTATTGATTGCATGATATGAGTATGTGTCTATAATATTAGAAGAAGGAATTATCTTGTTTTAATATGGTTGTACTAACACATATGTGCTTAGAACAGTTGATATGTACTTGAGTGTAAGTGGGTGTTAGTTGTAGCATTTTGACTAGTGATTGTGATTTGATTATGCTATTTTTGTTAGTCTTGGTAAAGGTTTATTTCAAATTAACATATATTTTTCCTTGATCTTTGGAACATGTGGTTGACATATGTGAGCAGTTGTAGGGAAACATGCTTGGTATTTGCATGATCAGGTAACAGTTGATTTGATTATATATAACTAACGGTTGGGTGATATGATAGCATATGACAAGACTCGATTACATGAAAAGTTAAAATAAAAGAACTGGGTGAGAAATCCTTTGGTTAGGTTTGGAAACTGCAATTCCGAACGAATGAGTGCTTTGCATACAGGGAGCCTTATTAACCTTGATTTTATCTGACATTATGTGGATATGTGCTATAGTCATGAACATGTACTTGACATGTATAATAGTTGGTGTCTAATTATAGTTGGATTTGTTAAGGGAATTAGAGTCCCTTGAGAGATGGCATGGATGTGTTCAATTACAAGGCGACATGCTTGGCACAACAAGGTAAGATAATTGGTATATTGTTATATTTGATTATACACTTACAATTATGTGTTTATGGCAGTATGATACATGGAATTTTATGGCGAAGGGACTGCCATGAAATCTTGAAGAAGCCTTGGGTTGAGCTTTCCTTGAGAACTATGGGGATTGAGTCATGGTTTTTGTTGCTAGTCTTATGATTTCGGTCTTTTATGATTTCTTTGGGATTCATTTTTAGTCTTGTTTATGTTTGATGCAAGGACTTGCCACTTTGTTGTGGTATCATATTGTTATCAGTTTTCCATGGTTTTCTTCTTGTTTGTTCCTTGTTCTTTCCTATTATGTTTTGAGGGTCTCGGGAATTGGTTGGGAAAGAGGAAGGCTAACGAAACTCTGGGAAAGTTGAATAAAACCCAACAGGTAATGTAATACCTGGATGAAGCCTGGTGCATAAGTAAAGGACAATTAAAGGCAAGAATGTGACGGCTAGTTGGATTGGTTGGGTCCATTAGTGTAAATGGACAGTGGTAGGATAATCATGAGAAAGGTAACAAGAAGGGTAAAGTAAATGGATTTGAAGTGTTAGATGCCTTGGTTGTGTTGGGAACTATTATTCTCCATGTTGTGCATGTTGTGCACGGATAAAGGAAGTTCTATTAACCTTGACCTTATGATATATGGTAATTGTGTTATGATTATGATTATGATGAAGTTTATATATGTATATGTGTATGTATGTATGTTGTTGTATGCCAGTGACATCATGAATCATTCTTGTGGAGGAATGATTGCTTAGGAAGGTGAATGACATGAAGAGGTTCTTGGTTTATGAGGAATCAAGTGGGAAGAGTAGCCCTATAAAATATATGAGGTTAGTATCATGTGGATATGAATTGATATTATGTGATTATACTATGTTTATGTTAATGCCATGGCAGGTAACGTTGAGGGATACATCAACAAAATGAAAGTAGTGTGATCTGCGACATGCTAAGACAAGCATGGATAGTGGAAAGACACTTGAAGCAATGTTGTCTGGTAGAGACAATGTGGTCTCTGGATGTGTGGTACTATTGTTGTGTATATGTTACACATGTGATGTTGTGTGCATGCGTTTTTGTGTATATATGGTGTTGTGTACATGTTTTTATGCAATGTTATGTACGCATGGTGTTGTGTACATGTTGTTTATGCAATTCTATGTATAGATGGTGTTGTGTACATGTTGTTTATTCAATGTTGTGTACAAATGGTGTTGTGTGCATGTTGGATATGTAGTGTTGTGTACATATGGTGTTGTTTGCATGTTGGATAAGCGGTGTTGTGTACATATGGTGCTTTGTGCATGTTGCATATGCGGTGTTGTGTACATAGGGCATGGTGTGCATGTTATACATATGGTTCTATGTACATGTGGTGTTATGTGTATGATTGTACATGTGGTGTTGTGTGCATGTGGTGTCGTGTGCACATTGTACATAGGGTATTGTGTGCAGGTTGTGTTGTGTGCATGTTGTGCATGTGGTGTTGTGTACATGTTGTGCAGTTGGTGCGGTGTACAGGTGGTATTGTGTACATGTTGTACATGTGGTAGTATGTGCATGTCGTACATGTTGTGTTGTGCAGATGTGATATTTTGTGCATGTTGTACACGTTGTTTTGTGTGCGTGTGGCCCTATGTGTTGTGCAGATGTGGTATTTTTGTGCATTACGTGGTCGTGGTATCACGACATGTATTCATTGTGTTGTACTTAGTGTATGTATATGCATTGTGTTGTACACCGGGTGTAGGTGTATGTATTGTGTTGAGTTGTACATGAGATGTGGGTGTATGTATTGTGTTGTGTTGTACACCGGGTGTATGTGTATGTGTATGTGTTGTATGTCACGTGTAGGTGTTTGTGTTGTATGTCAGGTGTAGGTGCATGCAATATATGGTGTTGTGTGTCGTGTGTGATTGTATGTGTGTGTTTCACACTATGTGTATGTATAGGTGGTTGAAGAGAAGGCACTAGGTGATTTTTGGGTGTGGCAACTGATCCAATGTGCATACAGAAAGGATAAAAGTAGAAACTAAGGATCGAATAAAGGATAAGTATGAGTATTTTATTTCAGTTTTAATTATGCATGTGATCTATGATTCTGGTTTATGATGATTACATGTGATATATGATTTTAGTTTGTGAAGGTTACATGTGATCTGTGACTTTGATTATGATGGTTGTGTTTGAGTTAACCGGATGTGATATGTTTTTACATGATGATTTGATCAAACAAATAGTTTGAATTGTTGTGACATGAAGTGAACAAAATCAGAAGTGTACCTTATTGACATACCAACAACGAGGTATGATGTGAATTTATTTCACTTTATTTTGAATCTAATGGCATTTATGTGCTTGGTACAAGAGAGCGTGGAAAATGCCCAGTTTGGGTGGTTGGAAATAACTGCAAGAATTAGCAGCAACAATAAAGGAATTGAAACAAGAAACGATATGTTAGTCAAGCATTTCAAGAGCAGGGCCATTGTGGGATATTGGTACCCAATAATGTCCATTGATTTCCATGAGCATTCTATGACCGGTATGATCGTTTTGAGGTAGGGATATGCCTTGGTTTTTAGACCTTCCGAAGCGAGGAAACTTTTACAAGGGAGGGGTCACCCAAAGGACTGTGTAGAAAAGAAGGGGATGTTCGTAAAACTTGGAAGGTGTGTGACTGCACAGAAGGGGGTGACCAGATTGCCCGAGGGACTATGTAACAGAGAAAGCAAGGTCAGGGATGGATTTGTTTTGGTCATTAGCATTTCCAAATGGAATGAGATGCACATTATGAGTGTTCCCTGGAATAATGAGTTGATAACTGTTCACTGAGAGGACAACAATGAAGGATTGTAGCACTAGACCTTGGATGCAACTTTGACTTTGGAAGTGGATTTTGGACTTCCTCAGAAAGAGGTGAATCCTGGCATTATTTTGAGGGTGGAGGTGTGAGCTTATGGATTCCCTTGTTGTGGATGCAAGCATCGTATCCTTTTATTTGTTTGTGGAGAAAATGTGTGTGTGTATATTATTGCAAATATTGTATCGATTTGTGTTATAAAGCTCCATATATAGTATGATTATTTGTTGGTTGAAGCATATGTGTATGTGTATATGTGTTTCTATTGTAAATACCGTAATTAGTTGTATTATAAAGCTCCAGTAAACGATATGTTTGTCATGTTTTCAGCAATGGTCATTGTAAATATTGCAGCAATCTATGTTATAAAGCTCCATGGGCAGTATATTTTGGTTGTCAAAGGTCTTGTTGGTTTATAGGTGTCATTGAACACCAAGGATCGTGTTCCCCCAAGGGGGGGGGTTGTAATAGCCTGGTTAAAAATCCATGTAAAAAATATAAGGTAATAGTCATGGGGCGTGTATTCCAAGCTGGATGGTGGGAAAAAACATCCTAGTGGGTGTTCATTTGGTTTATTATGGCTAAAGGAAATTGGCAAAGGCAATGACAAAGTCTTTGAAAAGGCAAGAGGCATTAATTGGCATTTTATTTATGAAAATAATGGAAATTAGGATTAAATGAAGGTGAAAGGTTGTGGGTTGCATGTGAGAAGTAAAATGAAGTAAAATAATGGAAAATGAAGAAATTAGAGGCCTCGTTAATAAAAAGGCTTATGAGGATCAGTTGGTTTATTTTGTTAAGACTTTTTTCAGTTTTAGCTTGGAGCTCTCTCTCTATTCTCTCTCTCTCATACTCTTGGACACTTAGAGTTTTCTTGGAGCACTCTTGGAGGAGTGTGGCATACTTGGGATTTGGAGCAAGAAGAAAAAGGAAAGGCAAGGAAGCACAAGAGGACATCGGGATCAACAACTACAACTGGATTACTTTGCAGGTATCAAGTTGCATGTATGGTTTCCTTACTAGTTTTGGCATGCATGGTACATGCATGTGACTTCCTGGTTATGATTTGTTATTGGCAAGGAGGATTGCCTGGATTGACAGTGTTTTTGCCCAGCATTTATGTTTCCTGGATAACCATGATGTTGTGGGTTTTAATTTTGTTTTCTGGTTGGTTCTCATGTACCTTTGGCTATGGGTTGAGTTATTAGTTCTTGGAAGCCTTGGTTGGACAAATGATCTAGAAGCCCTGTAAAACTTGGGTTGAGTTATTAGTCCTAGAAGCCTTGGTTGGAAAAATGCTCTAAAAGCCCTTAGTGGGTTGAGTTACTAGTCCTGGAAGCCTTGGTTGGAGAAATTCTCCAGAAGCCCTTGGTGGGTTTAGTTACTAGACTTGGAAGCCTTGGTTGGATAAACGCTCTAGAATCCTGAAAACAATTGTAGGTTGAGTTACTAGTCCTGCAAGACCTGGTTGGAACAAATGCTTTAGAGTCTTGGACAGCTTGGGTAGAGACTGATCTGGTGATGGTTAGTGATGTCCGTCCGTGAGGTGGAATCACTAGTTGAGGGATGAGATGGTTTGGCCTCTGGAAGCCCTGGTTTGGTTTTGTTTGGTTTGTTCCACGAGATCCCACATTCATGCTTGGAATATGGCAAGGGGGTGATTGGTTGAAAGAGAGATTTGGTTCATCCCAATCTATGGTCGGGTGGTACATGGAAGTCCTAGACCTAGTTGCATTTTGCATATGTTAATAATATCTTCTTTCCTCTTGTATTTGATGGGTAAATATACTTTTCATATGCGGTTTATATGGTTGTTGTATCCTGGTTATTTTCGTTGGTTATATGTTGGTTATGAGGATGTTTTATGGAAGACTTGATGTATGGCTCTCGTCATGTTTTGATTATAAAATGAATGAAAAATGAATACATTACCTAATATATGATATTGCAGCTATTGTGATAAGGCATCAATGCTTCTTTACGAATCTCAGATAAGTATGAGATCGCTATGCTCAAATTTGTTTTTATGACATGCAGATTACTTATTTGTGACATGTTTGATGAAATTCTTGTCATGGATATTAGGGGTCATATCAAGTACTTGTACCAATGATTGCATTATTATCCTTATTCCATTGTTGTTTATCATTTTTGTAAGTTTCATGAAGTTTTAGGTAGTGGCCTGAGACGTAACCCTGAAAAAGTGGCTTAGAATATGGGTTCGTTGGCTCAAAACTGCTGAGAAAAGTTCACAGTCGCTGGCATGCCTTGTTGTGGGAGTGACTGGAAGGCTTCAGTTGCATGCATGGCTTGTCATGGGAGCGGTTGAGGGTCCAAATCAACAAATTTTCAATTAGTCTCAAGGGTTGATCACCTAGAAGGGTTAGTTGGCTCCTGGATGTTCTATAGCATGTGTGGAAGGTCAATTTGGTTTCATTATGGCATATCCACTTCCTTTAATGTACATGGGGAGTTGAATCACATCATAGTAGCCTATCGTCACAAGTTTACCCCAACAGACCTTTTAACTTGGGTAAATGTGGGAAGGGGGTGTTACAGGCCTCCCTCGATGTCATCACCTATCGACATTCATTATCCATGGGTTAAGTGGCTACACTAGTTTAAAAACCAACAAACTAATATTTGTTTTAAATGACCATACATAGCTCAAGGAGTTTAGATGAAAGAAGAAAAATGAATCTACTCTACACAAACATGAAAAATTTTAATAACTTTAGATAAGGAAGTTGAATTGCTTCAATGTATTGTTTGTTCAACTTCTTTTTACTATTTTAATAATTGTTAATGAGAGAGAATAATTTATGCAGGAGCATCAATCCACCTCCGAGAAAATTATTAAAAACGAGTTCTAGAAGGTACAACTGTAAGAAGGTAGGGTAATATATATTTTGTAAAGGATTAAAAGCATGAAAAACTAGATTCGTGAAGGAACTTAGGGTTATGTTGAAATCTTTATGGAGAAAATCAAGTATCCAAAGTGATCCATGACAATGTAATCTCCTCTATAAGTTGTAGCCTTCGGGAATTGAAAAGAGGCGACCATTAAATTGAGACCAAGCTTACAAAGGAACTAAGAGATGCCATCTAAGAGTATAGTAGTTTTAATTAATGAATTTTCTTTTATAAATCTCATAGTTTATATTATGTATTTTTGTATGATCCATCATGTGACATTGCATGTAGTCTTGTCTAAATGGCGTGAGGAATTAGTCGGCCATGCATGTGTAATACCCCCTTCCCACATCTACCCAAGTAATGGCCCAACCAGGGTAAACATGTGATGAGAGGCTACTATATATATTCAACCTCCTAAGTGAGCTTAAGGAAGTGGAACCGATGGAAAACACAACCTACAAACCCTGTACATAAACAACAACACCCCCAAGAGGTAGCCCAACCATACAGGCCTCTTACCCCTAGGTCACATTGAAATTTTGACCCCCTTTGAGCCATAGCCGCAGGAATAACATTGCATTTCAGGGGGCTAGGAGGCTATAGCCACACACTACATTCTAGCAGCTAGGGCCCCAAATGCTCAGTTCTGTGCCTACAGCTCCGAGATTTGAGCCACCCTTTTAGGCCCAGAGACAATATCACTGCCCAAAACTTCATGAAAACTTAAGGGATATTAAATAACAATAGGACAATGATACGAAATAAATCACATCAACAAGAACTCATCTAGACCCCTCCTATCCATGACAAGAATTTTGTCAAACATGTCACAAACATTGAATCTACAGGTGTAAAAAATAGATTTAAACACAGGGGTCTCATACTTATCTGAGAATTTCTAAGCATTGCTCCCTTACACCATTAGGTACAATACAATCTGTTTGACTATAGATACATTGTGCATTCATTTACAAGTAAAAACATGGATAGAGCCATACATCATCACTGATCAAATACATGCTTATAACCAACATAATGACAACAAAAAACAATGGATACAACAACAATATAATCCACATAATAACTAGTACATTTTCATACCAAATACCAAAGGAATGAGCTCTTCATTACTGAATGTAAAAACCAATCGGAGATGAGACTTCCACGTTCCACCCGACCATAGATTGTCACTTCATCCAATCACCCCTGTGCCATATTCTAAGCATGAATGTGGGATCTCATCAAACACATCAATCAAAACCAATCCAGGGCTTCCAAAGACCAAACCACCTCAACCCTTAACCACTTATTCCACCTCACGATGGGACATCACAACTGTCACAGATTGATCTCTATCCAAGTTTTTCCAGGGCTCTAGAGTGTTTGTTCCAACCAGGGCTTCCAGGACTAGTAACTCAACGCCAACTGTTACAGGGCTTCGAGAGCATTTGTCCAACTAGGGCTTCTAGGACTAGTAACTCAACCCACTTAGGGCTTCCAGAGCATTTGTCCAACCAAGGCTTCTAAGACTAGTAACTCAACCCACAGTTGTCCTTCGGGCTTCTGTAGTGTTTGTCCAGCCAAGGCTTCCAGGAATTAATAACTCAACCCACAGCTAAAGGAATCATGAGAACCAACCATAAAATAATCAATGTAAATAAACCCACAACACCATGGCTATATAGGAAATGGAAAGGCTGGGAAAATTCACATGCATACACCATGCATGCCAAAACTAGTGAAGGAACATACTTACAACTTGGGGCATGCACTCAAAACCTGCAATAGATGTTGTTCTTGATGTCCTCTTTCGCTTTCATGCTCTTCCTTTGCCTTCTTGCTCCAAATAACCCAGTATCCACACTTTGCAAGAGTGCTCCAAGAAGAAAACTCTTAAGTATCCAAGAGTATGAGAGAGAGAGAGAGAGAATAATGAGAGAGCTCCAAAACTGAACTAACAAAAGGTTTGAGAAAAGTCTTATCAATGGATCCTCGTAAGACTTTTTATTAACGAGGCCTTTATTTTCTTCATTTTCCATTAGTTTCTTTCATTTTCTTCCTCACATGCAACATGTGACCTTTCACCTTCCTTTTTTCCTATTTTCCATTATTTTCATAAATAAAATTCCACGTAATGCCTCGTTCCTTTCCAAAGCCTTAGCCATTGGATTTTCCAATTTCCATATCCATAATAAATTGAAGTGAACACCTGCTAGGATGTTTTCCCCACCATTCAACTTGGAATAAGTGTCCCATCAACTGTGGTCTTATATATATTTTTTACATGGATTTTTAACCAGGGCTGTTACAGAACCCTCCCCCTCAGGGGAACACCGACACCTATAAACCAACAAACCACTGAAAACAAAACATACTGCCTATGGAGATTTATAACATAGCTCATTGCAGTACTTACAATGACATCCTGCTGAAGACATGACAATCATACCATTTACTGGAGCTTTATAACATAGCTCATTACAGTATTTACAATAACAACCACATTTGCTTCAACCAACAAATAATCATATTGTATGTGGAGCTTTATAAACCAACTTAATATAGTATTTACAATAATATACACATATGCACATTTTCTCAACTGGCAAATAGAAGGATACGATGCCCGTATCAACAACAAGAGAATCCAGAGGCTCACACCTCCACCCTCAAAGTAATACCAGGATTTCCCCCCTTGCCAGGAAGTCCATAATCCACTGTCATAGTCAAAGTCTGCATCCAATGTCCCATTACGATACTGCATCATTTGTCCTCTTAGTGAACAATCACCAGCTCATTGTTCCATGGAACACTCCCAATGTGCATCTGATTCCATCTGGAAATGCTAATGACTAAAACAAATCCATCCTCGACCTTCCCTTCCCTGCTACATAGTCCCTCGGGCAATCCGGTCACCCCTTCCGTTCAGTCACTCACCTTCCAGGTTCCTCTAACACCCCCATCCCGGGTAGTCCATCCCTTGGAACTGTTTCCTCGCATCGGAAGATATAAAAACCAAGGCATATCCCTGCCTCAAAACCATCATACCGATCATAGCATGCTCATGGCAATCAATGGACACTATTGGGTACCAGTGTCCCACAATGACCCTGCTCCTGAAATGCTTTACTAGCATACTGCTGCCTGTTTCAATTCCTTTTGCTGACACTGTTAACTCTTGCAATCAGTTTCAACCACCCAACCAAAATTTTCCATTCTTTCCTGTACTAAGCACATAATTCCCATTAGACTCAAAACAAATTTAAATAAACTAAAATCATAACTCATTGGTAGCTCGTCAACAAGGTACACTTGTTTTTTTTTTTTTAATTCCTGTCACGCAAGTCAGACTAGTTGTTTGATAAAATCATCATGTATAATCATATTACATCTAGTTAGCTCAAAACACAACCATCATAGATTAAAATCATGAATCACATGAAATCACCATCAATCACAATCATAAATCACATGTAACAATCATAAGTCAAAATCACAGATCACATGCATAACAAGACTGAAATAAAATACGGATACTTATCCTTCATCGGTCCTTACTTATGCCTTTGTTCTTTCTGTACACACATCGGATTGGTTGCCACACCCGGCAAGCACCTAATGCCTTTGCTTCCCTTCAATCACGTACACGTACACACAATGTACATCACAAGACGTACACCCACATAGGACATAGAACACCATACAATACACATACCGACACTAGTATCAACTATACACCTACACAACGCAATGTATGACACAACGCAATACATACACCTACACCCGATGTACAGCATAACACAATACATATACATACACAAAGTATAACACAACGAATACAAATGTCACGATACCATGACAACATAATGCACATACAAAGTACAGCATGCCCACAACACAACATGTACAACATAAACACAATACCATGTGTACACAAATACCATATGTACAACATGTACACAGTACCACCTATACACAACACTACCTTCATAACGTGTGCACAACATCACATGTACACGACACCACCTGCACAACGTGTACACAACGCCAAATGTACATTGCACCACCTGTATAATGTGTACACAATAACACATGTACACAACACCACATGCACGACATGTACACGACAACACATGTACACAACACTGCATATACAACATGCACATAGCACCATACGTACAAGGCACCGCATATCCAACATGCACACAACACCGCATATCCATCACACACACACAGTGTCATATGTACACAACACAACATATCTAACATCTACATGGCACCATATATACCTAGCATTGCATATGAAATATAAACACAACACCATATACACAATACTACATATGTTACATTTACACATCACCATAGGTATAATCACTGAATATACAACATGTGTAACATATACACAACATTAGTATTGCACATCCATAGACCACACACAGACCCCACAAGAAACCTTGCTTCTAATGTCTTTCCACTATCCATGCTTATCCTGGCATGCCAAAGATCACACTACTTTCACTTCGTTGATGTACCCCTCAACATTACCTTTCCATAACATAAACATAGGCATAGTACAAGCATATAATATCAAATCATGTCCACATGATACTGACCTCATAGATTTGTTAGAGTTACTCTTTCCATTTGATTCCTCATAAGACTAAGAACCTCTTCATGTCATTCAACTGCATAAGAAATCATTCCTCCACAAGAATGATCCCTAACAACCCTGTCAGATAGTGACATAGATACATATATATAATCATTAGCATAGAACAATCATAATCTTGTCATACAATGACATACATATATATATATAAACATTATAATTAAACCCTCATGATCCATGATGACCCTATCAGACATGACATAAATACATACATACATATATGCATACATAAACATCAACATAAAGCGATCACGATCCCGTGAGATAACGACATACATACATATACAGACATTATCATAATCATGATCACAACATAATTACCAGATATCGTAAGGTCTAGGTAAAGAGAACTTCCTTTATATGTGCACACTATGCACAACATTGAGAACAATCGTTCCCAACGTAGCCAAGCCATCTGATACCTTAGATCCATTTACTTTACCTTTTTTATAATTTTCCCATGATTGTACTGCCACTGTCCATTTACACCAATAGACCCAACCAATCCAATCGACTGTCATATTCTTACATTCCACTTCCCTTTACTCATGCACTGAGCTTCATTTGGGTCTTACATTACCTATTAGGTTTCTTTGAACTCTTCCCGAGCTCCATTAATTTCCTCTTTCCCAACCAATTCCCAAACTCCCAAATAAAAGGCAAGAACAAGAAACAACAAGAATAAAACCATGAAAAACAATAACAATACGACACCACAAACAAAGTGGCAAGGCCTTGCACCAAACATGAACAAAACTTCAAATCAAGCACAAACCAATCGCAAATACTGAAAGTATAAAACTAGCAACAAACACCATGACTCAATCCCCATGGGTACCCAATGTTTCCATCGGAAATCTCAACTTGGGCCTTCTTCAAGATTTCATGGCAGTCTCTTGCCATGAAATCCCTTGCATCATATTGCCATAAACACATAACTGTCAGTGTATAATATAAACATACAATATACTCATTACCTTACCTTGTCATGCCAGTCACACTGCCTTGTAATTGAACACACATGTCAGCCATGTGTACCAAACATCAAGACAACATATCTATCAATTCAAAATCAACTTTTACCAAGACTAAAAACCATGTCATTATCAACAAGCAACTCGTGCTTATCGATCATAATACATAATGGTATAACTATCACCTACTTACACTCAAGTATATACCAATTATCTCAACACATACGTGTTAGCACAACCATCTTAAAACAATATCATTCCTTCATGCAATATTACAGACACATATACTCATATCATGCAATTAATCAAACATTAAAACAAACTATAAATGTACCATGTTAGTTAAATCAACTACATGAAATAATAGACCCCAAACACTCAACACTACATAGATTACATAATCAAATAGTTAAGCACCAAGTACATGACATAAGAAAAATCATACCTTAATATATCTCAAGGGAGGCTATCATGTCCGCACAATCAATATAGATTAACATAATATAACTTCACATCACCTCAACTTAGACATAAATAAGGTCATTATATCCATAACGATAACTAACTAACATGTTCACATCATAAACACATAAACAATTGGTACTCATGCATAACAATCACATATGCACACTCAGTATAGATTAGTACAACACAATATCACAACTAAGTTGATTCATACCTAAATGACATAACTCTAACCATATGCATAGGCCAATCCAATTTAACATGATACATATAACAACAAGATATTAATGCTATAACCCTAATCATCAAGTTAACTAATATATAACAACAATAACTCAACATATAACATGCTCATCAACAACATATAACATAATCATCAAGTTATTACCATGATTTACCAACCAATGCATGTACATATGATCACACTAATTGACTAACACCTATCATGTATGTAACCATAATATCAATAGAATGAAAGGCATACATATAACCATAACACATATGACTACATTGATCAAATAACATTTATCACATATGTATCCATAATAATAATAGAATGACAAACATATAAGTAACCCTAATTCTTACAACAACCATGAATCACATGCATGCATGCCAAACATACACACTTGTATGACGATCTACTTTTACTCCAAAGTCCATTGATACAACGTCACTTTAATGATCTGCAACTCTTGCTCTCTCTCAACCAACACATTAGCATCATAACATACCAATGTCATCGTGATGACCTAATTGCATACAATGAACTCATGCACAACAACCTCAATCAAACCAATGCAATCTTGAGCATATCCACCCACTTGACATGTATAACCAATCATGAATGACCAATGCATGTTCAACATATGACATCACACAAGCAAGCATACATGGACAACACCGAAGCATGACCAATATATAACCCTAGCATAAGCAAACAATGCATGTACAATATGTAACAAACATATTGAATCTACAGGTATTGAATATAAGCAAGTGTACACGAACAATACACAAGCAAGAACAACACATAACCAGTCATACACTCATGCCAACATGTTGACAACAACACCATCAACACTTCCACGACAACACCACTGCCAACATGGACAACACAACATGGATGCAACAAGCACATATAGACCACAAGCATACTAAACACATATGCAATCAACATAGATGCATGATCAACACACTTCCATCCAATCTGAGGGTTGAACCATCGGTATCAAATATCAACCAAGAGAATGGGAACTAGACATCACCCAAAGAGAACATAAACCAGATGTCGCCCAAGGAGATCGCAACCATGCTCTGATACCACTCTATGGTGTCAGATATCACATAAGAGAACGAAAACTAGACACTGCCCAAGGAGAGTGCAAACACGCTCTGATACCACTCTGTAACACCCCTTCCCACAACTACCCAAGTAACTAACCAACGAGGGTAAACATGTGATGAGAGGCTATTATATAGGATTCAACCTCCTAGGTGACCTTAAGGAAGTGGAACCGACGGAAAACACAACCTACATACCTTGTACAACAACAAAAACACCCCCAGGAGTTAACCCAACCACTCGGGCCTCTTACCCCAGGTCACACTGACATTTTGACCCCCTTTGAGCCATAGCCGCAAGCATAACACTGAATTTTAGGGGCTAGGAGGCTATAGCCGTATGTATAACACTGAATTCTAGCGGTTAGGGCCCCAAATGCTCAGTTTTGTGCCTGCGACTCTGGGATTTGAGCCACCTTTTCAGGCCCAAAGCCCAGATCACTGCCCATAACTTCACGAAAACTTAAGGGATGTTAAATAACAATAGGACAATGATACATAAGCAATCACATTAACAAGAACTCATCTAGATCCATCCTAAGCATGACATGCATTTTTTCAAACATGTCACAAACATTGAATCTATAGGTGTAAACAACATATTTAAACATAGGGGTATCATACTTATCTCAGAATCGCTAAGAATAATTTCTCCCTTACATCGTTAACTGTAATACAATCTTACATCATTAACTGTAATACAATCTATTGACCATAGATACATTGTGCATTCATTTACAAGTAAAAACATGGATAGAGAAATACATCATCACTGATCAAATACATGCTTATAACGAGCATAATAACAACATAAATACAATGGATACAACAACAATATAATCCACATAATAGCTAGTAAATTTGCATACCAAATACCAAAGGAATGAGCTCTTCATTATTGAACGTAAAAACCAATCGGAGATGGGACTTCCATGTTCCACCCGACCATAGATTGGCTGAGCCAAGTCTCACTTCAGCTAATCACCCCTGTGCCATACTCCAAGCATGAATGTGGGATCTCATCAAACACATCAATCAAAACCAATCTATGGATTCCAAAGGCCAAACCACCTCAACCCTTAACCAATGATTCCACCTCACGGTCAGACATCACAACCATCACAAATTGGTCTCTATCTAAGCTATTCCAGGGCTATAGAGGGCTTCCAAGACTAGTAACTCAACCCCAACTGTTACAGGGCTTCCAAAGTGTTTTTCCAACCAGGGCTTCCAAGACTATTAACTTAGCCCACCTAGGGCTTCCAGAGCATTTGTCCAACCAAGGCTTCCAGGACTAGTAACTCAATCCAAAGTTATCTGTCGGGATTCTAGAGCATTTGTCCAACCAAGGCTTCCAGGAATTAATAACTCAACCCACAACTAAAGGAATCATGAGAACCTTTTCCTTTTTGCTCCAAATCACCAAGTATCCACACTCACACTCTCTAAGAGTACTCCAAGGAAACTCTAAGTATCCAAGAGTATTAGAGAGAGAGAGAGAGCTCCAAAACCGAACTGACAAAAGGTTTGAGCAAAAGCTTACCAAGTGATCCTCATAAGTATTTTTATTAATGAGGCCTCCATTTTCTTCAATTTCCTCCTCACATGCAACCTATGACCTTTCACCTTCCTTTTTTCCTATTTTCCATTATTTTCATAAATAAAATGCCAATTAATGCCTCATTCCTTTCCAAAGCCTTAACCATTGCCTTTGCCAATTTCCATATCCATAATAAACCGAAGTGAACACCTGCTAGGATGTTTTGCCCACCATTAAGGTTGAAATAAGTGTCCCATCAATCGTGGTCTTATATATATATTTTTACATGGATTTTTAACCAATTTTTTTACAACATGCATGGATCAAAGGTGCAACAGAAACATAGTGGGGTCGTACCCATGGGCCAGGATTGAGCACTATAAAAATATTGAAAACGACGGACCCCATAAATCATTTTCATCAAGTGGTATAACAGCGCAGAAGATTCCTACGTGTAGTCTGGAGGAGAAGCACCATAATAAGGTACAAGTTGATTGGAGATCTGGTAAGATATTTGTTTCCTCTATGCAAGTGACTACAAAGGAAGGTGACAAGACTTGTAGCACTCTAGAGCAAGAAGTGCTCATAGGGTTATAGAGAAGAGAACCAAGAAGATACCAAAAACCTAAACTTAGGAAATTTTTGTGAGGTGTCGTATAGCAACATGGAGACTTGTTATTGTTGAGGCATGTTATAGCTCACAAGTTGAAGTTATTATGTAATATCCTGAATTTGGATTAACGGTAATAAAAGTGAAAATAGACTAAAAACTACGACAACATAAAATACATCATCAAAACATGTAAACTAGGGCCAAAAACAAATCCTGGGCCATTTTATTAAAATGAAAGGAATGAGTAGAATAGTGGTGCTAGAAAGCTTGCACCTAAGCTTGCTCAAAGCAGGCTGAAGAACAACTCAAACCCAAGCTAAATCACCTATTGAAAGTGGCTCTGGGTGGCTTTCTCTCTGCACTGCCTAGCCCATAAATGTTGTTGTTGCTCCACTGAATCTATTGCTAGGGCATGGAATAATGCTCAGAAAATTATGGGCTTTTAACCACGGTCTATGCTCAAGAAACCCATAATAACCCACGAAGGATTTTGCTAAATATTGACCTCAAAATTTTTGCCTAATTTTCCCCTAACTCCTATAGTTGTTGGCTAAGTTGGGATCTTGGTTTTCCCTCTTAAATCTACCCAGAAAATTCTGCCAAGTTAATCTTGGCCTCTCCTCAATAAACCCAGAAAAATCCCAGAAAGGGTTTGTCCTAGTTTTGACTTCAAAAATTGGCCCTCTTGGGCTTGGCACAATGAACTGCTGGGGGAAACCGAACCACTAGAAGAATCTTCTTGGAAATGTCTCCGGAATGCTACAATAAACCCTGGTAGGAGGTGGCTAGCCTCCCCTCCAAATCTCTTGATGAGAATTCCCTTCTCTCCAACCTCCCGACTCAAACTCCTCACTACACTGCATCCTCCACTGCGCAGTATGCTCCTCCTATGCACAATCCATAAATGGATACATTTCCTCCTGATGATGTTGGTAGAAAATTCCCTCACAAAAAGGGTGGAACTCCTCTCCTGAGCGGGCACTCAAAGTCCCTCGAGGCAGAGGTTGAGATCTCCGATTGAATATCTCGTGTGCTAAACAACACTATAGACTTGGCTCTCCTTGGTCTGAATCTAAATGTTAGTTTTGCTGTGATAATTTTATCTTCAATATTATAAATATTTTGTTGATATTTTTCTTCATGTGCATAGGTTTCTTGAGGTGTTTGTGAGTGTTAAACAATTAAATAAACTGAATTTTATGTTAAAATTCATGAGCATAAAAAAAGTAAAACTTAATGTTGAACAACAACAATAAAATGTACAAAAAACCATCAAAATGATCCATTAACATAGTATTTTGATGAAGGATTTCACCTCTCCTGGGCTACATCTCCTTGGTCCACCTTCCTTGGCTTGGGCCTCTGTATTAGCTCAAATGTGCAAAAAGTGTTGTTTACAAACATCTATTGCTCCTTAAACCTACTTCAATGTGTTCAGAATGTCCAAATCATCCAAAATAGACTCTTCTTGCTCCCAAATTGGTCGAATTTTGAAAAAGTTATGGCCTCCTCAATTCTGGCCTAGGAAACCCCACTAAAACAGGAGAAACTCTAGTTAGGGCCGCTAAATTTGGGGGTGGCACCAAATTTGGGGGCTTTGTCATTTTAACTGCCATATTAATCACGATTAATTTAATTTAAGTGGGAGTTAAATAGTGGATTAGTGCTAAACGCACCCTTTAACATAATCCACATTAGCATAGGATTAACACAGGTTAAATATGATTAGGGGTAATTAAACCCGCATTACTGTTAACCCCGCGCATTTAGAAATAGCGCTCCGCCTTTGGTTTTCCACCTTAGGTCCTGTGGTGAGGGGGCTGGCCCCATCCTTACCCCCGCTGTTCATATGATATGAATTGAAATATATTATGAAGCCCTTATATAATAAGTTATAATGTGGTAGTAATGGTATTATGGTGCGCTGGTGTGGGGGAGGTTGCGGGGTCGAGCCCCGACCTCCGCCCTTCTGCCAGTTAATAATTTTGCCCCACAATATATTAAAACCCGACCTTTGATACTATGAATTCAGACTTTGGAGTTATAAAAGATTTCGACCATTGATTATGCAATTCGGCCTTAACCTTAGTCCACCAGAGGGGGCATGTGGGGGCCCCTGGGTGCACCACATGTCCACCTCTGGTTGGACTATTCCAACCATTAATAAAATTTCAATATCCATTAAAATATGAAATTTGACCTTAGGAGATATAAAAATATAAATAAATAAATCATCTTAACCTAAATTTTCCAACGAATCCTACAATGACACTTGTCACAATGTCATTGGGCGAAAATGACAGAATATTCCAAGAATATCCTTTTCTTTGCTAACTAGGCTGCCATGTAAGCGTTCAGTCCTTTCTGCATTTTTTTTAGCTGTTTAGGAAAATGAACAACAGGCTCTATCTTTCTCATCCAGAGTTGGTTTTCGATGAAACGAATTGCGCCGAATTCCTAGCGACGGGCTCTTCGCTATCATTCAGTTTCCAATCGATTTCAAGCACTTCCAATTTTGAGCTTTAACATTCAGGATCTAATCACTCTGGCTCAAGCGTGCTATGTCCAAATGACAACAATAAAATAGTTGAATGAATGAATGAATCCAAATGAGCCTTCCGTTCCTCCTTTTATCCATTGAGGCCCGAAGTATGCCTTGGGTCCCACCTTGGCCTGCGCTGCCTCTCCTTGACCAATCACGTTGTTGTGAAACCAGCTCCAAAAATAGAAGAAAAGAGAGATCAACGCCTTAGAAATCAGCCACTTCGAGGGGGAAACCTCCAATACATTACATGAATGAACAATTCTTGGATAATACAAATGACAAAACCTCCTCTCTATATATAGAAGTCCATGGAGCCACAATGTAATCCTAGCCGACCTAACAATAATAATGTAAGGGCACAATAATAACAATATTGGGGTTGCAGGGGTACAACAATAACAATAAGGGGGGCTACTCTAACATAATAAGGGACTAGACTAGTAATATAGGGACCTAACATGCCCCTCCCCTTCAAACAAGTGTTGTCCTCAAAGCTTGATTATTTCTTAATGCTTATGTATAAATTTCTCATCCTCCCATGTGGAATCTTCTACAGGAAAGTTCTTCCACTTGTTGAGATACTCTGAAATTGATTGTACTTGTTGAGTTCTTGTTTCTGTGACTGCTTCAGAACTTCTTTCGATGTGATGTTGATCTTCCTGTTGTTTCATTTGATTCTGCACCAAAGTTCGGTTATCCTTTGAGAGTTGGAGAACTTGTTGTTGATGCTCGATGTTATCTTCCACTACTTTACCATCCATATTAGATTTTATTTGATCCTTCAAACCATACAACGTAGCCTCCATTTCTTCTTTTAAACCATCTATGTCATCTTCGGTTACTCTTCGTAAGATCGAAATTTGTTGCACTTGGTACCGTAATTTTGATATCTCATAATGCAATTCTTCCTCTTCAAGCGTCATAGTATAGCTTTCTGAGGGCGTAATGGGTATGGAATTATTTTTAGGTGGCATTTTAGAATCCAATACTGATATCTATGCTTCAATATGCCCTTGGAATCACTTCAAACTGATTTTTCACACAAGACTTATGCAATTCAAAAAAAAAACCAATACACACATTTTTCTTGCTATTGAGGAGCTCTATATTGAAATTGAATTATCTCTATAATTGCATATCCT
The DNA here is from genome assembly GCA_034641835.2 of Pinus albicaulis. Classification (NCBI taxonomy): domain Eukaryota; kingdom Viridiplantae; phylum Streptophyta; class Pinopsida; order Pinales; family Pinaceae; genus Pinus; species Pinus albicaulis. The sequence continues at coordinate 1,208,423,764 of CM076570.1, read as the reverse complement.
CAATATTTGAAATTCAGCCCTAGAGTAGCCCTATGAAGCTTCTTTCAAATGCCACAGGTCTGACCTGATTTGAATTCTTGAACACAAAGTTGTGCCCAATCTCCTACAATGACCTAGTTATGGACTGGTTCAGTAGAGAAAAATTGTACGACTCGTCACGTGTCATTGTTTCCTCCTTCAACTCTGAAATTGATAGACATGAAACTGCAGTCTGTGTGCTTGCGGTCACTTTCTACATAATTCCAATCTGATTCTCAAAGAGAAATTTATGAATATTTTCCCACGATGACCTCTTTGAGATGAAATTTGGGAGCCTAAAAAATACCTAAATTCCACAAACCATATCTCCAAAAATATTGCGAACTAAGATCTGAAATTTTGTGATGATGTTCCTCAGGGTTTCAGCTTCGCACTCTAAAAATTTCAGATTTTGAACCTTAGTAGAAAAAAAAAAAATTACAGCGAAAATTACGCGATGACCTATTTAGGTTAAATTCAGGAGCCTGCAAAATGCCCTAACTTCCATAGATCATATCTCCGAAAATATTGTGAACCAAGCTCTAAAATTTTTCGATGATTGTCCTCAGGATTTTGGCTTCACGCTCTAAAATTTTTAGTTTCTGAACCTTCGTAGAAAATAAATTATCGCAAAAATTCCACGATGACCTGTTTGGAGCAGCAAAACCCTAGAATTCAAAGCTCTGATACCAAATGTTGTGAAACAAGCTCCAAAAATAGAAGAAAAGAGAGATCAGCACCTTATAAATCAACCACTTAGAGGGGAAAACCTCCAATACATTACATGAATGAACAATTCTTTGATGATACAAATGACAAAACCTCCTCTCTATATATAGAAGTCCAAGGGGCCACAATGTAATCCTGACCGACCTAACAATAATAATGTAAGGGCACAATAATAACAATATTGGGGTTACAGGGGTACAACAATAACAATAAGGGGGGCTACTCTAACATAATAAGGGACTAGACTAGTAATATAGGGACCTAACATGCCCCTCCCCTTCAAACAAGTGTTGTCCTCAAAGCTTGATTATTTCTTAATGCTTCTGTATAAATTTCTCATCCTCCCATGTGGAATCTTCTACAGGAAAGTTCTTCCACTTGTTGAGATACTCTGAAATTGATCATACTTGTTGAGTTCTTGTTTCTATGACTGCTTCAGAACTTCTTTCAATGTGATGTTGATCTTCTTGTTGTTTCATTTGATTCTACACCAAAGTTAGGTTATCCTTTGAGAGTTGGAGAACTTGTTGTTGATGCTTGATGTGATCTTCCACTACTTTACCATCCATATTAGATTTTATTTGATCCTTCAAACCGTACAACGTAGCCTCCATTTCTTATTTTAAACCATCTATGTCATCTTCGGTTGCTCTTCGTAAGATCGAAATTTGTTGCACTTGGTACTGTAATTTTGATATCTCATACTGCAATTCTTCCTCTTCAGGCGTCATAGTATAGCTTTCTGAGGGCGTAATGGGTATGGAATTATTTTCAGGTGGCATTTTAGAACCCAATACTGATATTTGTGCTTCAATATGCCCTTGGAATCACTTCAAAATGATTTTTCACACAAGACTTATGCAATTAAAAAAAAAACAAATACACACATTTTTCTTGCTATTGAGGAGCTCTATATTGAAATTGAATTATCTCTATAATTGCAGATCCTCAATATTTGAAATTCGTCCCTGGAGTAGCCCTCTGAAGCTTCTTTCAAATGCCACAGGTCTAACCTGATTTGGATTCTTGAAGACAGAGTTGTGCCTAATCTCCTACGATGACCTAGTTATGGACTGTTTTAGTAGAGAAAAATTGTACGACTTGCCACGTGTCATTGTTTCCTCCTTCAGCTCTGAAATTGATAGACATGAAACTACAGTCCGTGTGCTTGCGGTCACTTTCTACATAATCCCAATCCAATTCTCAAAGAGAGAGTTATGAATATTTTCCCACGATCACCTCTTTGAGATGAAATTTGGGAGCCTGAAAAAGACCTAAATTCCACATACCATATCTCCAAACATATTGTGAAATAAGATCTAAAATTTTGTGATGATGTTCCTTAGGGTTTCAGCTTCACACTCTAATGATTTCAGCTTCTGAAACTTAGTAGAAAAAAATTTATAGCGAAAATTACGCGATGACCTGTTTAGGTTAAATTCAGGAGCCTGCAAAATGCCCTAACTTCCACAGATCATACCTCCGAAAATACTGTGAACCAAGCTCTGAAATTTTGCGACGATTGTCCTCGGGATTTCGGCTTCACGCTCTAAATTTTTTAGCTTCTGAACCTTCGTAGAAAAAAAAATTATCGCAAAAATTCCACGATGACCTGTTTGGAGCAGCAAAACCCTATAATCCAAAGCTCTGATACCAAATGTTGTGAAACTAGCTCCAAAAGTAGAAGAAAAGAGAGATCAACACCTTATAAATCAACCACTTCGAGGGGGAAACCTCCAAAACATTACATGAATGAAAAAATCTTGGATGATACAAATGACAAAACCTCCTCTCTATAGATAGAAGTCCATGGGGCCACAATGTAATCCTATTCGACCTAACAATAATAATGTAAGGGCACAATAATAATAATATTGGGATTACAGGGGTACAAAAATAACAATAAGGGGGGCTAATATAACATAATAAGGGACTAGACTAGTAATATAGGGACCTAACACACGTGTTGCCTTCCTCTAGCCAATCCCACATTGTCCCTTTCGTGCCTCTTCTACGCTGCCACCTAAGGCCGATTCAACCCCATGATCCGGAAGGACCTTCACACCTGAAAAGAGCTTGGCGCCATGTTGATTTGAAGTTTGTGACAAGTATTTAGGTGGGTGAAATTATGCTTATGCATTTGATTATTCATTTATTAAACCCATGTATTATTACTATGAATGATTAATATTTGTGAGAGAAATTTGTCTCACATATTATTAATTTAATGTAATTAGGGAAATTGGTTTTATGTGAGAATCCACCTCACACCAATTCTCTATTTTTGCTCAATTATAGGTTGAGAGAATCAAGGGGCATGTTTGGAAAGTCTTTAGGTGGTTTTGAGACTTTTCCATTATTGGACGTGAGATTGTTGGAGGTCCTACTTTCATGGACTTTGTTTTTCCTTCCTTGTAGTGAGGCCCTACAATTGTGGGTCTTGTAATTAATACCCTTTGTTGAAGAGTGAGTGAGGAAAACTATATATATTCCTTATGTAAGCCATTGATAGGGGGAGAAGACAGGAGAGGATACTTAGCCATTGAGAGCCATATTGCTTGGCTAATGCTAGGCCAAAGAGCTTGAATGTAAGAAGCTTACTTTGACGAACGAATATAGAGGATCTGCATTCCAATTGAAGCAGATCCGTAGATGTAGCCCCAGACAGATGGAGGGGTGAACTCCGTTACCAATTAGTTGTCTCTCTCTTATGTGTTTTGTGCTTCTCGATTACATGCAGTGCATTTAATTATGTTTATGTGGACTAACATGCTCATTTAAGCCTGTATAAGCCATATTCAATTAAAAGATCTTAATACCGTACACGAGATGGTTGGGTAGTACTCGATCCATGATCGGATCAAGTGGTATCATAGTAGGTGACTACTTTGAAGGATGGGAAAAGGAGCGAAGCACGCTGAAAGATTGCAAGAGTTGCAAGAGATAAATGAAAGCCTTCAAGCCGAAAATGCAGAATTGTGAAGATTATTGCTCAATAAGCAAGAGCTTCAGAATATGTTACAAGCCAAAGAGGAGATATTGTCTAAATTGCAAAAAGCTGAGATGACGGAGGCTGCATCTCAAAATGAGGTATATGATGTCACTTCATGTTCTGTTCTCTCTCAATATGAAACTAATGTTGGCATGAAAATCCTCACAAAGATGGGGTATAGTGGAGGTGGACTTGGCATAAATGGCCAAGGAATCACCCAGCCATTGGAAGTTGTACCAAGACAACCATTTGCAGGTTTGGGTTATGGAAAAGAAGAGGGAGGAGAATGCTCAGACGTAGCTGAATCAAAAACCATCTCTTCATCACCTGATTCCAAGAAAGGAACCAATCCACCTAGTCCTCATCAGTTCAAGGACAAGCCAAGAAGGTATGACAATCATTCAAATTTTTCTTTTGCATATAAGAGAGGTGATTACTTCCATAGATATGCTAACCGTGATGTAGTTAAGCATCACACAAAGAAAGCGTGGGTTAAGAAGACAAATGTATCCAAGAGAAGTGAGACCAAGAAGAATGAAAACCTTCTAAATCCTCCTATCATGAAGACACAGTTGAATGGGAAACGTCATAATTTCTGCAGTTTTTGCAAAATCAGTGGCCATTGGGAGAAGAAGTGTTGGAAGTTGCACCCCGAAATTCGCCACAAGTCAAGTAGACATATGGTGAAAGAGCTCGTGAAGAAGGCTCCATCCACCATTCGAAAAGCACGCTTACAAGAAGAAAGTGCTTTGTACCGGTTTGGTAAGCCGTTCATGATGTTTCTGGAAGTTATATTTCTTCTCTTTTGCAAATTTTCGAGTTCTATGGGGGTAGGTATTCGTCTTTTGATGGAAAATGCACAAAATTTGTCTAACTCAGAATTAAAAAATAATGGCACCATCGCGAAGAGCTCGACAAAAGGAATCCGACTACGCTTGAATCGCGTCAAACGGTTTCCGGATGGAAAATTTATTGCAACCTGAAGTTTTGTCAACACAGGAAATAACGGGCAATGAATTATTTGCAACAAGCAAGGCATATGGATATATCACCACATACAACAACTATAGAAGTGATGAATTTCCTATTTAATGTGTTGTAGAAAAGAAATTTCCTGAGGTAGTAAGACAACAATCTTGTACCGTGCACAAATCGAGGTGACTAATCTTTTTCCAGACATGACATTGCATCTAAAAATTGGTTTGGTACAAGTTAAGAGATTCCATCTTTAAAGCACTTTGATGCTGCAGCTCCACGAGGCACCTATCCTGGTCGAACAACAATCGATGGTGATTTGGGATGCCCAAGACTCGTTGTACCACTTCTTGCAGAAGCATGCACTAGAGTTTCCGCATTATCCTTACTTGCTAGTGTTGATATGCAAAAGAGGAAATGGCCAGATTTTCTCACCATCTTGGCTCTTTGTCTCTTCTTGCAAAGCACCAGATAGGTTGCAACCGAACGCAAGGAATATTTGTAAATTTTGTAGCTAAACATGAATCCCCTTCTCTCGTACATAGTCAAAGAATCTGTCGGGCAATGAGGGGGTTCCCTCCTCATGGACACTGTGAGGACCCTCAAGAGGATGATGACCGAGGGATTGAAGGTCGCCATTGCCGACAGAGGTGAAGTGCCCGAGAGATGCACAGATCATATAGCAAGCTGCCAGATTCTGCTAGTAATCGAATGGGTATACTGAGAATTGTAGGTCCTAGTTCACTTGTTGCTTCATCCATTAGCGAGCCAAATTCAACATCAAACAGACTGAAAGTGAAAAGGCTATCTCCAGGATCAGTTGAATTTATATCTCGCGAACAACAAGAAACATCCCTAATGTCCTTTGTGTATAAATTTGAATAAATGATATATTATTCACCGAGATTCTCCTGATCACACACTATTTGACTTCATGCACAATACAAAATCTCTTCTACCATTGATCATCACATGCAGAAATAAAATCAATTGCATGCACACATTAAAACCATAAAAATTCACACATATGAACACAGTAATTTATGGGAAAGTTTAAAGCTGAAAACCCCCAACTATCTGTATATTATATGTCATAGAGATCATGTAACAATCATTATACAAAGCTCCTCACAAAGCTCTTAGTACAATCTCCAATTGCTACACACTAATCAGGCCCTGATCTTGCAAATCCATGCACCGATCTTTGCCAGCCTTTAGCCTGCCTCTACTGCGCAATCCCTGCTAAAGAATAGCTCATGATGAGTTCGAATTACCCCAGCCTTGCTCACGCAGTCTTTAAAGGAATCTCTACTGAGTGTTGGATACAAACCATGCATCACTATAGTCACACTGCTCTTTCACCTATCTCTTCACTGGTCTCCACTGAAACTGTCCATGCACTGAAGTTAACTGATGTATTATTTAGTTGATTAATGAGTTTATAATTAGTGAATTAATTATTAATTAATTCACACCACTCTCACTAGTGTATCAATCAGTTAGACTAGATACAATTAGCTCAACTATGTTTAGATTAGTTAAACTGAACACAACTCCATTAACTTCCTCAATCAACTCCACCAAACTCTCTCACATGAGTTCTAACTGAAGTATCCATGCAATAGCTCCACTTAACCCTTAGGAATAGCGTAATTCCTTCTGTCAGCTCCTGTGCCACATCTGTGCACTTAACTGAAGTGCTCCAAGAGAATGAGATAATGTTTAGAGTCCAAATATTATTAAGAGCTAATAATATTCGACATATCTATTTTTAGACTGGCAATCTAAAAATAGATTCTGCCCAATATGTCTAAAAATAGAAGTCCATCTATTTTTCCAACTTGACCAACCATCCACAAATAGCATCTCGCAACTCATAGAATATGATCGACATGTCTAAAAATAGACTTTGCGACAAAAATAACCTGTGTGGGCCCCACCTAGTTTAGGTGATCACTTTCCAACTAGGATCAGGAATGATGTTTCAGGATGCCTCCTTCACTATTTCTTGTTGCAATCTTCAACACTTTGAGGCCTCCATTGATTCACCAGGATGTAATGATATGTGGATGTGGCCTCTTCCCTTATTGAATAGTTCGCATCATAAATTAAAGGGTTTTGATGAACTTTTGAGGGAAATCTTGCGTTTTGTTGCACAGAAGGAAGAGTCTTTCAATTTGATAAAGGCATGAGCTGCAACTGCAACATTTATCGAGGTCCAATTTGAATTAGAGAGGAAATTGGGCAGTGACATTTTCAATTCAGATACATTGCCTAAGTGGAGTATAAAGCCATCTTTTGAAAGGTTACAATTTGAACTGATAGCAAAGCTTGAGGGAGACAAATTGTTACCTTTGAATCTACAATAGCATGAGACAGTTAAACTCATCGAATCATACTCAATGAGATCCTTAGCAGCATAGAGATGCATGCACTGAACAGGGACTCGTATATGGCGCAGAGGAGCTGATTTGGAGGGAAATGTTGCTAGATTTGTGGAATTCGTGGAGTATTTGTACACGACGACGGAAGGTTTATGCAACTGTTGGAGCATCTGAATAAATCAGAGATGGATTGGTATTCTGTTGATAGCTATGGATTGCTGGATTTGAAGCCAGAAAATGGGCATTCGGTTGATAAAATCATGGGGACGGTTCCACCAAATATGCCGCACAACCTTCACCACATCCATTATGATAGGAGCAAAGCCATTGTGGGTGTTTTCGTTGTGTTCCTTCTTTTGATGATGACGTTTCAGAAGATCCAAAAGTGAATCAAATTCTATGTGAGATTTATTCATCCAAGGAGGTGAAACAACTCCATTTCGATCAACCCAAATTCCAACAGCTATATCGAATACTGAGATTATCAAAAGCCCCGCTACCATTCTTCCTCCATTGAGAGCACCTCCTGAAACATGCAAACTTGCGTCCACAAAGGTTGTTGTGTGTTGATACCAAGGTGGAGCCTTCTCAAGTCTGCTGTTGTAAACTATTCTGGGAGGCCAATCATAACTATTGCTGCAAATGATCCCACTGATCCCAGTAAGCTTAATTATGATCAGGTTTTCATTTGTGATTTTATACCTTCCGGAGTGGCGTTTTTGCTCAAAGGGGAGCATGACATCGTCAGGAATTCTATTCCCCATAGTCTACAGTTGCAGAGTTGCGAGAAAACAATGGACTGTCATAGCCCTGGACAAGGTTTGATGCTAATAAGTTGCCAAAGTGCGCACTGTCCCATGATGCCACTGAAGATATATTGGACCCCAACTTTGGAGAGGCGGCAATAGGTCGCGTGGCCCCCGTCAACTCTGGATTATGGCTTTTCCTGCTACCATGAAGGTATTGGATTTGATTCTCTGTAGTCTCCTCATTATCCTCGTTTTCATGTTGACAAATGCTTCAATTGGCATTCTCTTTTCAGCTATTAATCATTTTTCCACCGCATTTTGATTCGTGCCCCAAATCTCTGGAGGATTTGGGTACACAAACCTTCACATGCCACACACTGAACAACATTCCAAGCTTAAGTTTGCCTTACATGATAGCAAGGGGCTTCAAGCTTATCTATTTTTTTTGGGAGGTTGCACCTGGTTATCTTCCCTTGGTCGAATCCGTCTGTTCAAATTTTACTAGCCTGAACTTGAGTTATGCAACAATTGAAATTACGGAACTTACCAATCTCCTTGGTCAATGCCACAACTACAATGCTTATGGGTATTGGATTATATTGAAGATAAAGGGCTTGAAGTGGTTTCCTCAACTTGCAAAGATTTGCACGAACTGCTTTTTTTCCCAAGGTGGGTTTTGTTTATTTTAGTTTCCAGACTATTAAAAACCCATACCATATGCCCATTATTTTCCCTATGCCTAGAAAATGAAGAGGGCACTTTCATAATGTACATTTTGTAAAAGGGTGGTGTTTTTATCATTTGTGCTCCTTGTTATGTACACATTATGTAGAGGGGATCTAAAACTTTGTAATTTTCCCTTTGTGCACATATTTGGCACATTAAATTACTTTGTAATTGCCATGTAAAAGGCCATAGTTGCCATCATATTTTGGTACCGGAAATTTGGCATATAAGTTTATGAATGCCATGTAAAAAGGGCATAGTTGCCACCATGAAAGTCATGATGTAAAGATGATTATGAAACATTGTAAAAGGCTTGTGCAAGCCACTCTTATGCGAGGGAGAGTGAGAGGCGCATTTTTGTGCACTAAAACTTGTCGGCTTCTTTGTAATCGGGTTGAACGAGGCGGTTGTCTGAGCCATTTTGGCATGTAAACTTGACCAATGAATTATTGGCAAGTGTTGTAAACAGGGATGATCAGTTACAGGTTGCATCTTTCGGCGGATGTGGGCTTTTTCATTCTCATTCTAAAGGACCGTGGTGAAGGAATTTTGTAGGAATGTGTCTTTTCAGGCATTTGTGTTGCAACAGTTGCAGGTATTGGCATTATGTTCTGATTCCGAACAACGTCAGGTGAAGGAGTCATGATGGAATGTGCCTTTCAGAGACATTTTCGTAGAGTTGAGTTGATTTAAGCTGGTACTTTTGGAGACCAAAAGTTTCTTTATGGGGAGGTGTGATCTGGAAGGACCTTCGCACCTGAAAAGAGCTTGGCGCCATGTTGATTTGAAGTTGGTGACAAGTATTTAGGTGGGTGAAATTATTCATATTCTTTTAATTATGCATTTTATTAAACCCATGCATTATTGCTATGAATTATTAATATTTGTGAGAGCAATTTGTCTCACGTATTATTAATTTAATGTAATTATGGAAATTGGTTTTATGTGAGAATCCACCCCACACCATTTCTCTATTTTCTCTAAATTATAGGTTGAGATAATCAAGGGGCATGGTTGGAAAGTCTTTAGGTGGTTTTGAGACTTTTCCATTATTGAACCTGAGATTGTTGGAGGTCCTACTTTCATGAAATTTGTTTTTACTTCCTTGTAGTTAGGCCCTACAATTGTGGGTATTGTAATTAATACTCTTTGTTGAAGAGTGGGTGAGGAAAACTATATATATTCCTTATGTAAGTCATTGAGAGGGGGAGAAGACAATAGAGAATACTTAGCTATTGAGAGCCATAGTGCTTGGCTAATGCTCAGCCAAAGAGCTTGAATGTAAGAAGCTTACTTTGATGAAGGAATATAGAGGATCTGCATTCCAATTGAAGCAGATCCGGAGATGTAGCCCCAGAGATATGGAGGGGTGAACTCCGTTACCGATTGGTTGTCTCTCTCTTATGTGTTTTGTGCTTCTCGATTACATGCAGTGCATTTAATTATGTTTATGTGGACTAACATGCTCATTTAAGCCTGTATAAGCCATAATCAATTAAAAGATCTTAATACCGTACACAAGATGGTTGGGTAGTACTCGACCCGTGATCGGATCACCCCACCACTTAGAAACACAATTTTCCCTTAGGGACTTTAGGAAAAGACTTTATTTGGCTTAATTATTAGTTGTGGGTCCCCTTACCCACTTTATTTCTGCCCAACATTAGGAAATTCCAAAATAAATCAAAATTAATATTCCAATTAGTTGACTGCTAATTTGGGATATTACAGTCCTCCCCACCAAAAAAATTTTGTCCTCAAGCAATGCCTGGACAAGCATCCTCTCTAGCTGATGCTCCCCCACAATCACTGCAAAATTTTCTAGGGTCCCAGATGCGCCACTGAATCATCCCCGATCTCTGCATTGCCCTGATATGAAGGGATCCCTCAATGCCAGGATCCCAAGCCATCCTGTCCAACATGAAGCTCCAACTGCTCCACTCACCATATTTCCATGCTAATGAATTCCCCCACTCCATTAGTGGCTCACTAAAGCCCAATGGAAGATCTACATGATCTCCCCATGTAATATACAACTCACCCCTAAAAGCTATCAAGCTGTGTAGAGTTGTAATGCTCGAGTGCCCTGTTAATCTCAGATAGGTACCACCATGCTGATGTTGCACTACTCTGATTATGAGATACTCCCCATCATGTGCAGACTGTATCCTCCTCTCCTGAGGCTTAGTGGTAGGAGATCTGTGAGAGACAAGCTCAGCCAGCCTGGACATCGCCATGATGCCAATATCTACCCCTCTGAATGCAACTCTGAATCTATGCAGCAATAGAGAAGGTTTGCCTTGCCATTCGATGAAGGCCTCTATGTACCCCCATGTGCCAACCCAACAATGAACTAGATCACTCTTTGTCCTAAATCCAAACATCATGAGACAAAATGGGATATCAATCAACTGAATCTTTGCATCCCATAGTCGGAGCTGCTGCACCATAGCTCTGACAACTGCAGGAATCCCTCCGTCCCTCATCTCTAGTCCCTGCATGTGACCAATATAGAGGGTCCATATATCATGGGAAAATATGATGCATGCTAACCTGCCCTATGCCTGCCACTGCGTAGTACCGATGACTGCAACAAGCCACATGTGACAAATAGCCACCCCTTGAATGCAACCAATATATGGATATCGGATACTCGCAATCGACTTAAGGTATGTGGATCCCTCCTGTCCCTGCCAACCATCTCCACTGGGTCTGCCATCCACCCTCTCGATAATTTGACGATACATTGTCTGGAGCCCAGACACATACTGGGATGCTACCTCTATTGTACCCAATACCCTCTACTCATGCATGGTATCAACATGCCCTAAGAAAAGATTGACGCATGTCTCCCTCATGACCCGCTCCCCAGGTGTAGGCTCAACAATCACTGATGTGCCACCCCTGGAAATGATCATCTCATCCCCTAACTTGTGGGTGTCAACTAGCACACCGACCCAATGCTACTGTTGAGAAGTCTCTCCCTTAGCATTCTGAGTGTCATCCAAATATATTGGGTGAGCCTCGCGTACCCCACTACTCATGCCTAGAGTGCCAAATGACAACAACATAATCGATTGTGCCCGTGAGTGATGTAGAATAGGGTGAGGCATGTGAGTCTCCACAGATACCGTCAAGTATCACTCATCTGTCTCCCCGTCGATCCTGGGTGAACTACCCCCAAAGGTATGCCTGGTGTCTTCGTTCATGAGTCTCCATGGAGGCAATACTCTAAGACCCTGTTGTGTAGCACCGTACATCCCCGCATACCACCAATATTCCATGTACTCCTCGACATGCCACTACACATTATGACATATCCTTGTACACCGTTGGATACCCCCTGCTACTGCTGTACCACCCTGTACCGTCCTCTGCCTTGTCTGTGTCAAGGCACCGGTCACTCCTCACGTGTACTCAATGTGATGTAAGACACTCTACAATGCACCACCATGCACCTCCATGTCCACCGGTATTCCATTGCTCAATTGTAGATACTCCCACACATCCTTGGATGTGATGGCCTAGAGTTGTGTCTCTACGTGTTGGACCACCCCCAATCGGTATTATCACCTCCACTGTCGCATCACTACACCCTCCGATGAATGGATCATCACTCCAAACCCTCCCTGAGGGGTCCGAGAAGTGAATCTCCCTATGTGTCAGTAGTGATGCCACCACTGCTCTGCTTCGCCGCGACCTCTGTGCCCCACACAAAGGTGAAGAATCCTTGGCTCCATACAAGGCACTGTCTGGTTGCCTGCCAATGCCACCTCCTCCGAAAATCTCCTGCCAAAGTCTGTTGATCATCCCTTGAACCCGCGTACAAATGTCATACTAAGGAAACCCAAAGAGTCTGCCCATAAATTGGTTAGCCACTGGATCCGACCCAAAATCTCCTAGCGAATGTGCATGCTCAACTGCTAGGCCAACTGTACCCTCCAAGACGTAGCCAACCAGCCTACCTAGGAAATGATAGGAAATCCCATATGGATCCCAATGCTAGTCTAGGGTTTTTGTATTCCCAGCACCTGGAAACTCCTGCTGAAGTACACCTGGGTCCACCACCATCTCCATAACCCACTCCACCAGGTACTAACTCAAAATATATTGTCATCCAACCCCAACATGCAGATGTTGCACCCTATGCAGCTCTGATCGTCTCATCCCGCTATCCAGGTCAACATATGAGATCTGACTAGGTGGCTCTCTCTCTCTCTCTCTCTCTCTCTCTCTCTCCAATGTGAAGAGTTGACCCAACAGTGCTGCTAGCCCCGTCTATGTATGTCTGAAGGGGGGTGCTCTGATACTCCATTGTGCCCTCTAACTGTACCATTAGGGAATCCAACCGTTCCCCATTGTGGACCAACTTGGTTTCTAACTCGGCAAAAACCACTCTCATGCCCTCCAACTCCTCGTTCTGCAACAAAATAGCCTCTCGCACTGATGTGGCCTTCCCTTTCAAAGCTAGAAGGTCGGCCTGAAGCTGATGGCATTGTTGTGTGCGAACATCATTAAATACCTTTGTATCTCCTAATGCCTCATCAAGGGCTAGCCCAAAGGATGGTTGCACACCGTCCTCCATAGACACTCCAACACACAAGACATGCTCACTAGTCAGTTGCATGCGATTGTCATCTGAAAATTCTGTCATAGACCTGGAGGCCTCTATACATATCGTCTCCTCAACGACGATGGAGCTTTCTCCCGACACCTCATCACCTTGTGATGCGTTGTTATCATCAGAGAACTTGGCCACAACCCCAGATACCCCATCAATGGATACCTCAACAATGGCTGGTGTCTCATTAGCGAGTGTATGCTCAACTGTCTCCTTGCCAACCATGACCGCTTCAACTAATATTTCATCTTCTTCCTTAATCCGCCTCACCATCCCTGCATAATTCCACGAAATTCCCCCTGATTTGTGCATGTATCTTAGTTCACAGAACTCCCAAAAAGAGAGGGACGCTTGAATGTCATGTCCCAATGATTGGTATGTCCTCCAATTTGCTGCCAATAACTCCACATCAGTTGCAATAATGTCTTGCCATCTTGATGTATTATCCACCATTCTGGGCATAGCAATTTTGTTATATAAATGAGAATGGTCCCGATTCCCAATTATTGCATCAATCAGTTTCTTCCCCACATTAACCATCATTTGTTGTGCCCTAATCACCTCATTCAAGGTTACTACCATGGCGCCTGAGTTTAACCTTTCTTGGGATCCCATCATTTCTTAGTTTTTTATTCTGGTCTTGTCATAAAATGAGGGTTTCCCACAGGCCAAGCCAAGATTATGCTTTGATACCATTGTAATATCCTAAATTCGGATTAACGATAATAAAAGTGTAAATAGACTAAAAACTATGGCAACATAAAATACATCATCAAAACAGGTAAATTGTAGCCAAAAGCAACTGTTGAGTCATTTTGTTAAATTGAATGGAATGAGTACAATAGTGGTGCTGGAAAGCTTGCACCTAGGCCTGCTCAAATCAGGCTGAAGAAGAACTCAAACCCAAGCTAAATCTCCTGCTAGAAGTGGTTCTGTCTCTGCGTTGCCTAGCCCATAAATGCTAATAATGCTCCACTGAATCTACTGTTAGGTCCTGGAATAATGCTTAGAAAATTTTGGGCTTTTAACCACAGTCTCTTCTTAAGAAACTCACAATAACCCACGAAGGATTTTGCCAAATATTGACCTTAGAATTTCTGCCTAATTTTCCCCTAGCTCTTGTAGCTGTTGGCTGAGTTGGGATCTTGGTTTTCCCTCTTAATACTACCCAGAAAATTCTGCCAAATTAATCTTGGCCTCCCCTCAAAAAACCCAGAAAAAACCCATAAAGGGTTTGTCCTAGTTTTGACTTCAGAAACTGGCCCTCTTGGGCTTGGCACAAAGAAATACTAGGGGAAATCGAACCATTAGAAGAATTTGCTCAGAAATGTCTCTGGAATGCTACAATAAACCCTGGTAGGAGGTGGCTAGCATCCCTTCCAAATCTCCTGATGATAATTCCCTTCTCTCCAACATCCCGACTCAAACTCCTCACTACACCGCATCCTCCACTGCACAGTCTGCTCCTCCTTTGCACAGTCCATAAATGGTTACGTTTCCTCTTGATGATGTTTGTAGAAAATTCCCTCACAAAAAGGGTGGAACTCCTCTCCTGAGCGAGCACTCGAAATCCCCCGAGGCAGAGGTTAGATATTCGCTTGAAAATCTCGTGTGCTAAACAACACTACAGACTTGTCTCTCTGGCTCAAGCGTGCTCTGTCAAAATGACAAGAAGAAAATAACTGAATGAATAAATGAATCCAAATGAGCCTTCTCTTCCTCCTTTTTTTCCATTAAGGCCTAACGTATGCCTTGGGTCCCACCTTGGCCTGCGCTGCTTCTCCTTGACCAATCACGTGCCGCCTTCCTCTAGCCAATCCCACACTGTCCCTTTCGTGCCTTTTCTACCCTGCCACCTAAGCCCAATTCGACCCCACCACTTAGAGACGCAATTTTCCCTTAGGGACTTTAGGAAAAGACTTTATTTGGATTATTTATTAGTTGTGGCTCCCCTTACCCACTTTATTTTCTCCCAACATTAGGAAATGCCAAAATAAATCAAAATTAATATTCCAATTAGATGACTACTAATTTAGAATATTATAGTCCTCCTCGCCAAAAATTGCTTGTCCTCAAGAAATTCTTGAATAAGCATCCTCTCTAGCTGATGCTCCCCTGCGGCCACTGCAAAATTTGCCAAGGTCCCAGATGCTCCACTGAATCATCCCTGATCTCTGCGTTGCCCTGATATGAAGGGATCCCTCAATGCCAGGATCCCAAGCCATCCTGTCCAACATGAAGCTCCAACTGCTCCACTCATCATCTTGCCATGCTCCCCCACTCCACCAGTGATGCACTAAAGCCCAATGGAAGATCCACATGATCTCCCCATGTAATATACAACTCACCCCTAAAAGCTATCAAGCTGTGTAGAGTTGTAATTCTTGGCTCCGCTGTTGATCTCAGAGAGGTACCACCATGTTGATGCTGCGCTACTCTGATCATGAGATACTCCTCATCATGTGTATATTGTATCCTCCTCTCCTGAGGCCTAGTGGTAGGATATTTGTGAGAGACAAGCTCATCTGGCCCAGACATTGCCATGATGCCAACACCTACCCCTCCGAATGCAACTCTGAATCTATGCAACAACAAAGAAATTTTGCCTTGCCATCCGATGAAGGCATTTGTGTGCCTCCATGTGCCAACCCAACAATGAACTAGATAACTCTCGGTCCTAACTCTAACCATCATGAGACAAAATGGGCTATCAATCAACTGAATCTCTGCATCCCATAGTTGGACCTGTTGCACCATAGCTCTGACAACTGCAAGAATCCCTTTGCGCCTCATCTCTAGTCCTTGCATGTGACCAATATAGAGGGTCCATATATTATGGGCAAATATGATGCATGCTAACCTGCCCTGTGCCTGCCACTGTGTAGTGAAGATGACCACTGGAAGCCACATGTGACAAATAGCCACCCCCTGAATGCAACCAATAGATGGATATCTGATACTCGCAAAATACTTAAGGTATGTGGATCTGTTAGGTCTCTATATTACTAGTATAGTCCCTTATTGTTGTTATTGTAACCTCCTTATTGTTATTATTGTACCCCTGTAACCCCCATATTGTTATTATTGTGCCCTTAAATTTTTATTGTTAGGTCGGCTAGGATTACATTGTGGCCCCATGGACCCCTATATATAGAAAGGAGGCTTTGTAATTTGTATCATCCAAGAATTGTTCATTCATGTAATGTATTGGAGGTTTCCCCCTAGAAGTGGCTTATTTATAAGGCGTTGTTATCTCTTTTATTCTATTTTTGGAGCCAGTTTCACAAAATTTGGTATCAGAGCTTTGGATTCTAGGGTTTCGCTACTCCAAACAGGTCATCGTGGAATTTTCGCTATAACTTTTGTTCTACGAAGTTTCAGAAGCTAAAATTTTTAGAGTGAAAATACAAAATCCTGAGGAACATCGTCACAAAATTTCAGAGCTTGGTTCGCAATATTTTCAGATATATGATCTGTGGAAGTTAGGGCTTTTTGTAGGCTCCTGAATTTCACTTAAAAAGGTCATCGCGTAATTTTCGCTATAACTTTTTTTCTATGAAGGTTCAAAAGCTGAAATTTTTAGAGCGTGAGGCTGAAAACTTGAGGAACATCTTCGCAAAATTTCAGAGCTTGGTTCACAATATTTTTGGAGATATGATCTATGGAAGTTAGGTCTTTTTTAGGCTCCCAAATTTCATCTCAAAGAGGTGATCGTGGGAAAAATATTCATAAATATCTCTCTGAGCATCAGATTGGAATTCTGTAAAAAGTGACTAGAAGTACACGGACTATAGTTTCATGTCTATAATTTTCAGAGCCAAAGGAGCAAACAGTGACACGTGGCAAGTAGTACAAGTTCGCTCTACTGAACCAGTCCATAATTAGGTTATTGTGGGAGATTGGACATAACTTTGTCTTGAAGAATCCAAATCAAGTCAGACCCGTGGCATTTGAAAGAAGCTTCAGCAGACTACTACAAAGCCGAATTTCAGATATTGAGGATCTGCAAGTATAGAGATAAGTCAATTTCAATATCAATCTCCTCAAAAGCACATAAAAGGTGTGTATTAATTTTGTTTTTTGTTTTTTGTTTTTTTTTTTTTTTTATTATTATTTATTATTATTATTATTTTATTTTATTTTTTATTTTTTATTTTCCCAATTACATAAGTCTTGTTTGAAGAATCAGGTTGAATTGATTCCAAGGGCATATTGTAGAATAGATATCAGTATTGGATTCTAAAATGGCCCCTAAAAATAATTCAACACCCATTAAGCCTTTAGAAGGCTCTACTATGACTCATGAAGACGAAGAATGGCAACATGACATATCAAAATTCTAAGAGCAAATGCAACAAATTTGGCTCTCGCAAAGAGCAACAAAAAATGACATGGAAGTTTTGAAGAAAGGCGTGGAAACTAACATGGATGGTTTGAAGAAAGGCGTGGAATCTAAGATGGATGGTTTGAAGAATGGCATGGAAGCTAAGATGGATGGCATGGAATCTAAGATGGATGACATGAAAGCTAAGATGGAAAACATGAAGAATGATCTAAAAGCAGACATGGAAGGTGTTGTAGCTCCTAGAGACAGCCTAGAGTTGTGATAGACCAGTGCCTATGACATCTTAGCATAGCAAGGAGCATATAATATAATGTGTGAAGTTGTCAGCTTTAGCTCACATACTATCTCCTGTAAACAGGGAAATACAATAGAATGGGACCAAACCCTCAGAAATTGACACAGGAAAAGAGATACTGCAGAGGTAAGATGCAGAACTCTAATACAAAAGCAATAGACAATTTAGAGGCAGTTTACTGCAAAGCGGGTCGATTCATAAATACTTCACAAACATAAATTATCAGAAGGTGTATGCAGTGAAAGAAATATTGAGAAGATATTAGTTAACATTGAGTCGATACCCAGATATACAATACCACCATGCATGGGCTTACCAATCTAAGAATCCATACATGATAATATCATTTTAAAAGCACCCTCCCAAAGCAACTAATATAGCAGAAGTATGGTTAGTTTAATAATGAAACATAATATCATGCATGAGCTATATTTAAAGCACTTGACTAATCCAAGTATGGGCATCAACTAGGATGAATCCATACCCAAAATCAGTGAGTCGCTTGCATTCCAAAACATGATACAAGAAGGGTGGATGAAATGAAATGTTCTATTAATATAACACAATAAAGAAGATTACAGACTGTGAAATACCAAAGACCAGAATCCTCTTTGACAGATAGAACTCCTCCTCACTGAGACCCTATGGGCTATGTGCCTTCATACCAAAGTTTTACAAAATGTTTGCAAAAGCCTTTCACTGCATAATTTTCTGATAAAATTTGGAACCCTTACAATACATTTCTTCATGGTTTTTATAGGAGAAACTAAAACCTAGCAAAAGAGGTAGGTGATGAACATTTAATTGTATCATTAAAACAAAATGGTGGAGAAGTGCCTGCCCATATTGTTTGACGGCGCTGTGTTGTTTGTACTCTATGGCCTCCTCACTGAAATAAATGCAATGGGTGAAAATCTCTTCAGGAACACAATATAGGGATAACCATACCAACATTCTGTCCTTTCCTGGAAAGAAAACTCTGCTAGAGTAAACCTTGAGGGCATCATTTTCTGTACATTGTACTTTCTGCCTTCCCAACCTTGAATTAAGCTTTAAATTCTTCAATGCTGAACGCTGAATTCATTTATCATTTGATTGATACTCTTTGCCGCAACATTAATGTTTCCATCTGCCACAATCTGTGCTTTGAATGACTCTGGAGGGTTAGACAGATTTTACCCCTACTTCTTTAATGAAAGTCGTGTCATAACAGCTTCCCAAATCCTTTTTCCATAATTCTGCCTCTGATAAATGGTCCTTTGAAGTGTACTCGGCTTTTGTAATGGAGGTTGGAACTTATGATAATTCTCCGTCGCTATAAACCTGCAAAACCTGAGAACATGTTAAGAAATCCAAGCATATGAGGATGGAAGATGTGGCGGGGTTAATGGAAGCGGTCGTACAGACTAGTGAAATGGTGAAGCGGCGCAGGGTGGTGACGAAGAAAATGTAGCGCAACAGTGTGGGATGACCATAGAGAGAACTAATGGAATGCGGAAATGAACGTGAAAATACGTAAGGAACGAAGAAATGAGTGAAATATAGGTCTGGGGTGGCGGAGAGCACGTGGAGGAAAAATGGAGGACAGGTGGCACGATATCAAAACAACGAGGAATGGATGACGTGGAGGACTGACTTAGGGAGCTGGTCAAAAGAGGGGTTAGCATATCTTGGCCGTCCGATCTCGGGAGGAGATCGACGGTTGAAAAAGCATCGAAGGCGATGGACTGTGGGCCAGGAACACTGTACACTTGGACTAAAACTCGTGCAGCTTCGGAGCGCGATGACCGTCGGATGAAGGCCCTCAGATCAGACGACTGTGATGAATATCGCTGTGTGACTTTGGTTGAACATTAATGCACGATGGAGGGCGGTATTCAGGCCGTACGCGAGGACACGTGGTGAGTGCTGTATGGAATCGTTGGCCCAAGGAGAAATACCGCCTACCGCCGAAAGGCGGTGCGATACATACCACCCGGTTTTGAACAGTGTTTTGGGCACGGGGGACCACAACGGCGGGAGGGCTGGGGTACGTTGATCTAAGGTCTGATCGAATGGCTCAGAGCACGCCCGATATTCTTTGATAAGCGCCTAGTGTTCTTGCTCTCGGTTCTGGCTTTTGATCCCGTGGAGGAAAGGAGCAGAGGCTTAGCAGAAGGGGCTAGGCCTGTGAGATTTTCGGCTTTACGATCTCTGGCTTTTTATAACGTAATTTGAGGGCGGAACGGTAATGATAGTCATAAAATGATATATTTTTTTTTTTTTTAGGTTGGACAGAGGGGATTTGCAGGATTATAAGCCAGTTTGCCTGTGGAATTTTCATAGGAAGTCGATTATGATCAACATTGGCTCCACCTGGGGACGGCATGTTCCTCCTTAGACGTGTCGAGAACTTGCAAACCCTCTGATCATCACGTATGCAGACTCTGATCTCCAGCACCTCCATTTTTACTTTATAATTAATCACAACACCAACATTATTCATACAAAAACAAAGAAGGAAACTATCATACAATATAATACATCAGGTTGTCTTTGCTTGAATCAGAACTGGAAGTAGGGCTTAAGGAATTGATCATTTACAGGGGCGTCCAGCAAGTCACCCTGTAAATTCTCCAACCTGAAAGTATTATTGCCCCCCCGTCCCACAATTTTGAAAGGGCCAAACCAGAGGGGGTCGAATTTACCATGTTTTCCCTTTTCAGCTCTTCGGATATCCCACCTGAGCACCAGATCACCAATCTGCAGCTTCTTGTCTTTTGCATGCTGATCGAAAATGTGTTTCATTTTCACTTGATATTCTATTAACCTTTGATTCACCTGGCTCCGTGTTTCTTCTAATTCCACCAATTGATTGATTCTCCTGATCATATCATCAGGTTCCTCCTGGCTTTCTTGCATGAAGCAGGCCACTGGTAAGGCCAGTTGTACAAGAAAAATTGTTGCTCGTCCATATACCAATTCATAGGGAGATTTCCCATTTGCTTTCTTGCTGGTGATTCTATTAGCCCATAGAGCAAATTTCAATTGGGAATCCCAATTCTTCTGATTTTCATTGATAGTATTCTTCAAGGCCCTCACCAGAGTTTTATTTGAAGACTCTACCAAGCCATTCCCTTGCGGATAGTAAGTTGTAGAGTGACTCAGTATGATATTGTATTGCTGGCATAAATTCATAAATTTTGTAGACTTGAAGGCCTGTGCATTATCAGTCACTATCCTAGCAAGGCAGCCAAACCTGGATATGATGTTTTCCTCGATGAACCTTATGATTACAGTATCTGTAGCATTCCTTGCAGGTATGGCTTCCACCCATTTAGTGAAATAATCTGTGGCTGTTAATATCCATTTATGTTGACCACTTGATGGGGGATGTATCTCACCTATAAAATCAATACCCCATTGACGAAATGGTTCATCCACATGCACTAGGATCAGGGGAAAAGGTGCCGATTTCTGTCTCTCAGCAAATTTCTGACATTTATCACATGCTCTTACTTTGGCAAAAACATCTCCAAAAAGCTTTGGCCAATAGAAGCCAGCTTTCAAAATTTTATGAGTTGTGGCCCTCCAGCTGTAATGACCTCCACAGATCCCTTCATGGAATTCTGCTATAATACTCTCGACTTCCTTCTCTGTGAGACATAGGAGTAAGATGCCTGAGGGATCTCGCCAATAGAGCTGGCCATTGGCGACTATATACTTCTGTGATTTCAATCTCAGCGCTCTGTATTCAGTTTTATCACAACTTGGAGGGCAGCTGAGTGTAAGGAGATATTCTACGATCTCTTTGTACCACGAACTAGTGAGGTACTTTATATGTGTTTCTGGAGTAGCTACTCCAATTCCATGTCGTTCCTCTTTCTCCTCAGATTCCTCACCTGCCATGATGGACAAATTTATGCCCAAGGCTTGATAGTTTGATTCAGATAGCATTTTGGCAAGCCCTTGTCCTTTGATTAGCTTAGTAGGGCGTATGTCTAAGTCATACTCCTGTATTTTGGCAATCCACTTGCCCCTTTTTCCTTCACTATCCCCCTGAATAAGGATATCTTTTACAGCAGCTGCAGGCACAAATGCAGTGATGTGGGACTGTAAGATATATACACGGAAAGCTTTGAGGGATCTCACTAGGGCGTATGCTTGCTTTTCCAATATGTTGTATTTTAATTCTGCATCATGGAGTACCTGACTAAAAAAGGCAATAGGCTGCTCATACCCTTCATCATTTTTCTGCAATAAAACTCCTGCTATTGTATGAGGTGATGCAAAAGAAAAAATCATGAAAGGTTTATCATAATCTGGTCCAGGCGGCACAGGGGCTTCTGCTAAAGCATTCTTTATCATGGTAAATGCCTCTCGTGATTCTTGTGACCACTTTACCTCATTATCCTTCTTCAGCATATCTGTTATATGCCTAACTATCTCAGCATAGTTAGGGATAAACCGTCTCAAGAAATTAATGCGCCCTAGGAATACTTGTACCTCTTTCTTATTTCTGGGAAAAGCAATACCATTTATAACCTCTACCCTCTTAGGGTCTATTTTCACCCCATCCTTAGTCATGATATGGCCCAAAAGCTTTCCCTCTTCTAATGCAAATAAAGACTTTTGAGGATTCAGAGAGAGACCATACCTTCTGCATTTTTCAAAAGTTCTCCGCAGATGTTCAATATGCTCAGCATCATTCTTTGAAAATATAGTAATATCATCGAGGTAAACCACCAGGAATTTATCTTGCTCACCCACAAAAGCAATATCCATCGCCCTCTGAAAAGTGGCCCCTACATTAATCAGCCCAAAAGGCATCCTGGCATACATAAATGTACCCCATGGTGTGGTGAAAGCAGTCTTCTTTTGATCCTCTGGAAGTACAACCACCTGGTTATAACCAGAGAATCCATCCATCATTGACATTATGGAAGCTCCAACCACCTTCTATAGAATGTGATCCATTTTAGGCAGTGGGTAATTATCCTTTAAGGAAGCTCTGTTTAAATTTCTAAAATTTACACACAACCTTCTTTCTCCATTCTTCTTTCGTACAGGGACAAGGTTTGCCACCCATTCAGAGTACCTCAAAGGTACAATTATTTTGGCCTTCAACAGCTTCTTGATTTCTTTTTCAATAGAAGGCAACAGTAAGGGATTTATCTGTCTGAGCTTCTGCTTATGGGGCTTTGCATCTACCTTCAGTGGAATTTTGTGTTGCATAATATTGATATCAAAAGTTTTCAAGTCCTGATAGGACCATGCAAACACACCTTTGTAAGACTGAAATAATTTCTGATATAGCTTTCTATACTCTCCAGGGATTTTCTTAGACAGTTTTACAATTTTAGGGTCAGTCTCAGTACCCAAATTCAGGTCTTCTACCTGATTCTCTTCTACCACTTTGCTTGGCTGCAGGGGGACATCATTCTTATCAAATAATCTTTCTAGAGGCACCAGCCCTCTAGGTATAATGTTTCCCTTTAATTGCAACACCTTATTACTTGCCACTTTCTCCTCCCAATTTCTTTCTGAAGAATCTTCAGGCTCTACCCCTTCTTCATCATCAATCTCCATATTGGATAATTCCCCTACTGTTTCCAGGAATCTCTTCATTTGTTCTTCATCCTCAAATACCTGCCAGTGTTTGATGTTATCTAGGATTGAAGGCCGATAACGCACCTCGACTTCATATCTTAAAAGAGGGTTCTGAGGTGGTCAGAATGTACTTGCAGCCACAGCAAGGGAATCAACCATCCTATTCTGTTCTCGGGGCATGAACTGTACATTGAATGCCAAGAAGAAGTTTTCTACCATGTCCCAAACTTCATTCCTATAAGCCCTTAGCCTAGGATGTTTGGTCTGACATTGATTCCTGACTTGTCTAACCACCAGTTCTGAATCTCCCAGAACTCTTAAACTTTGTATACCCATGCTCCTGGCTGTCTGTAATCCCAACATGAGTGCTTCATATTCAGCCACATTGTTGGTGGCTTCATATTCTAGTTTGAAGGACAGAGGGACCCATCTTCCTGTAGGAGAGATTAATAGCACTCCAGCTCCATTTCCTTCTCTTGAATTTGCTCCATCAAAATGAAGTGTCCATATTCCTGCTTCCATGTTCTCTGAGGGCTGCTCAGTCTTGATTTGACAGAAGGATGGTTCATGAGCATAGTCTTGATTTTCTTCTAGCATTAAACATGAAAAATCTCCTTCCTTACTGTAGACTGGTGCATTTACAGAATTGTTAGCCTTAGTCACCATCTTGACAAATCTAGTCTCCCTATATAACCTCCTCTCTTGGCCACCAAAAACTGGGATGGTGGCATATGTTAAATCCATCTTGATTGATCCACCAATTTTTGTTCCCCATGACCTTGACAGCAACATGCCAAAGGGGGCTGGAATGCCAGCCACCACGATGTCCATTACCACACTCTTTGCTGGGATTTGGGCCAAATTGACCACCAAATCTTTGATCATCCCTAGGCACTTAACTCTTTTGGAATCAAAGGAATAGAGGTCTTTATAAGGACGTGTGATTTGTAAACCTAGTTGTTCCATGACTGACGGAGGCATAAGATTGTGGGAAGCTCCAGAATCTAACATACAATTGTGTAATAGCAGGTCATGAATCACCAGGGACACATAGAAGGGAGGATTAGAGGGATCTATCTCCTCGACATGTGGGCCAAAAACCACCATGGGTCTCTCTTCTTGAAGGTTGAGACTATCTGGGATGATGGGTGTTTCTGGGGGGAGTATGAAAGAGGTGACTTGAGATTGATATGCTAGCTGTTTCAACTGTTCAGTCAAGGGGACTAGGATTTTGACTTTTTTGAGTTCTTTTTGCAGACTGAAAGCAGGAGGGGATTTTTCTTTCACAACCTCTTTTGGCTCTTTATTTTCAGCTGGGGGCTTGACTTCCTTTGATACAGATTTGACATTAGAGGAAGTGACTACTTTTGAAGAAGAAGGGATTTGATCATTAGACTGCAAAGGTTTGTTTAGAGGCTGCTTACCTCTGTCTGTAGCTTTCTGCATTGTAGCCTCCTTCTAAGCAGGTGATTCCTTCTGGGGTAGCTCTTCTTCTTGCTCTTGGGTACGAGTCCTCTTCCTAAAAGATCTGAGATCATATCTTCTATTAAAATGTGCTTACATGAAATCATCAAATTGTTTACAATAATGATCAAATTCTACTTCTTCTGCGTCTCTGATCTTTTCTTCTTCTTGCAATGAGCACTCAGCTTCATCATCTTCTTGCAGAGGGTATTCTTCTCCATCACTACTTGAAAAGGCAAGATTTGCATCCTCCAGTCCATAGGCAGTGTCTTCAGTAGAATCATCTACTGGACCTTTCAGGTACAATGGGTGTGGGACTTGATCCTATTGCTCCTTTGCTTCCCTTGGCAATATTTACAAGGGTGGTTTCCTATATTGAGGATTGTAACCTCTGTTTGGAGCATTCTAGAAATTCCTGAAAGCTGAGTTCTTGGCTTCCAATTCGAGCTTAACCATTTTCTTAATCAATTTTCTCATTTCTTCCATTTTTTCATTGGCTGAGTCTCTGTCCTGACTAGAAGTGGACACCTCTTCTTTTCCCCTTCTTCTAGAATCTTGTTCAAATCTTCCTTTTGATTTTCCAGTGGAGGCAAAGTTTGCTTCCAACTCTTGTGCATCTGCTTGAGCATCATCCAGAGTAGCAGGCTTTCTTTCTCTGAGAGAGAAACCAAATTCTGAATCAAAGGCTGCTACAAAAACAACTTTAGCAGCAGATTGATGGGGTTTCATATCAGCAGGGAGACTCAGATACAATTTATTAAATCTCTTGATAAATTCTGACACTCCTTCATTGTGTCTTTTCTTTAATGTATTTAATTCAATGAGGCAATTTCCCTAATCTTTCTTCTCTCCCCATTTCCTGAGAAAAGTGTCTTCCATGTTATCCCAAGTGGTAATAGAACGGCCAGTCAATGTCTTAAACCATTTTCGAGCTTCACCATCTAGAGATTGCACAAACAGTCTTAAGACCACATCCAAGTGTTCAACATTAAAGTTCTCTGCAAAGGAGCAGAAAGTCTCAAGATGTTTTTGAGCATCAATCTCGTTTTCCCCATTGAATCTGGGCAAGATCTTCAGATAATCCTGGGGCATATCATTCAACACTTGGGGTAATGCCAGGGGAGCATATTTATTCATCAAGAAGGCCGGAACATTAGCCATTGGAGGAGGTGGAGGTAGTGCAATAGTTTGATGAGTAAGAGGAGGAGGAGGAGGTGGAAGTGGAGTATGAATAATAATAGGAATATACTCAACTGCAGCTTGAGGGGTTGAGGGGAACAAAGGTCTATTAACAGCAGATACTTCGGTTACTTCCTTGACCTCTTCAATCTCAGGAGTGGGATGAATACTGTTTTTATTTCTGATACCCTCTCGGGGTGGACTATCTAAAAAATAATAATCAGTATCTCCCATAGTGGAGTCGGGATCTGGCACTTGAGTTTCTTGAGAAGAAGAGGATGGAAATTCTTCTGTAGACACTTCATGAATTTCGGAACGGGCTGATTTCCTTTCCCTCCAATTTCTTCTATGTATAATCTGGTCAGGGTCAGACACTGAAGGTGTCTTTGGCTTAGACGTATCTAACCTCAGGTGTGGCTTACGAGGAGACAGGACTGCAAATAGATTTATCAAATAACAAATGTGGATTCGCCAAGGTGAGGGATCTACAACTCTCAACTCTCCATACTCACCTACTTGAAGAGTGAATTAGATTTTTTCGAGGCCCGGGGATTCAAATTTTCTTAACTTCGTTCCCCGGCAACGGCGCTAGAAAGAAGAAAGATGTTGTCACTCCTAGAGACAGCCTAGAGTTGTGATAGACCAATGCCTAGGACATCTTAGAATAGCAAGGAGCGTATAATATAATGTATGAAGTTTTCAACTTCAGCTCACATGCTATATCCTGTAAACAGGGAAATAAAATAGTATGGGACCAAACTCTCAGAAACTGACACAGGAAAAGAGATACTGCAAAGGCAAGATGCAGAACTCTAATACAAAAGCAACAGAAAATTCAGAGACAGTTTACTGCAAAGCGGGCCGATTCAGAAATACTTCACAGACATAAATTATCATAAGGTGTATGTAGTGAAAGAAATATTGAGAAGATATTAGTTAACATTGAGCTGATACCCAGATATACAATACCACCATGCATGGGCTTACCAACCTAAGAATCCATACATGATAATAGCATTTTAAAAGCACCCTCCCAAAGCAAATAATATAGCAGAAGTATGGTTAGCTGAATAATGGAACAGAATATCATGCATGAGCTATATTTAAAGCGCTTGACTGATCCAAGTATGGGCATCAACTAGGATGAATCCATACCCAAAATCAGTGAGCCGCTCGCATTCCAAAACATGATACAAGAAGGGTGGATGAAATGAAATGTTCTATTAATATAACACAATAAAGAAGATTACAGACTGTGAAATACCAAAGACCAGAATCCTCTTTGACAGATAGAACTCCTCCTCACTGAGACCCTATGGGCTATGTGCCTTCATACCAAAGTTTTACAAAAATGTTTGCAAAAGCCTTTCACTGCATAATTTTCTGATAAAATCTGGAACCCTTACAATACGTTTCTTCATGGTTTTTATAAGAGAAACTAAAACCTAGCAAAAGAGGTAGGTGATGAACATTTAATTGTATCATTAAAACAAAATGGTGGAGAAGTGCCCACCCATATTGTTTGACGGCGCTGTGTTGTTTGTACTCTGTGGCCTGCTCACGGAAATAAATGCACTGGGTGAAAATCTCTTTAGGAACACGATATAGGGATAACCATACCAACATTTTGTCCTTTCTTGGAAAGAAAACTCTACTAGAGTAAACCTTGAGGGCATCATTTTCTGTACATTGTACTTTCTGCCTTCCCAACCTTGAATTAAGCTTTAAATTCTTCAATGCTGAACGCTGAATTCATTTATCATTTGACTGATACTCTTTGTCGCAACATTAATGTTTCCATCTGCCACAATCTGTGCATTGAATGACTCTGGAGGGTTAGACAGATTTTACCCCTGCTTCTTTAATGAAATTCGTGTCGTAACAGCTTCCCAAATCCTTTTTCCATAATTCTGCCTCTGATAAATGATCCTTTGAAGTGTACTCGGCTTTTGTAATGGAGGCTGGAACTTATGATAATTCTCCGTTGCTATAAACCTGCAAAACCCGAGAACATGTTAAGAAATCCAAGCATATGAGGATGGAAGATGTGGCGGGGTTAATGGAAGCGGTCGTACAGACTAGCGAAATGGTGAAGCGGCGCAGGGTGGTGACGAAGAAAATGTAGCGCAACAGTGTGGGATGACCATAGAGAGAACTAATGGAATGCGGAAATGAATGTGAAAATACGTAAAAAACGAAGAAATGAGTGAAATATAGGTCTGGGGTGGCGGAGAGAACGTGGAGGAAAACTGGAGGATAGGTGGCACGGTATCAAAACAACGAGGAATGGATGACGTGGAGGACTGACTTAGGGAGCTAGTCAAAAGTGGGGTTAGCAGATCTTGGCCGTCCGATCTCGGGAGGAGATCGATAGTTGAAAAAGCATCGGAGGCGATGGATTGTGGGCCAGGAACATTGTACACTTGGACTAAAACTCGTGCAGCTTCGGTGCGCGACGACCGTCAGATGAAGGCCCTCAGATCGGACGACTGTGATGAATATCGCTGCGTGACTTTGGTCAAACATTAATGCGTGATGGAGGGCGGTATTAGGGCTGTACGTGGGGACACGTGGTGAGCGCTGTATGGAATCGCTGGCCCAAAGAGAAATACCGCCTACCGCCGAAAGGTGGTGCGATACATACCACCCGGTTTTGAACAGTGTTTTGGGCACGGGGGACCACAACGGCGGGAGGGCTGGGGTACGTTGATCTAAGGTCTGATCGAATGGCTCAGAGCGCGCCCGATATTCTTTGATAAGCGCCTATTGTTCTTGCTCTCGGTTCTGGATTTTGGTCCCGTGGAGGAAAGGAGCAGAGGCTTAGCAGAAGGGGCTAGGCCTGTGAGATTTTCGGCTTTACGATCTGTGGCTTTTTATAACGTAATTTGAGGGCGGAACGACAATGATAGTCGTAAAAATGTTTTTTTTTTTTTTTTAGGCTGGACAGAGGGGATTTGTAGGATTATAAGCCAGTTTGCTTGTGGAATTTTCATAGGAAGTCGATTATGATCAACAGAAGGTTCGACAAAGTTGATACAAGAAATGTTTCCTAATGGTGAAAATATAGTAGAGGAAACTTATGATGAGAACAAATAAATGTTAATCGTGATTTCATAAACTCTAATGTTGGAGGGAAGAACCACCATATTCCAAAAATGGATATGAGGAAGTTTGATGGAAAGGATCCTGTAACATGGATACTACAGATGGAGCAATATTTTGATCTCAATAATGTGCAAAACACACAAAAGGTATACATTGCAACTTTACATTTAGAACAAAATACATTTGTATGGTATTGATGGCTTTGCTCCCATAAAAAAATTGTCACTTGGTCAATTTTTACGGAGGAAATGATAGCACATTATGAGGATACAAAGAGCAACACTTTCTTTAGCCAATTGATAAATCTCAAACAAAAGTGTTCAGTGGGGGAGCACATTGAGGACTTTCAAAAATTGAATATAAGGGTAACCAATATTCCAAAGGAACACAGGATTGATCTCTTTATAGGTACTTTAAAGGATAACATCCAACATGAAGTTCGCGTTTTGGAACATGATTCATTGGAGAAGGCATTCAAGTTGGCAAGAAAAATTGAATGTAAAATTATGGCGACAAGGAAGCCTACCACTCACTTCTATAAAGATGGAAGTGTTGCTACTCCTAGACTTCCACAACCTACAAGGTTGACAACACAACAACTGGAAGAAAAAAGAGCAAAAGGTCTTTGCTACAGTTGTGATAGCAAATACACTAAAGGTTATAAGTGTGCTGAGAAGAAATTATTTTACATAGATTCTGAAGAGGAAGAAGAAAATGAACAAGAATCTTCAAAAGAAGAGGATATACACCAGGAACCAACCCTAGAAGAGGAAGAAATGAGTTCGACCATATCATGTAATGCATTGGCAGGAATTACCACTCCTCAAACTCTCAAGATAGAAGGACATATCAAGAAGAAAAAGGTAATAGTGTTGATTGATTCAGGTAGTACCCATAATTTTATTCATTGTAAGGTAGCCAAGGAATTG
This sequence comes from Pinus albicaulis, assembly GCA_034641835.2. NCBI lineage: Eukaryota > Viridiplantae > Streptophyta > Pinopsida > Pinales > Pinaceae > Pinus > Pinus albicaulis. Next base: position 1,208,393,664 of record CM076570.1, on the reverse strand, counting down.
AATTGTTTCCTATACCCAGCACCAGAATGTCAAGTGACGGTTGCAAATGGAGGAACTATAAATTGCTCTGGAAAATGCCATAATATCAAGCTAACCATGGGGGAATATGTATTGAATAGTCCAATGCTTGCCATTCCTATGGGAGGTGCCGATGTTGTACTAGGAGTACAATGGTTACAATCTTTGGGGACGGTAGCTTTTAATTTTCAAGAACTTTTCTTGAAATTTTTTTCAGAAGGAAAGGAAGTTGAATTACGGGGTATTGCGGGGAAGCCAGGAAGGATAATAAGCTCTATTGTCATGACAAAGCTTCTAAAGAAATAACAACGCGGCGTAATTGCACAATTATGCTCACTAGAAGTTCCAACATCAAAATCATCTATTTCTGCAGATCTCCAACAAGTCTTGGACAATCATTCCAAGGTGTTTGAAACTCCCAAAGGACTCCCACCTATTCGTGATCATGATCATGCTATTCATTTGATTCCAAGAAGTGTTCCTCCAAACATCGGGCCTTATAGATATCCTTATGTCCAAAAGAGTGAAATTGAACATATGATTGCAGAAATGTTAGAGGCGGGTATAATTCAACCTAGTCAAAGTTCTTTCTCTGCTCCTGTAGTATTGGTACACAAGAAGGATGGATCATGGCTCATGTGTTCGGATTATAGGGAGCTCAATAAGCTCACCATTAAAGATAAATTTCCCATTCCTGTGATTGATGAATTATTGGATGAATTACATGGAGCAATTTATTTTACCAAGTTGGATCTTCGTTCGGGATATCATCAAATTAGAATGAAGACTGAAGATATTCCAAAAACAACATTTCGAACTCATGAGGGTCATTATGAATTTTTGGTCATGCCTTTTGGCATTACCAATGCACCTTCTACATTTCAAGGGTTGATGAATTCCATTTTCAAACCCTTCCTTAGAAAATTTGTGCTAGTATTTTTTGATGGTATACTAATCTATAGCAGGTCTTGGAAGGATCATGTTCAACATGTTGACAGGGTGCTCAAACTATTGCAGGAGAAACAATTATATGCAAAAACATCCAAATGTTTCTTTGGAGTACAAGAGGTGGAATATCTGGGTCATATTGTATCTCACGAGGGTGTTAAGGTAGACCTTAACAAAATTAAAGCCATCAAGGAATGGAAAGTCCCCACAACCATAAAGCAGTTGCGAGGATTTCTCGGGTTAACAAGGTATTATTGCAATTTTGTTAAGAATTATGGGAGAATAGTAGCACTTCTAACAACATTATTGAAGAAAGATGCATTTTCATGGACTCCTGAAGCAACTAAGGCCTTTGAACATCTTAAAGAGGCAATGTGCCTAACACTAGTCTTAGCTACGCCAGAGTTCACAAAAACCTTTATTGTGGAATGTGATGCCTCAGGAAATGGAATTGGTGTTGCTTTAATGCACGAAGGAAGACCCATTGCTTTTGAAAGTCGTCCAATCAAAGGAAAGTATTTACGAAAACCTATTTATGGGAAGGAAATGTTAGCAATACTGCATGCACTAAAGAAATGGCGAGCTTACCTAATGGGAAGACACTTCAAGGTAAAAACTGATCATGATAGTCTTAAACACTTTTTGGAACAAAGACTATCTTCAAAAGAGTAGCAAAAATGGGTCACAAAGATGTTGGGTTATGACTTTGAAATAATCTACAAAAAAGGAAAGCTTAATGTTGTTGCAGATGCACTCTCAAGAAAGAATGAAGAGGTGGAAGCATTGCTTTGTGCCATTTCTATTGTCCAGCTGGATTGGATAACCGAAGCAAGAGATGAATGGAAGAAGGACAAAGATGTATGGACACTCATTCAAAAGTTGCAGCAAGATCCTAGTACATCTGATACATTTAGTTGGAAAAAATGATTCCTTATGGTACAAAGATCGCTTATATCTTTGTAAGAATTCCCAACTAAAACAAAAGATTCTTCTGGAATTGCACACTTCTCCTTTAGGAGGACACTCAGGATTTTTAAAAACTTACCACAGGGTGAAGAAAGAATTTTTTCGGGATGGCCTTAAATCTGATATTCGAAAGTTTGTGGCGGAATGTTTGGTTTGCCAGCAGAATAAAGTGGAAACAATTAAGACCCCAGGACTTCTACAACCTTTATCCATTCCAAGTCAACGTTGGGAGGAGATTTCAATGTATTTTATCACAGGTTTACCTAAGTCCAAAGGAAAGAGTGTCATCATGGTGGTAGTTGATAGACTTACCAATTATGCACACTTTTGTGCATTATCTCATCCATTTAAAGCAAGTACAATTGCTACTACATTTATGGACACAATTCAAAAGCTACATGGAAACCCAAGGGTTGTTGTGAGCGACAGAGATCCCATTTTTACTGGAAATTTTTGGACGGAGTTATTTTCTTGTTTGGGTACTCAATTAGCTCATAGCTCATCTTATCATCCTCAATCTGATGGTCAAACTGAGATAGTAAATAAAAGTTTGGAAGAATATCTTCGTTGTTTTGTATCTGATAAACAAACACAATGGGTCAAGTGGTTACCTCTTGCTGAATGGTGGTATAACACTTCCTTCCATACTTCAGCAAAAATGACCCCATTTATGGCACTTTATGGATATCATCCACCATCCATCACATCATCTTTAAGGGAAAATTCGAAGGTTCAAGCAGTAGAAGATCACATCGAGCATCAGCAAGAAGTTCTCCAACTCTTAAAGGATAACCTGAATTTGGCACAAAATCGAATGAAACAACAGGCAGATCAACATCGCAGTGAGAGAAGTTTGATGTAGGAGATTGGGTATTTTTACGGCTACAACCATATAAACAAATGTCCCTCAAGCAAGCTAAGAAGGATAATAAATTATCGCCAAAGTACTATGGTCCTTACAAGGTGTTGCAAAAGATTGGTACCATGGCATACAAATTGGAGCTTCCTGCTTCTTCGCGAGTACATCCAGTTTTCCATGTTTCATGCTTAAAGAAGGTTATAGGTGAAAATCTTCTAGTTCAAACAATATTGCCAGAACTTGATGAGGAAGGAAAAATCATATTGGAACCTGAAGCGGTCACGAAAACAAGAACTCGACAACTACGAAATCAATCAATTTCAGAGTATCTCATCAAGTGGAAGAACTTACCCACTGAAGATTCTACATGGGAGGATGAGAATTTTATATAGAAGCACCCAAAGCTACTCAAGCGTTGAGGACAACACTTTTTTGAAGGAGAGGGGCATGTTAGTTCCCTATATTACTAGTATAGTCCCTTATTGTCGTTAGTGTAACCCCCTTATTGTTATTATTGTACCCCTGTAACCCCCATATTGTTATTATTGTGCCCTTAAATTATTATTGTTAGGTCGGCAAGGATTACATTGTGGCCCCACTAGGATTACATTGTGGCCCCGTGGACTCCTATATATAAAAATGAGGTTTTGTAATTTGTATCATCCAAGAATTGTTCATTCATGTAATGTATTGGAGGTTTCCCCCTCAGAGTGGCTTATTTCTAAGGCGTTGATATCTCTTTTCTTCTATTTTTTGAGCTGGTTTCACAAAATGGGCTATCAATCAACTGAAACTCTGCATCCCATAGTCCGACCTGCTGCACCATAGCTCGGACAACTGTAAGAATCCCTTGTGCCTCATCTCTAGTCCTTGCATGTGACCAATATAGAGGGTCCATATATCATGGGCAAATCTGATGCATGCTAACCTGCCCTGTGCCTGCCACTGTGTAGTACCGATGACCGCTGGAAGCCACATGTGACAAATAGCCACCCCCTGAATGCAACCAATAGATGGATATCCGATACTCGCAAAAGGCTTAAGGTACGTGGATCCCTCCTGTCCCTGCCAACCATCTCGACTAGGTCTGCCATCCACCCTCTCGATAATGTGTCGATACATTATCTGGAGCCTAGATACATACTGTGATGCTACCTCTGTTGTACCCAATATCCTCTACTCATGCATGGTCTCGACATGCCCTGAGAAAAGAGTGACGCATGTCTCTCTCATGACTCACTCCCCAGGTGTAGGCTCAACGATGACTGATGTGCCACCCCTGGAGACGATCATCTCATCCCTAACTTGTGGCTATCAACTAGCACACCAACCCGATGCCACTGCTGAGGAGTCTCTCCCCTAGTGTGCTGAGTGTCATCCAAATATCTTGGGTGAGCCTTGCGTACCCCGGTGCTCATGCCTAGAGCGCTAAAGGACAACAAAAGAATCGATTGTGCTCGTGAGGATGTAGAAGAGGGTCAGGCGTGTGAGTCCCCACATATATAGTCAAGTATTGCTCATCTATCTCCTTGTCGATCCTGGGTGAACTACCCCCAAAGGTATGCCTGGTGTCTCTGTCCATGAGTCTCCTTGGAGGCAATAATCTAAGACCCTATTGTGTAGCACCGTACACCCCCGCATACCACGATAGACCCCATAAATTGTTTTCGTCAAGAACAGACATATAATAGGAAGGTGATTTGTTATCAACATTAAAATTGGGTAAAATCTCCATTTTGCTTCGATGGCTCAAACTGTGCTAGTTATGATACGACAACATAGTATTTCAACATGTTGTGCAATTAGAAAAGTTAATGTAACTCAAAGGTTACTATAAGTATCCCTCATTGCAAGGTTGCATAACTCAAAATGCCAACACAATTACACCACAATGCAACTATTCCAAACTTCTATATAGCATTGCCATATTATGATATTAATACACACACAAAAATTCGTTATACAAACTTGCGAACTCTAAAACAATCTACAACCTCACTTTACACTTCCACATAAATAAAATTAATATTATACACACACAAAAAAATCTTTGTAAAAACTTGCAAACTTTAAAACAATTTAAACTTCTCTCTACACATCCACTTAAATAAAACCAATTATTCTTCACATATAAATCTAAAATTTTATTAATTTCATCTTTCCAAAACCACTCAAAATTTTAAATTCAAACCATGTCATAATATATATTCAAACATATCACACTAACCCATAATTTAATAACTTATTATCTAAATTCTCTAATTTCACCTACTTCTCATTTTCAACTTACCATTACTATTCTCTACCTTTCCACCTCATTTTAACCATCCATTTTATTTCAAAATTCCAATTCTTACCATTACTATTCTATACCTTCCACCTCATTTTTACCATTCATTTTATTTCAAAATTCCAATTTTTTACCCAAAGATTGAGAATCACCACCAAAGCAACTTTAATATATTACTTTTCTTCAAAGTCAACATAAATTTTTTCACATCCACATAAACCCCCTTCACTCCAAGTATTAATGAAACCAAATTTTACGAAAACAAAACAAAGATTTGCCATTGTTTTCCATATATTATTGTACAAAATGCTTTTTCTATCATTTTCTAACCACATCGGCATGTCGTTTCGTTCTTTTTGTACAAACGCCTTTCGGTTTTTCGGTTCTTTAAACACAAGGATTTAGGCCCGGGGTTCATCGGTTGATCTCTCTGTCATCAATTTGCACGAAATTTGAAGGTAAGTGTTCTGCGATTCAAGAATTTTAAGTTATGTTTCTTCAAATTCGCCCTTATGTTTAAGTTTCACACAGATTAGTGCCATTTCCGTTATATCATGTTTAGAAACCCTAAATTCTTCTAAATCCGGACCACATTGGCAGTTGCTCAACATTTTAAAGGGTAGATTCTATCCAACTTCCACAAGATATTGAATTCTGCTTGGTTTATGACGGTTTTATTCTTTATGCAGAGAGAATTTAACATAATGGTTTTTTGGTGATGGTGGCCTTGGGGAATTTTTTTTCTTCAGATTTTGCAGAGTATTTTGATGTGGTTAAATCTAATTGTATTGCTGCGGTGATCCCCCTGGACATGGCCTCTAGGGTTTTTAAGCCTACTGAATTTACCAGAGTTTGTGTGATAGTCGTAGGTAAAGTTCATTTTGGCTGGAGGTTCTGCCTCAGATGAAAGTAGTTGAATTCCCCACAGCTGGACCATTTAGGTTCGGAGATTCATAATCAGAAAATCTGCAGAGGTGAGAAAGAAATAAATTACATCAATATCCATACAAATGACCAAAATAGGTCAATGAGACTTGAAAGGACAATCAGCCATAGTGGCAATGCCCGGGAAAATGGGTGAAAACGTCGAGAATTTTATCTTCCAAAATGAAGGAAAAATATTCAACCAAAGATTGATACGGAGAATGTAAAAAATTAGCATTTTGCTCTAACCGTCTGGGTCACAGAGATGTTGGAGTTTCTTTTTTCGTCGTTGTTACATCTCCCTTTGCTTTATTTCTTTCTGTAGTTAAGACGTCTATGAAATTCAAATTAATCATCAGGAACTTATTTTATTGTTCAGAAAAATTGTTTTCTCTGTAAAGAAGAGCACACGAGAAAGTTGTCACGTTTGTCCCATGAAGTGTCTTTTTGGCATTAAACACATCTTTTATGGGATGTATCTGTCTATTTTCTGGACGAATTTCATGTAATCCTCTGTTCTTTTGGGTTGTAGCACTTTTGACGCATTTTAGGTCCTTGCATTACATGTATTATAGCTAATTTTGTCACATTTCCCATTCGCTGAGGCCTGTATTTCGAATGGCAATTTATTGAAAATGACTGTTCGGCATGTTAGTGGAACAAATTTTAGTTCTTCTTTCTTTTCTGATCCCAAGATGCTGACCTTTTTGTAACTTTCACATATTTTTGTTCCGCCGAAGAACATCATATATTCAATTGGAGATGAAAAGAAGATAAATTCTGTAGATGCACAATGCATTGCAAGAAAAATCCATAGGATCATTTATCTGATCAGCTCTCAAAAAACTACACATGTAAACATCAAAAAAGATCATTCATCGGATTTTTGACTGACTCAAAATATAGAACCAAAGGTCAATCCTTTTGAAATGGATTTAAAATAAGATATACATCACGTTTCTGCCTGTGTATCAAGAAATATACAGAGACTTCCTGTACATGTCACTAAAATGAAAATAAGTTCAAAGCCAGCCTCAGAGGTCTTAATTAGATAGCAAATATAACGATAAACTTTCAAATCTGAACATCAACTGAAGGCTGCCAATCCGAGTGCTTATCATTTGAAGGCAGAGAGGGTAGGATCTTTACATGTGTAGCGCTCCTTAAAATTCCAAGATTTTGTTGTTCAAGCTGAAACAAATTTTGAGTGGCTGCCAAATACTAGATGTGCTTAATTTTTGGAGCTGCATCCCTTAAAAAATTGCGAAAATATAAAGTTGAGATGTTATACCTGTAACTAGAATAACCTTATGGTGTAATAGATACTAGAAGAATTCCCTTGCACGTCCACTCCAACTGGAAGTCCTGTATTTTAATTTTTGGTTGCTCTAACTTTCCAAAGTTAATGTGTATGTATAACAGTTAGTCTGTGTCATTAACTGCTAAGATTTTGTGTTAATTTTCCATGAAATTCTGCAACTACTCAGTAAATAACTGAAAACTAGGCAAATAAAAACTGAAACCACATTCACGTTTACCAAGATACAGAATTTCTTAACTGATAAGCAACGGAATATAAACACAGAGATAAAAATACAGTTACACAAATTTACACACTTGATTTCTTGGGAAACCCAACTGGGAAAACTCTTCTTTGCTGTAGCATTTTATTGATAGAGCTTGAGCAATTGAATCTCTTACAAGACAATCTGTCACATTGAGATCATGTTAATTTTAGATAACAATGGTATGTTGTTAAATTTAGATAACCATGGTATGTTCTATGCTTAATGCAGTTTTACTTCAATCTTTCTTATAGGCCCGATTCAATTTAGCAATCACATAAACATGAAAGTAAAATGCTGATAGAACATAATAATAGATCAACAAAAGACAAGCCAATAATACAGATCAGAATTTACAATTCTTCTTGTCCAGCAAAGATAGAGATTAATGTTCGTTACGGCAGTCAACAAGATGCACCAGCCAGCAAAGTCTTCCTCAACATCAGATCAGCCAATCCTCCAAGTGTCACACACACCCCTCAAAGACAGCTCCAAAAAAGGTCAACGCTGGTCAGTAGAAAAGTCAGCGCAGAAAAGTCATCGCCGGTCAACACTGCGGTCTAGGGTTGTGGTCAAAGGTTACCCTTTTCCTCGATCTTTGTGCCCTTTGATGTGGCCTCAAGAGATTGGAATTTCAGTACAAGGAGGTTAAAACTCCAAGATTTGACCCACGGTCAACGCTGGTCAACACACCAGCTAAAGAGCCCTAAAACAGTTCGCACTTCTTCAGCTTCAGATCTGCATGTGTGAGAGAGAGAGGCCTCCAAAGGCTGAATGAACCAATCAGATCACAAGAGGAAAAATGTGTGATGAGTTGATGAGCAAATGAGCTTCAAGTCTGCCCAATTTATATCCATCAGTGAGGGTGTGTGACACATCTATTGGGCTTGCAAGCCTACATTACAAATCTGGCCAACCTTGCACATGTGTGGAAAATAAAATCAAAATATATGTTCTGCTCATCCAAACAAGATGATCTTTAGATCAATATTGCACCTCTCCGAAAGAAGAATTCAACAAAATATAATCATCATCATATGAGCAGTGCAACATGGAGTTTGGGCCTAGTTGCCCAAAATTAATACTCCCTCTCAACTAGGGAGAACTCCATATGTCCACCAGTGCCATCCAGTGATCAGTACGATCGTGCACTATCATATATCATCCTGCACTGTTGCATCATCCTGCTGTAACTTGCTTTGCTGGCTCTTCTTCGCAAATATAACAAAAAGGGTGAGTCACAAAGACATCACGCTCTGCTGACCCAAAGTCAGCTTAGAGGTTAAAATCTCACTCGAACTCAAAAGAGTCCCATACTAACCCGAAGTTAATTTAGAGGTAAGAACCTCATCAGACTTGATCCCATATCAAGGTGTTGGACATGTGCCATCCTAGACTTAGAGAGTACGACAATCTCTGATGCGTCCATCGGTCTTGCTATTGGTCTCTATCCCCATTTTCCACCTCATTGGCCAAATGAGAGGTACTTCCCATGAGTCCGAAACTCCATGGGTAGGATGCGTGCGGGGCAGAGATCAAAGAGAGGTGAACCAACTCAATATAATAACGGTGGGGTAGAAGCACAAGGTTCGGGAAGCCTAGCCCCATGTGTGCTTATAGCTCCAAGAAGCTATTCCCAAGCCCCCTGGAGCTCCCAGAGCTCATACTCCAACTTAGGCAAGACCCTCAGAATAGGGGCTGTCCATGATTCCAAGCTTCTCACGGAAGGTTAAGAATTTGACCTTCCCCAGAGTATTCACGAGAATATCCGCGACCTGCTCATTAGTTCCAATGTGATCGAGCCTTATAGCACCTCGTTGTACCATATCCCGAATGAAGTGGTACCTAATATCAATATGCTTAAATCGATCGTGGAACACGAGATTCTCAGAAAGACGAATCCCACTCTGGTTATCACAAAGGATAACGGTGGTATCTAGCACATGTCCAAACAACTCACTGAAGAGCTTTCTCAACCAAACAGCTTCACAACAGGCCATACTCGCTGCAATGTATTCGGCCTCAGTAAGGCTCAAGGCCACCGACTTCTGCTTTTTGCTCATTCAAGATATCGAAGCAGAACCCAAGGTGAAGCAATATTCAGATGCACTCTTGCGATCCACCACACTGCCAGCCCAATCGACATCAGTATATCCATGGAGTCTCAAACTCCCGACAGTGTATCTCAACCCATGGTTGATTGTGCCCCGAAGATATCTCAATAGATTCTTGGCACCAATCCAGTGAATGTGATGAGGCTCAACCATATGTTGACTCAAAGTGTTCACTGCAAAACATATGTCTGGACGAGAGTTCACTAAGAACATCAGGGCCCCCATGAGTTGTCGATACTCGGTGGGATTTCCCAGCTCGGGCCCAGCAACGTTTCCACACAACTTCTTAAAGTTGAGTTCCATCGGTGTCGACAGAGACTTACAGTCCACCATACCAAATCTCTCCAGTAGCTTCATGACATATTTTCCTTGAAGGGAAATTCTCGCCTGGCCTTTGCTAGACCTCGAAGCCTAGGAAATAGTGCATCAGTCCTACGTCTTTCATCTCAAACTTGAAAGCTAACTCCCTCTTACATTGATGAATGAGAGGGTCAATACCTGTTAGGAAGAGATCGTCCACATAGAGAACTAGAATGAGAGGCCTTTCTTTATCAACCTTAAAATAAAGGTTTGGATCAACATTACTTCGAGTGAAGCCCAACTTCATCAAGTAGCTATCTATCCTCTCATACCAAGCCCTGGGGGCTTGCTTCAACCCATAGAGGGCTTTCTTCAACCTGCAGACATAGGTGTCTCTATCTTGGACTTCGAACCGCAGAGGTTGCTCCACATAAACCTCTTCATTTATTGAACCATGCAGAAAGACAGTCTTCACATCCATCTGATGGAGACTCCATCTTTGTATTGTAGCAAGAGCAATGATAGATTGGATGGTGGTATAATGGGTGACAGGTGTAAATATATCGTCATAATCTATGCCTTCTTTTTGAGAGAAGCCTCGGTTAACAAATCTTGCCTTGTACTTTTCAACACTTCCATCGGCTCCATGCATGATCTTGAAGAGCCATTTCGAGTTGACAACAGATTTGCCCTTCGGTCTCAGGATCACTTCCCAGACATCATTCTTCATAATGGACTTGTATTCTTTGTGCATAACATCCTTCCAAACTTGATGCTTTACGGCTTCTTCAAATGATCCAGGCTTAGATTGTACAATTGTACTCATGGCTGCTAGCTACCCTTGGCATCTATTCGGCTTCTTGCTTTCACGGAATGCCCCCCTTGGGGCAATATGTCTCTCGGCATCTTCGAGAGTGTCCATGAGCCATGAGGGTCTCTTCTTATTTGAAGGAGGTGGATCAATAGGATCCATTGGTCCTTCAACATCGAGCATCGGTTCATCTTTCGATTCTTCCTGCCTTTAAGCTTCTTCTTCTTCTTTGTCTTCCTTTGAGCTAGGAAGATTTCTTACTTTCTTGAGGGTAGCATCTTCATTGAGGGTGACATCGTGGCATATCTCCACTTCTCTTTGACCAAGCACATAGATTCTATATGCCTTCAAAGCTTCACTGCAGCCCACAAACATTCCCTTCTTTCCAGAAGCATCCAACTTGCTTCTCTTTTCTTTCGACACATGAAAATAAACAGGACTACCAAAAACTCTAAAATGAGAAACATCAGGTTTCTTACTAGAGAAGACTTCTTTGGGAGTTTTGGAGTCCAAAGCGGAATGCAGACACCTATTTTGAACGTACACAACAATGTTCGCAACTTCTCCCCATGGAAACTTTGGAAGACCCTGGTCATATGGTGGGCAACTTCCATAATGGTCTTCTTCTTTCTTTCAGCAACACCATTTTGGTCAGGAGTATACACAGTTGTGGTCTCCCACTTAATGCCAGCTTCTCTGCAAAAGTCATTGAACTCACTTGACCCATTGTCGGTCCTCAAATTTTTGATTTTCTTTCTGGTTTGATTTCTCACCAAGGCCTTGAAGGTACAAAAGCATTTGAAAGCTTCGTCCTTCTTCTTCAAGAAACATATCCAGGTCTTGCGAGAGAAGCCATCCATAAAATCATGTAATAGGAACATCCTCCCAAGGATGTTACGGGCAGCATACGAGATAAATCAGAATGTATCAATTACAAGATATCATATGTCTTTGTGACACTTGAGGGGAATGGTCCCCTTGTATGCTTCCCTTTGACACAACCCTAACATATACCTTCATGATCATCTTTAAACTCGGGCATCCTTGTCACCACCTTCCTTGCTTCGGGAAGGGCTTTGTAATGAAGGTGTGCAAACCTCCAGTGCCATAACTCAGCTTGAAGAGTTGTATCACATGACATAGCCCCCAACGGACTTCCTCCAACCTGGTAGAGTGTATCAAATCTAAAACCAATAGTAAGAGCTTCTTTGAAGTTCTTCCAGATGTGTACCTTTCCATCAACGAATGCCACCTTGAATCCTTTGTCTTCCATTGCCGAAATAGACACAAGGTTATTCTTCAAATCAGGTACGTACAACACATCTTATAAGTGGAGGACTTGACCTTGAGATAGATGAAGGGTTACAGTCCCTGTCCCTTTCACGGGATAGGTGGCATTATCTCCAAGGATAATTTTATTTCTAATTAATATCCTTCTCAATCAAATCAGAGAGGGCTTCTTTATAACAAGTGAGGTGCCTTGAAGCACCACTATCAATCAACCAGACATCCACGGTGTTAGGAGGAGATGTAGTAGAGAGGGCAGATACAATAATATATTCATTTTTATTATTATCAACAACATTAGATTCATCGTACCTGGAATTTCTTGACCTCTTGAAAGGTTGCCCATTTCCACTTCAATCAGAGGGAGCCTTCCTCTTTCCTTTGAACCTGTTGTTCCTTTGATTGCCATTCCCCCTGATGTTGTTGTTGTCATCATCCCTGGGAGAGTCCCTTCTATTGGGGCACTCTCTTGCATAGTGACCAAACTTGTTACAAGTATAACATCTTCCTTTCCTTCCTTTGGGCCCCACTCTTCCATGGTTTTGATTTCTCGGACCACCATTGTTCCTCTTCTTTGCGTGAGCGGGAAAGGCAGTAAGGTCACCACCATTTCCATTAGAGGGATGATCTCTCTCCATCATTCTTATCTCCTCTTGAGTGCATCTCGTCAACATTTCATCAAAATCAGGAATCACATTATTATTAAGAATAGTGGTATTGAATGCATACCTCTCACGGGGGAGACCTCCAAGCGCAATGAGAACCATCTCTTGAACAACTATTTCTTCTCCAATGGCTAGGAGATATTCTTCAATTGAGTCTTGAAGAAAAGAACTTGATTAGCATTGCTAGCTCTCAACATGCTAACCAGCTTATCATACATCTCTTCAGATGTGCCCAACTCGGAGATGTAAGCGGCCAAGCGCTTATGAGTTGAATCCCTGATAACCACCTTTGCTTTGATTTCCCCTTTTCTATACTTCGTCTTTGTGGCAGTAGGTGCATTTGATGGAGGCTCATGAATCTTACTTGCACATAATCCATGACATCTTGATCTTCTAATGCCAAATCCAAGGACATCTTCCATGCATGATATTCAGACTTATCATCAGATTTGAAACCCTTATAGGTTGAGGAGGCCATTGGTCCTTGATAGGATTTTTTCTTTGGTGATTTCTTTTCACACTAGCTTGGGCTTTGTCTTCACCTTAGCTTTGATACCATGTTAAATTTAGATAACCATTGTATGTTCTATGCTTAATGCAATTTTACTTCAATCTTTCTTATAGGCCCGATTCAATTTAGTAATCATATAAACATGAAAGTAAAATGCTGATATAACATAATAATAGATCAATAGAGGACAAGCCAATAATATAGATCAGAATTTACAATTCTTCTTGTCCAGCAAAGATAGAAAGTAATGTTCGTTACGACAGTCAACAGGATGCACCAGCCAGCAAAGTCTTCCTCAACATCATATCGACCAATCCTCCAAGTGTCACACACACCCCTCAAAGGCAGCTCCAAAAAGGTCAACGTTGGTCAACAAAAAAGTCAACGCATAAAATTCAAAGCTATTGTCTTGGGCTGTGGTCAAAGGTCACCCTTTTCCTCGATCTTTGTGCCCTCTAATGCGACCTCAAGAGATCGAAATTTCAACACAAGAAGGAGGTCAAAACTCCAAGATTTGACCCACGGTCAACCCTGGTCAATGCACCAACAAAAGAGCCCTAAAATAGTCTGCACTTCTTCAGCTTCAGATCTGCACGTGTGAGAGAGAGAGGCCTCCAAAGGTTGAATGAACCAATCAGATGACAAGAGGAAAAATGTGTGATGAGTTGATGAGCAAATGAGCGGCAAGTCTCTCCAATTTATATTCGTTAGTGAGGGTGTGTGACACATCTATTGGGCTTGGAAGCCTACATTACAAATCTGGACGACCTTGTAAATGCTTGGAAAATAAAATCAAAATATATGTTCTGCTCATCCAAACAAGATGATCTTTAGATCAATCTTGCACCTCTTCGAAAGAGGTATCCAACAAAAATATAATCATCACCATATGAGCAATGCAACATGGAGTTTGGACCTAGTTGCCCAAAATTAACATATGTTCTATGCTTAGCGTAATCACTTCCATGTTCCTTTAGTAGCCGAATGACAATTTTCAATAGCAATCATATTAATCACATTCACAGTAGAAGTAGATAGAACATGAAACAAAATGCATAAAACAAGCCAAGACAAGAGGACACCAGATTGGGCAGATGCCAAGGAAAAACCCCAATGTGGGGAAAATTCGTTGATCAATTCTTCTTATTATTATATGAAGTGTTCAACAAAGAGAGAGAGAGTACAAAAGTGAAAATTTGACTTGTCAAATCACAATCAAAACAACCCTAACAAATTTGCAGTCAACTGTAGTCAAATTCGCCCTAACCAGAGAGTCAAAGATGGTCAACGCAACAACAAATCTTCTTTTATGGAGTCATACCCAGTCAAACTCGGTCTGATAAGGTGGTCAAAGTCAGCCCCAAACGGTCCTGAAAATTGTAGTCAAACTTGGTCAACTCTGTGGCTAGGTCTGTAGTCAACCCTGTTGTCATAGTGCCCAGAAATTCTCAATTCATGTGCCAAATTGTATGACTTGCCAAAAATGAAAATTTCGCACAAAAATTGCAGTCAAAGGATGAGTCAAAGTACTTGGTCAATGCTAGTCAAACTCTTGCAACAATATGAAATTCGGCCTTGCAATTTGCCCAGAAAATTCGTCCTTCTGCCACACGTGTGAGAGAGAGAAGATCTGCCCAATAGCTGTATGAACCAATAAGAGGAGAGAAAAGAAATGTGTGTGATGATGATGCCAAATGAGGTGAGAGGGCACTTGTATTGATACAAGTTGTTGAGGGTGAAGAGTCACGTTCATTGGGCTTCATGAGCCTACATGATGATGTGGCTGACCTGAACAATTTGCACATGTGTGTGCATAAATTCAAAGACACACTTCTACTTGTTCATATCGGATGATCTTTTTATCAATTTTGGTTCTCTCGAAAAGAGGAATTTAATGCAATCATGATCTCCATCAAATGAGTTGTCCCAAGGTGGACTTTTGCCAAGTTGCCAATTTTAACACTTCCTTTCAACTAGGTAGAATTCCACTTGCCAATCCATCCATCATCGTCGATCATCATGCCATCCTATGAAGTGAACAAAACTTCTTGTTAAATACTCCAGAAAACTTTAAATATGAAAATTTCCATTGAGGATAGTAATATTATATAAAAATGTTTGATGAAATGATGGTTGATGTTACAAAATGTGGCTCGCTTATATACCTAGGTAGGTGTCTCTTCACAGATGGTCATGCCCCATTTAGATGTGCCTTTTCAACCCTAATTACTAATTACTAATCACTAATACAATTATCATTATTATTTATCTTTATATTATTTCTATATATATTTTATCCATAACATTGCCTTCCTCCTCAAAAAGCTTTGTCCTCAAAGCTTCTTGATAAAAAGGCTCGATCTCTTTTTCTATTACAAATGTCTTCTCGTTTTCGAGTAGTCATCCTTGTCGATACAAGTTGATATGATCCTCCAAGTGACAAACAAAACTATCGCACTAAGAAGGGATCATACCATCCTAGATCAATCTTCTGTGGAGTCTTGGGGTGACTGGCAACTCGTGATGAATTGTTATCACCTGAGTGGATTGCAGTGACGTTAGTATTCTTTGGAACATTAATTTGTTGTTTCTGTTTTGAATACGTAGCATGATCGAGTTGTCTACTTTCGTGATTCATATGTCGATAAGGAATTCTAGTGATTTGATTTTCCCTTATCTCGTTTATGTTGTCTCCTTGATTTATTTGAAGTACCTGATTTCATATAGCCAAGGACGTTGAATGGATTTCTGGATCTTCACTTGAATCTTTTGTTGCTAGAACTGCAACTTCTGAGTACATATTTACTTCATCTAGTTTGTCCTCTTCTTCAGTTGGGATATTGACTAGATCGGAGTTTGGATTTTTTCTTCAACATGGACTAAAGACTTCGATACTTCTTCTTGAGTAAGTTTTTCTAACTTGACTTTAAGTAGCTTCTTGTCACTTTTGAGCTTCTTTACTTGCGTAAGAAGGTTTTGATTATGATTCCTTAGACGTAAAAGCTCTTTGTTTTCTGAATTGTTGATTTTATCCTTAGTATTCTTCTCATCCTGTTTTAAACTTTCGATTTGTTCTAATAAATTTTTATTAAGGTTCTTTAGACGTAAATTTTCCTCTTCTTGTTCTGATAAGTGTTTCTTGAGTTCGTTCTTTGTGACCTTAGTCTTCTTGACTTGTGCAATTAATTTTTCGATGTGGTCCTTGAGGTGAGAAATTTCTTTGCCCTTTTCCATTACTTGTTTGTAATGCATATTTGCAAGATCTTCACATTCTTGTTGTAACACTTTCTTGTTTTGTCGAAGTTCGGCTATTATGTCTTTCTTTTGATCTTTCAACTGCAATTTCTCGGTACATGGTATTACATCATTTTGTAGGGGTGATGAGGGGTGTTTATCTTCTAATTTGGATTCTGTCTTCTTCATTTCCTTATTAAAATTTGTATGTTGTTTCCCAACTATTGCCATTAATTCTTTCATCTGTCTTGCTAATGTTTGTTTTTTTGTATCACTTAGACATTCAACTAAAGTAAAAACTTTGTAACATTTTATGCAGACTACGTTTTGATTTCCTAATGACTCTTGACAATTAGGATATCCTTGTGAACAAAAAGGACATATTGCAAAGAAACCACAGTTCTTTGTGGAAATCATCTTTTTATTTTTATTTTTAATTTTTTTTTTCTAAGATTGACTTCTTTTATCTTTGTAGATAATTTTATCCAATGATACTTTGATTACAATTTTAATATATTATTTGTAATGAGTGTTGAGATCTCTCCCTCTAACTATAGAAAATCCCTTTTAATTTGATAGATTGTGAACACTTAACCATCAATTGGAATATTCTCCAAATTCACTTTTTTTTTTGGCTTCAAACTCTTATTATATATATATATATATATTTTTTAAAATACCCCTTCAAAATTTTAGTATTGAGTCCTTTTCAAAATTTCTTTTTATGTTTTTTTTTTTTTCAAATGCCCTTATAAATGTCTTCAATCCTTTTTTATTCCTAATCTTTTTTTATTTAATTAGTCTATATCAATTTATTACTCTTCTAATTTTTATCCCCTTTTTATTTTTATTTGGTTCCTTTTGTACTCTAATGAAGGGTACTTATGTACTTTGTAAATACAAAATTATACAATTTGTATATATACCCTGACATAATAAAACCTTAGTTAAATTTGGAAATAATGTGGCTAATATGGCTTCAACAGTCATGATTTGAAAGGCTCCAATGAATGGATGTGACTATTTGGACTGGTATGAGGAGAGGACGCGATGCGGAAGAGGATAGACAACAAGGGGAACAAAATGAGACAATTGTGTGTGGGCGGACAGGCAGCAGAAGTCTCGGACAGGAAGGTTTGCTTGGTATTTGGGCGTAGAGCAATGGTCAGGCGAGGGAGACAATGGCGGTTATGCAGCTAGGGGCGACAATGTGGATTATAGTCGATGACGATGGGGGTAGTTAGCAGTAGGCGATAACGTTCTGGTGAACGACGAGGCCACAGTTTTGTGCAATGGAGGTGAGGGTGGCGAGGTGGAAGTGGAATATGGCGGATGTGATAGAGAGGAAGCTGAGCGGGTGGCGGAGGTTCATGGGATCGGCAGGCGATCGATGACAGCGGATGGTGGTGTCGTGTGGCGACAAATGTGTCGGGGGTCAGGACTGTGTGGCGGGGTTGTCGGCAACAACGACAGTGGTGCGCGGGGGATGTATACGCAGACAATTTGATGTCGAAATTCGGTGATGGTCGATAGTGGCGGACTAGTGCTGAAGGAGTCGCAGCGTATGACGCTCGGTTTGTTAGTGGCTGGTTTTTTTTTTGTTGTGGCTCTGCGGTGAAGCTGGCTATGGCGTCGCTCTGTTGTGTGGCCAGAAACAACGATGGCGGCTTATTACCTCTGGTCAGCTTATACACTTTTTATATAATTTTTTTTGTATATATGTTTTTCTTTTATACTGATTTTTTTAAAAATCTCTTTTTCCTTTTTTTATGATTTTTTTTTTTTCCATTTTTTTAATATATATATATTTTTTTCCTTTTTAATGTCGATCGATTTTATTTATTTATTTATTTTAATCCCTCTTTTTTTTTTTTTTCTTTTTCTTTTCCTAATATGGCCACGGGCCTACTGCTGGAAATGGAGAAACTCCAAGATTGGTAGCGAAATGCTTCAAAGACAACGATGTTGACAAATTGACAGTCAAGGACTCGGATCAGAGAGCGGGGCTCTGTGCAGCGATGAGCGGCCAGAAGATTGAACTGCTTTGATACCAAATGAAGTGAACAATGTTCATACTTCTCGTAAATACTCCAAAAGACTTGGAATATGGAAATATCATTCAGGATAGTAATATTGTATTCAAATGTATGAGGAAATGATGATTGATGTTACAAAATGAAGCCTGCTTATATATCTAGGAAGGCGCCTCTTCACAGAAGGTCATGTCTCGTTTAGACATGCCTTTTCAACCCTAATTACTAATTACTAATCACTAATACAATTATCGTTATTATTTATCTTTATATTATTTCTATATATATTTTATCCATAACACTCTGCTTTGTTGAATATTGATATGAATAATCAAGAGAATCGATTGAGAGTGAGTCACAAGACCTCACCTGTAGGAATTTACAGGGTAAGTTCCTTAGATCAAATACCAAAGGTCACCGCTCACAAACAGATCACAAATCAGTACACCAGTATTATCATGTGGTTAAAACCCTCGAAGAGGGAAACAGTCCACGGTCTGAGCCAACACAGCCACTTCAGGCAATTTACTAATATAAAAAGAAAGATTACATATGTTTCTCTCATAAACGGTTACCGGACAAATGACTCTCCATGCTCTTTAAATAGAGATCATGGACCAATCGGGTATTAAGCCACGGATCAAGTGTCGTTAATACCGAGGAGAGAGTGAACCCTCGGATCACTACAAATCGTGACAGTCGGAGTATAAGTTACAAATGTACATAGTAAAGAAACACACTTTACCTAACTCTACACTAGACTAAGTTATTCTTAACTATTTCCTGTGTGTCGGAATATCCTAACATCCCCCCGAAACGATCAGATAGGACTCAAGGATTTACAAAGGTGACACAAAAGGAGCCTATTTCCTATAAAATTAAAACACTTCCAACATCCCCCCCAAGAACAAATTAAGCTAGATTGAAGGATTTACAAAGGTGACACAATAGGAGAAGGAAGGAGGCACAGAGCCAATCCCCCCTTAATGATAACTTTCCCGAACTCCAAGCATAGATCGAAGTTTGGTAAACTTCGCTTCTATGAGAGCCTTTGTAAAGATATCGACAACTTGAGCATTGGTTGAACAATACTGCACTTCAAGAACATGATCATGAATGAGCTTTCCGATGAAGTGTATTTGGAGCTCAATGTGTTTCATACGCTGATGCTGAACTAGATCTTTGCATCGCTGAATGGTACTCTGATTATCACACCAAAGTGTAGCTGGATGCTGCTGATGAAGACCAAATTCTGTCAGGATCTGATGAAGCCACAGGGCTTCCTTGCTGGCTTCAACTGCACCACGATACTTTGCTTCTACCGAAGAAAGAGAGATGGCACTTTTTTTCTTACAAGACCATGTAATAGGTTCCGAACCAAGAGTGAATACATAACTTGCAGTAAACTTTCGATCATCAGGGTCACCAGCCCAATCAGAATCAGTGAAACCAATCAACAATGGAGATGCTCTTGCACTGTAATGAATCCCGAACTGAATTGTACCTCGAATATATCGAAGTATTCTTTTAGCTGCTTTCCAGTGACTTTCATGAGGTTGGTGCATAAACCGAGCGACAAGACCAACGGCAAAGGAAAGGTCAGGATGGGTATGGGTTAGATACAGAAGTTTACCAACAAGTTGACGATATAAGGTAGCATCAACTTCAGGGGTAGTACAAGTGACTGAAAGCTTGACTCCAGACTGAAAGGAAGAAGGGGTTGGCTTACAGTCTTCCATGTGAAAGTGGTGTAGAAGATCATAGGCATACTTGGACTGAGAGAGGGTAATACCTTCCTTGGATTGCAAGACTTGAAGCCCAAGGAAATAATGCAAGTGTCCTAAGTCTGTCATTTCAAACTTCTTTTTGAGGCTAGACTTCACATGGTTTATATGGTTTGGATCACTACCAGTAAGGATAAGATCATCAACATAAAGAACAAGGATGGTGAAGGAATTACCCACTTTCTTGGTGTAGACAGTGTTGTCAGAATGACACCTATAAAAGCCATTATCTAAGAGAAATCTATCCATTTTGGCATACCAAGCCTGAGGAGCTTGTTTGAGACCATAGAGAGACTTCTTAAGGCGACAAACAAGGCTGGAGTCTTTTTGGATAAAGCCAGGGGGTTGTTCCATGTAGATTTCTTCATGCAAATCTCCATGTAAGAAGGCGGATTTAACATCCATCTGATGGACTTCCCATTTAAAGGAGGCAACAAGGGAAAGAACAAGGCGGATAGAATTCATTTTGGCAACAGGGGAGAAGGTTTTAGCATAGTCATTGCCTTCAAGTTGTGAAAATCCTTTAGCAAGAAGACGAGCTTTATGTCTATCCACTTTTCCATTTGGTCCAAACTTGGTTTTGTAAACCCATCTGCATCTGACAAGTTTTCTTCCTTTTGGAAGAGGAACAAGATCCCAAGTATCATTCGCCAATAAGGAACGATATTATTCATTCATAGCTTCATCCCAATCTGGATGATCGGAGGCTTCTTCAAAGGTTTCTGGATTAGGATTTTCTGGAACTTGAGCCAATAAGGAAGAGGCTCTTTCGAACTGAGAACGTGTACGTCGTCGAACGACAGGGTCACCTGCAAGAGAACCTGCTGCATCCCGAGTAGAGCGGACCCATCTTGGAAGCTGTGGAGTAAAAGGAATAATTTCAAGAGGTGGAGGAGGATTGTCATCCTCGCTGTCATCATCTGAACTAGAAGGAATGCTATTAAAAATAGAAGAGAGAGAGAGAGGTGGCACATATGCCGAACTAGGTTCGCAGGCCAAAGGTGGTACACCCGCCGAACTAGGCTCGCAGGCTGATATTTTTTCATCAAATTTTACATCTCTTCTAATGTGTATATTTTTGGATTTTGGTTGAAGAAGTCTATATCCTTTGACATCTTCAGATATCCAACAAAAATGCATTTTTCTCTCTTAGGTTCTAAGGCTTTATTTTTCACATCTGGAATATGGGCCCAAGCATCACTTCCAAAAACACAAAAGTGACTTACATCTGGTTTGATTGAGCTCCAAGCTTCTTTTGGAGTTATATTCTTTAAAACCTTAGTAGGAGTGCGATTTACTATGTAATTTGCACAGTAAATTGCTTCTGCCCAAAAATTGAGACTAAGTCCTTTAGATTGAAGCATACATTTAGCCATTTCTTTTAAGGTGCAATTCTTCCTTATTGGCAACTATCTATTTTTTCACTATTTCTGATTTCCCGAGATCGCACAAAGACAAATCCCTTCTTCCTGTTTCTGATTTGTCGAGATCGCACACAACGCAGAGCAAAGAGCATACACAAAGAAGATGGTATAGATCTGACAAACAAATAAAACTTAAAAACCGAAATAAACAAAGGGAATCGAAATAAGCAGAACTATTAACAAATATAACTGCAAAACAGGGACTTTATACCTCCAGATCTAAACTGACATAACTTGGGCAACTGGAAACCTTTTCGCATGAAACGAAAGGTGTTCCTCACTGTAATAGATGCTCCGGACACAACAGAGCAGTTCTCCAGGCCCGAAAATGTTCAGAAATAGTCGATCTACAAATGACAATTGCATGTAGTCAAACCGGCTTCAAATTTGGATCAACAACAGATGCGGCCCTCAAAATAGCTCCGATACCATGTAGGAATTTACAGGGTAAGTTCCTTAGATCAAATACCAAAGGTCACAGCTCACAAACAGATCACAAATCAGTACACCAGTATTATCACGTGGTTAAAACCCTCGAAGAGGGATACAGTCCACGACCTGAGCCAACGTGGCCACTTCAGGCAATTTATTAATATAAAAAGAAAGATTACATATATTTCTCTCATAAACGGTTACCGGACAAATGACCCTCCATGCTCTTTAAATAGAGGTCATGGACCAATTGGGTGTTAAGCCACGGATCAAGTGTCGTTAATACCGAGGAGAGAGTGAACCATCAGATCACTACAAATCGTGATCGTCGGATTATAAGTTACAAATGTACATAGTAAAGAAACACACTTTACCTAACTCTACACTAGACTAAGTTATTCGTAACTATTTCCTGTTGGTCGGAATAACCTAACAACCACTCTCCATTGACAAAATTATGTCTAGAGGTAGAACTTCAATTAGAATTGATCCCAGATCAAGTTGTTGAACACCATGCATCTTAGACATAGGGAGTACGACAGAACACGATGTGTCCATCGGTAGTGCTATGGTTCCTATCCACTTTTCCCAACTCATTGGCTAGATGAGAGGTACTTCCCATGCATCCCAGACTGCATGGGTAGGATGTATGCTAGGGCATCAACAGGAGAAGGTAAAACACTCATCCTGCTCATATGCCATAAGAGAAGATGAAGCACTCATTCTATGCATATGTTAATCGTAGGGGAAGGTGAACCATTCACCCTACACACATGTATCGTAGGGGAAGGTGAACCACTCACCTTATGGTCGCTCATAGCTCCAAGAAGTACCCCAAGCGCCCAGGAGCTCCCAGAGCTTAATGTCCAACTCAAGCGGGACCCTCATGGGAGGGTCTTTCCACGGCTCCAAGTCCCTCTCGTAAGGCTAAGAATTTGGCCTTACCTAAGGGCTTTGTGAGGATGTCCGCGACTTGCTCATCAGTGATGATGTGTTGGAGTGTTATTGCTCCCCATTGTACCATAACCGAGATAAAGTGGTACCTGATATCAATGTGCTTGGAGCGGTCGTGGAACATGGGATTCTCTGAAAGGAGAATCCCACTCTGGTTGTTGCAGAAGATGACGGTGGTATCCAACACATGCTCAAATAGCTCACTAAAGAGCTTCCTCAACCAAATAGCTTCACAACAGGCCATACTACAACAATGTATTCTGCCTCGGCGGTGCTTAGAGCAACCGATTTCTGCTTCCTGCTCATCCAATTGCTTCCTGTTCATCCAAGAAATTGACGCAAACCCCAATGAGAAGCAACATCGAGACGTGCTTTTACGATCCACCACACTGCTAGCCCAGTCACTATCAGTTTATCCATGTAACCTCAAATTCTCGGAAGTGTATCTCAGTCCATAGTTGATTGTGCCATGGAGATATCTCAGGAGATTCTTAGTAGCAATCCAATGTATGCGATGAGGCTCGACCATAAATTGGCTCAACTTTTTCCCAGTGAAGCATATATCTGGTTGGGAGTTTACCAAGAACATCAGGGCCCCCACAAGTTGTTAATACTCGGAAAGGTTTGCCAATTCGGGCCCAACAAGACTTCCACATAGTTTCTTGAAGTTGAGTTCCATCCGAGTAGACAAAGACTTGCAATCCACCATTCCACATCTCTCGAACAGCTTCACAATGTATTTTCCTTGAGAAAGGAAAATCTCACTTGATTTTTGCCAGACCTCCAGGCCTAGGAAGTAATGCATCAGACCTAGGTCCTTTATTTTGAACTCAGAAGCCAACTCCCTCTTGCATTGATAAATGAGAGGGTCTGCACCTAGCATAAAGAGATCATTTACATAAAGGACCAAAATGAGAGGCATGTCCTTTTTAACCTTGAAGAAATCCCAACTTCATAAGATAGCTATCAATCCTCTCATACCAAGCCCTAGGGGCTTGCTTCAACCCATAGAGGGCTTTCTTCAACTTGCATATGTGTGTCCTTTGATCATGTACTTCAAACGCTTGAGGTTGTTCCAAGTAGACTTCCTCCTTAAGTGAGCCATGCAAGAAAGTAGTCTTAATGTCCATTTGATGTAGGGTCCATCCTTTAGAGGCAATGAGAGCAATAATCGATCGGATAGTGGTATATCAGGCGACCTGTGCAAATATCTCGTCATAGGCCACTCCTTCCTTTTGAGAGAAGCCTCGAGCAACAAACCCAGCCTTATATTTTTTAGCACTCCCATCAACTTTATGTTTAATTTTGTATAGCCATTTTGTGGTGACTACGGACTTGTCCTTTGGTTTAGGCACCACATATCAGACATCATTTTTCATGATAGATTCATATTCCTCATTCATCGCATCCTTCTAGACTTGGTGCTTTATGACTTCTTCGAACATACATGGCTCAGATTGGACAATAGTACTCATAGCAACTAAGTACCCTTGATACCTCTTTGACTTCTTGCTTTCACGAAGTATCTTCAATATGTCTTTCAGCATCTCTGAGAGTATCTTTAAGCCACAAAGGTCTTTTTCTCGAGGTAGAGGGTTCACTAGGAGGTGGATCAATGGGATCCATCAGGTCTTCAACATTGGGCATAGGCTCATTCGTTGGAGGTTCATCCTGCTTTTTTGCAACATCATCATTATGTTTCCTTGGAATGGGGAGATCTCAAGTCTTCCCAAGGGCAGTGTCTTCATCGAAGGTGACATCATGGCTAACTTCCACATCTCTTTGTCTAGACACAGATTCTATATGCCTTTGAATTTTCACCTTTGCCCACAAATATACCTTTCTTTCCAGATGCTTCTAACTTGTTTCTTTTCTCTTTAAGCACATGAAAATACACAGGACAACCAAATATTCTAAAATGACAAACATCAGGTTTCTTACCAATCAACTTTTTCGAGTGTCTTGAAAGCCAATGCTTGATGCAGCTCCTATTTTGAACATATACGACAGTGTGGGCAACTTCTCCCCATAAGAACTTCGATAGACCTTGATCATGGAGCATGGTACGGGTGGCTTGCATGATTGTTCGATTCTTTCTTTCAACAAATCCATTTTGCTTAGGATTGTATTGAACGGTTGTTTCCCTCCTAATGCCAACCTCTTTGTTGAAGTCATTGAATTCATTTGATTCATTTTCGGTTCCATTGTCGGCCCTCAATATTTTGATCTTCTTCCCTGTTTGATTTTCCACCAAGGCTTTGAAAGAACAAAACCATTTGAACAATTCGTCCTTCTTCTTCAAGAAATAGATCCATATTTTGCGAGAGAAGTCATCCACAAAAAATGCATAGTATAAGTATCCTCCCAATGATGTTACAGGCAACATTCCAGATAGGTCAGAATGCACCAATTGAAGAATATCAATAGTTTGGCTTTCACTCGAAGGGAATGGTCCCCTTGTGAGTTTCCTAGCTGCACAACCCTGGCAAACTCCTTCATGGTTCATGTTGAACTCGGGCATACCTGTGAGTTGTGACCATCTTCCTTATCCCAAGTAAGGCTTTGTAATGAAGGTGAGCAAATCTCCGGTGCCATAATTTAGATTGAAGCGAAGTATCGCAAGTCAAGGCTCCCAAAGGACTTCCTCCAACTTGATAGAGACCTTCAACCCTAAATCCAAGTGTAAACGCATCTTTAGGGTTTCGTTGCCAAATACGTACCTTTTCATCAATGAATGCTACCTTAAAGCCTTTATCTTCCATCGCAGAAATAGACACGAGGTTCTTCTTCAAATCAGGTACATACAATACTTCATGAAGATGAATGGTTTGACCTTGATTCAAGTGAAGGTACCTATCCCTTTCACGAGATAGGTGGCATTATCTTCAAGTATGGTCTCCAAATTAGTCTTCTTTTCCACCAAATTTGAGAGAGCCTCCTTGTACCCAGTGAAGTGCCTTGAGGCTCCAGTGTCAATCAACTAATGATCCAAAGTATCTGGAGGAGAGGCAGTAGATAGAGCGAAAATAAGATAAAATTCATTGTGTTTCTCTACAACATTACTTTCCTCATACCTGGAATTTCTTGTCCTTTTGGGAGATCGAGCATTTCCATATCGACTAGCAGGAGCATTCCTCTTTCCTTTATTATTGAATCTGTTGTTTCTTTGATTGCCATTGCCTTTGAAATTGTTGTGGTTGTTGTTGTCATCATCCCTTGGAGAATTCTTCTTGTGAGGGCATTCTCTAGCACAGTGACCGAACTTGTTGCAATTGTAGCACCTTCTTTTTCTTCCTTCTTTGAATCCTTGCTTGAACCCTTGACCTTGTTTCCTTGGACCAACATTTTTCTTCCTCTTAGCATGAGCAGAGAAAGTAGTAGGTTCATTTCCATTTGAAGGTTTGTCTCTCTCCATCATCCTCGTCTCTTCTTGAGTGCATCTATCCAATAGTTCATCAAAACTAGGAATCCTGTCATTGTTGAGAGTGGTAGTGTTAAACACATCCCATGCTTTTGAAAGACCTCCAAGTGCAATGAGAGTGAGCTCTTTGTCAACAATAACTTCTCCAATGGATAGAAGGTCATTCTTGATTTGTGTGATCCTCATGAAGTAGGATTGGATAGACTCCCCTTTATCCATCTTGATGTCCTTCAACTTGTTCTTGAGAAAGAGGATTTGATTTGCATCGTTTAGTTTGAACATCCCGATAAGCTTATCATACATCTCCTTAGATGTTTCCAAATTAGTAATATAGGCAACCAAATGCTTTTGAATGGAGTCTAGGATAATACTTTTAGCTTTGACCTCACCTTTCTTGTACTTAGTCTTTGCAGCAATAGTGGCATTTGAAGGAGGCTCTACCACTCTTCCCTGCACATAGTCCACGACATCATGCTCTTTTAGAGTCAAATCCAAAGTCATCTCCATGCATGATAGTCAGATTTGTCCTTGAACTTATCCTCAAATTTGAAGTAGGATGTAGTAGCCATTGAAGTTAGTCCAATAATCTTGTCTAACAACTCTCCCTTAGTGATTTTTTTTCTCTCTCTCTCTTGCTTGGGCGTTGTCTTCACCTGAGCTCTTATACCTCGTTAATTTTAGATAACAATGGTATGTTCTATGCTTAGCACAATTACTTCAAATTACTTCAAATTTTCTTTAGATTTCAATAGCAATCACATGAATCAGTAAAAGTAGATAGAACATGAGACAAAATGCATAAAACAAGCCAGGACAAGAGGATACCAAATTGGGCAGATGCAGGGAAAAACCCTTTGATCAATTCTTCTTATTATTATATCAAGTGTTCAACAGAGAGAGAGTACAAAAGTGAAAAATTGACTTGCCAAATCACAATCAAAACAACTTTGTCAAATCTGTAGTCAACTACAGTCAAATTCAACCCTAACCAAAAAGTCAAGGATGGTCAACGAAACAACAAATCTTCCTTTTTGGAGCTCAGTTATACCTAGTCAAACTTGACCTGATAAGGTGGTCAAAGTCAACCCAAAACAATCCTAAAACTGCGGTCAACCTTGGTTAACTCTGTGGTCAACTCTGCGGTTAGGTTTGTGCCATGTGGTCAACCCTGTAGTCAAAGTGCTCAGAAATTCTCAGTTCATGTGCCAAACTATACGACCTGCCAAAAACGAAAATTTCCCACCAAAA
This sequence comes from Pinus albicaulis, assembly GCA_034641835.2. Lineage (NCBI taxonomy): Eukaryota > Viridiplantae > Streptophyta > Pinopsida > Pinales > Pinaceae > Pinus > Pinus albicaulis. The sequence goes on along the minus strand of CM076570.1, from coordinate 1,208,365,876 downwards.
TCGCAGTCAAAGGATGCGTCAAAGTGCTATGTCAATGCTGGTCAAACTCTTGCAACAGTTTGAAATTCGGCGCTGCAATTTTCCAAGAAAATTTGTCCTTTTGCCACACGTGTCAGAGAGAGAAGATCTGCCCAATAGTTGTACGAACCAATAAGAGAAGGAGAGAGAGGAAATGTGTGTGATGATGATGCCAAATGAGGTAAGAGGGCACTTGTATCTATACAAGTCGTTGAGGGTGAAGAGTCACGTCCATTGGGCTTCATGAGCCTACATCATGATGTGGCCGACCTGAACAATTTGCACACATGTGGGCATAAATTGAAAAACACACTTCTACTTGTCCAAATTGGATGATCTTTATATCAATTTTGGTCCTCTCAAAAAGAGGAATTAATGCAATCATCATCTCCATCAAATGAGTTGTCCCAAGATGGAATTTGGCCTTAGTTTCCAATTTTAACAAAACATAACTGTTCTCTGGCTGAACTAGCTTGGACTCACCTGCTCACACTTGATCCTCTGCTCCTACTTCCATGTGCAAACCAGCAAGCCTCCTTTTTCTTAGCGCAAATTTGTTGCTATTAAATAGCACAAGCAAGCCTCAATATTGCGCATCAACTTCTCTAATACGCACTCACAAGCAAAGATGATCCTACACAACTTTGTGCACTCAACAATAATACAATACATGTGCCTGCATCCTTCTTTAATAGATTCGATCCATGTTATAACAGGCAAGTTACAAATTTAGAACTTGAGTTGTGATTGACTAGTTAACTGAGTCAAAATGGTTCTCTTTCCAATCATCACTGGAGTTATAACTCTTCCTTCCTTCAATCAAAGACTGAAGTTCCCAACTCATCCTTTCTAAACTCGAGCTGCCATTTGATCTTGTAGTCAAACTGAGGAAAAATCCACGTAATTGATCCTCTAACACTACGCATGAACTGAAGTCTAACTCATGATTCACATCATGCTAAAAGAAAGATAACTCATGGTCTTTTTAGCTAAGGCACACGCCGGAGAAGACCTTTCACTTGCTACAATTTTCAACACTCCCTCTTAGCGAGGAAGGGATTATGTACAACTCCCAACTTGTCTCTGAAATAGATGAAATCGTTTCTTGCTAATGCCTTGGTCAAGATATTTGCTGTCTGCTCCTCTGTTGGGATGCACAATAGCTTCACTATCCCTTTCTGCACATAATCTCTGAGATGATGATACTTGTTCTCGATATGCTTGTAGCGATCATGAAACACTGGATTCTTAGAGAGCTTAATGCAACTCTGATTGTCACAATGGGCTCCATCTTGTTAAAATTGGCAACTAGGGCCAAATTCCACCTTGGGTCTCCTCAGTTGATGGAGATAATAAATCCATTATATTTCTCTTTTCGAGAGGACCAAAATCAATATAAAGTTTGTCCAATTTGGATAAGAGAAAATATTTATTCATTCAAAAGAAATGTTGTAAGTCTTGATTTGGTTTAGGCAGGAAAAATTGAAATTTTAATTTTAATTTTGCCTCCAAAATTCCATGTCTAAAGTGTATATAAGGAAGCTCTCCTCACCTCCTTTTACCAATCGATCATCAAGGACGTCTCTATGTTTTGGTTAGTGGATGGAAGCATGGTTTGGGTTCTTCTGTGGCAGGGTGGATGGAAGCATGGTCTGGGCTCTTCTGTTGTTGCGTGGGTGGATGCATGGTCTGAGCTCTTCTGTGGCAGCGTGGGTGGAAGCATGGTCCAGGCTCTTCCTGTTGAGAATTTGGAGGGTTGGTGATTAATACAAGACTCAGACACTTGACCTAGGAATTCCTCCAAGACCTTATTAATGATTCTTCTTTTGCCTCCAACACTAATCCTTCATTTCCGCACTAGCTTACACTGATCGGCACCATTCTTAGAGATCTCGGTCTCTATGTTTGTCTTGAGATACTTCTGATTGCTTGCTAGATCATTATAATCCTTTGCATACAATAGAGATGTAGAACCTTTGAATAGGAAGGTAAATCATAGATTTACTTTCCTCCTTTTCATACTGCTCTTAAGCCTGATAGCATGATCATCAACTTTATCCATTGCTTCAGAGTACTTCATAACAGTTACACACCATCCTTAGAACATTGTCTTCAACCAAAATTTATTACGCTGTATCTCAAATAAACCCCTGTACATGTCCGAAGTTATTCCACGAGTGTATCCACATATATTACAGAAGTATCTGCAAGCATATATGTATCACAGGTATATACTATAGGAATGTCCTTCAACTGATCCTTTGACTGCAACTTCTGATCAACACCTTTCTCCATAGGACTGTCCGTCAACTGACTCTTTAACATCCGCACTAAATCTCTACCAAGAATCCGCAAACTGTTTCTGGTAGTCCGCACTTCTGTTCAGAGAAATCTGCATTTCTGTCTATCACTGAAATCCGCAATACTGTCCAAAGCAATCCGTACTGTTATCCCTTTAAATCATCCGCATTGTTCTTATCATTGGCCGATACCGTTATCTTTGCAATTGTCTTTAGAATATCCATAATTGATCAGAGCTGAATCCGCTTCTTGCTAACCTCAAATGATCCGCAACTTCTGTATATATATATATAGGAGAACGTTCACTTAATTTAGGCCAACCATACCTCTTACTAGTAGGCCGACTTGTCATGCTGTAGGGAGGCCGACTTCATACATCAATATAACATTTCTTCCAGCGTTTGAGTGAGGGCTAATCAAAGCTACTCTTCCAGAGTTTTTGGACTTGGTCTTGGAGCATTTCTAGATCCTTCATATATGACACTTATTACATTTATACCAAGAAGACAAACCTTAGATAGGCATCAAGAAGAAGTCTGTTTAACCTTCAATAAAATCTTGCTCATGAAACCCATGAAGCAAGTACAGAATGCATTTTATTATCTTTGTCTTCTTCTTTACTTAGAATACATAATTACATAGTCAATATGAAGACCGACCTAGTTACACTTTTCAACACTCCCTCTTAATTAGGGAGGTATTTATACAGGTACATGGTCACTTTCAAACTGAAGAATCTCATAAGAAGAATCGGATTGGTAGTCGCATCTATATAGCATCATATCAACCAGCATTGTCCTAGTGCAAGGCCTTGACTAACAACCCCTTCTCTTAGCGAGACAATGGGCTACAATGCTGGCGAGACACATGACTAATAGACACCATAGTCATTGTCTCTCCTAGGTACATACCCCACCTAGGTGTTCCCAAAGTATGACCACCTTGGACTATTCTTCTCTTGGGTAGCCAACCCTCAAAGAATATTGGTCCACGACTACTCTTATCTTGAATGCCCTATCTCATTCTCAAAGAGTATCGAATGCCAAATGATTACCCAATCCTCCATTTTGTCTTCCAGGTGAAGACCAGAATGATGTGTCTATCCATTCTCTTCTCATGGCCTTGACTAAGACTTACCGCTGTTAGTCCTGGTCTAGTGCATGTCACATTTAATAGAGAATCACATACGTCACTCCCTCTCAACACAGGAAGGACAGACTTCAAGTTTCTTTCAAGTAAGAAACTTACCACCAGGATCCTTATCAACCAGGGTCCTGCAGCAGCAATCCAACTACTCATGAACAATTCCTCCCCTCGATGTCATGGATTTCGATATTGAGGAATCTACAACTTTTGGCTTCACAGGACACAGATCATCCATCACTTTCATTCACGATTCATGTCCACTATCAGAAAGTGATTCATCAGTCTTTCTCATTTGGTCCACCGTGATGCCATGCTGCTTTCCTTCGAATCGTCTTCAAGGATCATACATCCTTACTCATGATTAGCAGCCCTGCACAAATTCATCCAGATAAACATATACATATGAACTTTTAAAACAAAAGTTACCTCAGTGATGATCTTTCACCATGACATCTTACTGTAGGCATCGACAGCCTTTATTCATATTGACACATCTCCTAATGATATGTTTTGTCAAGGGTCTTCATCTTTACCAGATTTCTGTCAGAGTCTACATATCCTCCTAGGAGATCTCCTAGTCACATCTTCTTGGCCTCCAGATGATAACTGCCTCTTGACATGGTTGCATTTCATGATCTCTTCCTTTCTGCAGATTCTTCATTCCCAAGAACTTACACATTTTCCAGTTCCTCGTTCATATACAACCACCTCATATTCCATGACGATATATGTAATGTTGATTTCATCTATCAGTGCACCAAGAGATCCTCCTTCATAGATCATACTTCTAAATATAGAAGTCTATTACCTGCAACCACGTGGCATGATTTCACAGCATCCAGTGTCGGCATATAAATATATACATATCTCATACCTTTTTCATTTAAGTCATCATTCAATAGTTTTACTAGAATGAAGAGCTTCATTCCCTTGGTCTGCTCCATCAATAAGTCATCACATCCCATAATTCTGTTTTTCATGATGACCCTTGATCTTGATGATTGCCTTCCATCAGTATAGTTATCAGAGGGGTTTTCCAGGAGCTGTTTTACCAAGAACTCCTACCATGCTTTGATCATGATGTTACACTGCTTCCTATCATACAACCAACATAAATCACTTAAAGGAGAAGATGATCTTAATCATAGTGGAGATCCCTCGCTTCTTCTTTCTTAGATTTCTTTGCATCAAGTTCTTCTCTCATTTATGAAATATGGGCTTCTTCCCTATTTCTCTTGTCCTTTTCAAATTTAGGACAATCTCTTTTATAATGCCCAAGTTCATCACATCCAAAGCATCGTGCTTTGTCCATACTATTGTGAGGACCAAACTTAGCGAATCTTCCTTGACGTGGCTGCCAATCTTGATTCCCTTCACTTGATCTTGTAACACATTTGGCTTTCAATCTTGTTTCCTCTATTTTACATAGAGACCCTAAATCGTGGAATGGTGTGGCTTCTTTCTTACCGTATAAACTTGAAGTGAAGTTTCTCCATTCATCTGGCAGAGCTTTCAACACCACTTTAGTCATCTTAGTGTCAGACATTACTTCTCCCAGTTCCTGCAGATGATCTCAGAGAGATTGCTTCTCCTGCAGTACTCACAAAGAATAGCTCCACCAATTTCTCATATATATATTTTGATGATTCTAGATTTGATACATTGGATATAAGAGAGTCTTTTATGGATTCTGTAAGAATCCTTTGGGCTCTTATATCTCCCTTCATATATTTGGCATGACTTTATCGTCGTTTTCTTCTATGTAGGAAAGTTTGAAACCCTAACCAATTTGTTGCTTTCTTTGCAAATAAGACATTTTGATAGATACATATGAAGTCATAAAGATACTTACTTGTGAAGATGCTTTTCTTCTTCTATCAGCTTCCTTGTTGAAGATGATGGCAGAAAACCCCTCTTAGATTGATTTCAAAGTAGGTGATCTTGGATCCTTGATGATCAAGGATTTCTTCAGAATGAAGATGTCTTCAATAGATGATGTCCTCTTCTACCGTTGTCTTGAATGTAACTCTTTGATGGCAAAGAATACTTTCTTGAAAAGATTTTCATAAAGCAGAAAAAGGTCCTAAAAATTAAAAAGATTCTAACGATTGGTTTTCTGTAGTGCACCTTCCATTTATTCAAGGAACCGCGGATAAGATTGATAGGATCCTAAAAAAGCATAAGGTTTCTTCGACTTTCAAGCCCCTTAACACTATTTGTAACTCTCTAAGATTGGTTAAGGACACTGTGAACCCCAGAGATGGAAAAGGCATTTACATTATTCCTTGCTCTTGTGGGACTCCATACATTGGTGAAATTGGTTGTTCTATAAATCAAAGGATTTGTGAACACGCAATCGACATAAAACATGGAAGATCTCATTCCTCCGCTTTTGCAGAGCATGCAGAAAAGACTAAACATCACATCTGCATTGAAGAGTGTCAAATACAAGCATGGCGGAGACAAAATGTGAATGATAAGACAGTTTATTGCATTTACTATTAACATAGATGTATATTTATACACTTCCTTGTGACCCTTGGTCTTCGCATACCAAGTGGTCTCTTGGACTCCCTTTGACCGTTTGCATCATTCCTTGCTCTTGTGGGGCTCCATACATTGGTGAAATTGGTCATTCTATAAATCAAAGGATTTGTGAACACTCAATCGACATAAAACATGGAAGATCCCGTTCTTCTGCTTTTGCAAAGCATGCAAAAAAGACTAACCATCACATCTGCATTGAAGAGTGTCAAATACAAGCATGGCAGAGACAAAATGTGAATGATAAGACAGTTCATTGCATTTACTATTAACATAGATATACATTTATACACTTGTGACCCTTGGTCTTCGCATACCAAGCGGTCTCTTGGACTCCCTTTGACTGTTTGCCTCCCACACTAACCCTAGGAGGATTAGGTGTCCAACATTCCCCCCTTAATCCGAAGGGGTATGTACGAGTCCAAGAAGAGAGCTGTAATACAAATGTGCAAAGTATGCATGGTAGCACTACGCTGAATGAACTCTCCGAAATGTTGGCATATGGAGGTGGTTTAAGGATGACCACCAACACTGGAACGCTTAGTGCAGTACTTGAACTCTTCCAAATCTAGCAAGAAGCTAAGATCTTCTACTAGAGGAAGTGCTCCTAATGTTTTGAAGAGGGAGACCTTCAACTTGGAAGAAGGGAGGTCTACAACCTACTGTGGTTTAAGGATGACCACCAACTCTGGAATGCTTAATGCATTTCCCGGAACTCCTCCAAACCTGGCAAGAAGCTGAAGTCTTCTGCTAGAGGAAGTGCCCCCAATTCTTTGAAGAGGAAGAAACTCAACCTCACATAGATGGTTTAAGGCTGATCACCAACCAAAGGCATGCTCATGGGCATCTGTGTCTCTGGCTACAACTCTGAATCTGGAATGGCAGGTTGTGGCTCAGGCTTGCTTGAACTGCAGCGTCTCTGGCTACAACTCTGAATCTAAAATGGCAGGTTGTGGCTCAAGCTCGCTTGATATGGCTTTGAAGCTTGTAGATGACAATTGTTTCCCCCCCTGTCAGATACAAGGTGAGATGATGGCGAAAACTAAATTGCAAGACTGTTCAATACTCTTGAACAAGTTCTGACATATGATTGAAACATCTTGGCTGTCGATGCCTATTGCCAAGAAGGGATCCATCCAAGATGAATCTTTGTTCTTGCAGGAGGCTTGTTTCTGAAGCATCTATGTGAAGAATGAGTGTGCTGACCACAGTGCTTGCATGGGTGAAGATCGAAACAATGATTTTTCATTTGGCCAACTCGGTCTCAATGTTGGTATTTAACAATCTATTGTTGCTGCTGTGGAAGAGGAGCAAAATCTGAATTATAAGACAGTTCATTGCATTTACTATTAACATAGATGTACATTTATACACTTATTTGTGACCCTTGGTCTTCGCATACCAAGTGCTCTCTTGGACTCCCTTTGACCGTTTGCCTCCTACACTAACCCTAGGAGGATTAGGTGTCCAACAAAGAGGCTAAGGTCATTGCGAGGATTGGCCATTTTCATTACCCTAAGTTAAGGGAGGCTTTAGAAATTGAAAAAAGATCAGTCAATCTTAATAGAGATGACGGTTGGAGTATTAGCAGGTGCTGGATCCCTGTGTTGTATTCCTAGATGTTTTATATTATTTAAATTAATTCTCATTTTAAGAATATTTTTAGTAACATAAATTGTTTATTAACATTAGAAACAAAGATAATTATAATAAAAAGTTTTCAAATATATTAGAATCAGAGATAAATAGAAAGCAAACCATTAAACTTATTATTTTAATATTTGTCTCTCTTGACCTTAGACTAAGTACCTTCCTTGAACTGGAATGGTTATTTATTTAATTATTTTAATAAGAAATCTAATAAAAAAGAAGAAAAATCTAATAAAAAATAATAAAATTATTAAAATTAAATTAAAAATAATAAAATATAATAATATTAAATGAAATTAATATAGCAGAACCCATTATTTTTTCCTTCGTAGTCAAACTAGCCATTATGTTCTAACGGCTAGTTAGCCCTTCTCTTCATCTATTTATGTTTATTGCCATGATCAGATCTCTCATCTTGTCCTGAAGATGAACGACACTGGTTGGTTCGAAACGCGTCGACAAAGTTTTTATTATGTGATTATCACCGAAAGATCTCTATGTATGTTTTTTGTTTTTAAAAATTATAAAATTATATTTATACTGTTTGTACTTGCTGTTTCCCTACCATTTCTCGATCCTGGTTTTTCAAAAAAATGATGGACCTGTATCTGAATCCGGATCCAGATCTGTATCTGTATCCAAATCCTAGTAACTTAGCATATTGGGTCTCTAATGGGTTGGAATCCTGGTTTGAAATTTAAAAAATAAATTTATTCATTATAATTTAAAATTATGTTATGTATATTTTTAAATATGGTTCGATCCAGTTCTGGTTCAAAACCCAGTTGGATAGGTGGGCCGGTTCAAAACCCAGTGCTGGTTCATAAAACTATGATTTCAAGACATCTTTCTATTTAGGGAAATTTAGAGTATATACATTATAAAATTTGTGGTGTGGGGGATTTGTTTCTGATCTTGTATATATGTTATTTGATTCAGGATTGTTGGCTGGCCTAGCAGGATGACAGACAATACTGCTAAGGAAACTGCCATTACTGGGAGAGATGCTGGTGAAAGTTCTGATGCAACTGTTGAGATTAAGATAAAGACATTGGATTCACAACTTTACACTTTCCGAGTTAACAAACATGTAAACAACTATTCTCCTCTGTATTAGTGTTATTTACTGCAGGATAGTATCTAAGCAGAATAGCAATGATTTTTTGAGTAATTTCTTTTACTCTCTAAAAGCTGAGATGTTAGTTCGAAGCTTCTTGTTAGAAGCTGTTGATTTTAATTAAAGAATGGTTTAGATGTTCTAGATCTATCATTTTAGTGTTTCTTGGGATGTTAGTCATTTCTCCTAATTCAAAATTCTATATTTTATGTATTGGTTGTATTTCTATGACAACTTGTCAAATTGTTTTCCTTAATTTGTGGCAAAATGTTTTGGACTTTTAACAAGGCATGTTCATAACACATCCTTTTCCGATGGGCATGAATTGCGTATGCATATATGCTAATATGTTGGGATGCGTAACATTTGAATGTCCATATTCTGAGTCCTTCTTAGGATTGAAAAGGTGTATATTTTTCTTCAAAATAAGAAAGTGTAATATTATTATTTCATTGGATGAAAAGTACATACTGCATTCCACATCAACGTAATATTGTTTAGAACTTAATGTTTTAGAGCAAAACAACTTTCATGGATATCTATCCCTGTAACTCAAAAGCAACAAGTACCAGCATGCTAACCTGGCCAGAAAGTGCCTTTCAAGACAGGGACATATCTGTCCAGCACTAATTAAAAAGCCATGGAAGCCAAAATTACATCATAGCCAGATTTCTCTGGAGAGGAAATGAACTATAAAATGCCTTGAGGGGGGTGCTAACTTCTAAGTAACTGCCACTTTTATAAACCTCGGTCGCATGGAGAATGCTCATCTCTGCTGAAATATTGAGATTGGACTGCTGATCGGCTTGCAACCATCCAATCTGTAATGAGGTGCGAGTCACTGAAAACTTGTATAGACTCAATATCCACTTCTATAGAAATTATTAGCAGAGCTGCCAGAGCATACAGTTCTGTGTGGAAGGTCTAATAACGAGTCTCATTTAGATGAATAACACTCCCTGGACCACGCAAACCAGGATTAGCTTGGGAAGCCCATGAAGAAACCCCATGCCATCTCCTCAACGATCCCCATGGAACCATAGATACTTTCCTCACTTGACTGTTAGTTCCCCAAAGAAAGTATATGAGTCTTTGATATAACTGGAGAACGTTAAGCACTTTATCCTCAAACAGATCATCTTTTCTTGTTAGCCATAAGGCCCAGCTAACATGGGAAATCTCTCTTGTACTTGATCTGAAAGCCCATCCTCAAGGACCTAAAAGCTTCAGTTGAAGACTGTCCACCCCCTGTCCTATACCTATAACCATTGCTTTTGCAATAAACCATTCTTATGCAGTAAATTGACAAGAAGCTCTCTTTTGGAGCACTTCCCAAGGTGGGATTTTGTTTTCAAGAGCCAACCAAAAGAATAATATATTTTTGGAGGGGTCCTTTATTTTCAATATGCTCTTCCACCACCAGGCTGGTTCAGTTTGCAAGTCATGTGCACAGTGCATTTGCAAGTATCACTGTGTATTTACCATAAGTTAAATTCCTGGACTAAACAAGTTTGTTCTGTCTTGGTATCAATTTTATACTGCCCAGACCTCGCTCCTGTGTGTTGTATACCTTCCATTCAGCTGCCAAGTAACCTTGCAAGCCCAGGTCCTAAGGAGTTGCAATCGTCCCCTGTGATCTGTGAGTAGGCACTTCTCCAAGACAGTTCAGGTTTTGATTATTAAAGGTGTGCCTTTGATCGTTTTGACAGTTTATAAGGACCTTGCAGCCTATCATGGATCAATCCCAAGATTGAATCAAGATCCATCCACCACCTGCCATGCCAACCATGAGCTTATGAATTGAAAGATCACTAGTGCCTTAAAGCGGTTCAAGAATTCTTGAAACTTTTCGTATTGTTTCTTATCCAATTTTCTATTGAGATGGCTCCACGTACATATTTTTTTTACCTTGTTATTTTCTGACATAACTTATTTCCTGTACACACTCTCCAAAGGTTTTTAGCTGCGAGAGTCTTGTCCAGACAATAGAATGAACATTATGTTGACAAATGTACCTCAAGCATGAACTTCTTGCACAGTTTCAGTGTGAATTTGCAGCAACTGGTTTGGCACATTTTATTGGTGACCACCTTGGAAAGGTGATAAGTCTCTCTTGTAGTGTCACTTGAAAAATAAAGTAAAAGTAAAAGTCTAATGTTTTGAAATTAACTTATTCTTATAGATCTAAATTAACTGTTTTTTATTCCTTGAAAAAAAAGCTCTGAAGTAAAAATACATTCTGTATATGCACCTGAAGTGCATTCCCAGGGATCTGCCCCGATCCCACATGAGGCTAAGAAGAAAAATGCATAAAGCATACACAATACCGGCCAAATGGCGCAGATAAGATATATACAAACAATAAAAAGTAAATATTTTGGAAGATCAAAAAGAACAAATCTTCCCTTTTTTCTTTTACTTTTCTGGACCTGCTGCCAGATCCCCAAGTCAGATCCAAGTCTGAGCTTTCAGATACATGGACACGTTTTCTGCCCCCTAAACCATCCCCCGTGTGTGTCTCTTTATTTTTTTGTTCTAAAACCATGCGAGTTTCAGTATCTGTCATATTTTGTTTAAGAGTAACATCATCCGGTGTGACCACACTCTCCTGTAAACCCTGGTGTGCCTGAACTTCCTCTTCTGATTGAGCTGGTTAGTTTTCCAGTGTTTCCTCGTTATCATCTGTAAGGTGTTGCTCAGAATACTGCCATCCTTTTTGTTTATTTGTCGGCCTCTTCTTCTTTTTTTGGGTTCTTCTTTGCCTGGGGACATGTGTTCTGTAAATGACCGGTTTGAAACATTCTCTGCACCAAAAAGTTGTGTTCTCGTAATCTAAAACTTGTGTCCAGCAGATATCCTTGTGTTTCAAAAGAATATGGTCAGGAAGCCCTTTACCAAGGTCGATCTCAACACATATTCTGGCAAAAGTAAAGATACCTTTCTCTGTCCTTTCATTGTCTATTTTCTTGAATTTCCCAAGAGTGTTCTCAATGTCCTCTATGACTTTGGCGAGATCTAAATCAACTGCTGTGGAAGTTCTAGAGCATTAATATCTCCAGATTGAGATAGGAGGCAGCTAGGGTTGAGGAGATTAGTTACTTTTTCAAAGCATAAATAGAACGAGAGAGGAAGAGGTCCATTTCACAAGAGAAGAGAGCAAGAGAGCTGAAGGAAGCAAGAGGGCTGAAGGAAGGGTGGACTGCATTCAAGGAGAACAGCAGATTGCTGAAGTGACTACCAAATACAGCAGATCGTACACTGCTGTAGCAGTCTTTTCTATGTATTGACAGTGCATATTTGCAGGCCATACTTTGTCTTCAATGATTGCTTAAGTGTGATTAAGCTTTGAGAGAAGAGGAAGAGGATTCTGCTGTTCAGAAAAGGTAGAAAGAATCAGGCGATATTGCTGTAGCTTTTTCCTTTCCTACACAGGCCGTACACTTCAGATCTAGGAGATTTAATGACTGTACAGCTGCGGGTTGAAAAATGCCTGTGTTTATGACTTCAGCTGGGGCCTTGGACTGAAAACCAATAACCAAGCTGAAATTCTAAGCCTCCTGAAAGCCTGTCAATTGGCCAGAAAAGAGAATCCAAGCGAAATCCTTGTTTTTGGAGATTCAGAAGTGCTTATAAGAGCAATTGTAAGCAAAAATGGGCTCAAGGATCCGATGCTAAACAAACAGTTAATCAGAGTGAACAGAATTTTGAAGAATTTCCCCTCGGTCCTTATTTTCCACATACTCAGAGGTCTAAATAAGGAAGCAGACAGACTTGCAAATATAGGCAGCACATTACAAAGTGGTATGATAAGTATAAATGCTGATGCTCCGTTCAAGACAACCATTCCTTAAGTGGTTTTCTGTGTTCAAAGATGTAATGGATGATTAGGCTTTGCCCAATCAGGTTTTTCATCAATAAAAATAACCGTTTCAGTTTAAAAAAAAAAAAATGCCTGTGTTTATATATATATATATTTGTTCTTTTTTAGCTGTCATGTGATTGATGCAATGTTCATAAATTATTTCTTTTGTTAAATAAATTCCGTTTTTAAGTTATTTAATGAGAAAACATTAGGACAATCGTCACCTAGGCTTTAAAAGTTTACATGATATCAGAGCTGTTTCTTTGATTGAGATTTTCAATCAAACTTTTGAGGGTTACAAATCTTCTTTCATTGAAACTGTGGGTTACGATCTTATTAGAAGAGAATGATCTTTGGGATATTGTCAATGATGTTCTGCCTTCGCCTATAGATCCATAGTATCTCAGGAGGAGGAAGTGAAGGCCAAGCAAATAATCATGGACTCCATAAAGGACATTTGATCCCTCATATCTAAGAATAAATTTGCAAAGGAGATGTTTGATGCCCTGGTTGGCCTCTGTCATATTTTGCGAAACAAACTTCGATCCATAGAGATTACCAGATCAGATTCAGTCACCAATTATCTTATGAAGGTCACATAGATTCGTGATCAACTGGTAGAAGTCAAGGAGAGGGTTGTTGAAGCAGAGCTAGTGAACATGTCACTAAATGGATTCCCAGCTTTATGGAAACCATTTGTCAAAGGTGTTTATGTTTGTCGGAACCTTCTTAACTTTTAAAGACTGTGGGATGACTGTATCTAGGAGGAGACTTGGATGTGTTCAAAGGCCCATAAGAAGGGTGGTGATGAGAACCTACCACTATTTGGTTAATGAAATAGGGGTAGAGCTGAAGGACACAATAAAGTTAAGGGAAAGAATAAGGAGTCAGCTTCACAGCCATGACAGAAGAATTTGTGTAAATTCAAGTGTTCTATTTGTCATAAGCATAGTCACTATATTTCATAGTGTCTACATAAGAAGGGCAAAGGGAACCGACACTAGAAGGGGGTAGCAGTCTTTGCAGAAACTAAGATGAACAAGTTCGTTGTCAAGTTCAAGAAGGATTTCTAGACAATACCTTATGTTTCTACCAACATGGTTCTTGGGAATTCATGGTATGTGGATAGTAGGGCATCTCATATGATCTTAGCTTGACAGTTATTTCCTAGTTTGATGAAGCAGAGTTTGGGGTACATGTTGAGCTTGGTGATGATGCCAATTACCTAGTAGCAGGAGTTTGTACTATCCCTGTCTAGGTTGAGTCTAAACTTCCAAGTCTAGATTTTTTTGATGTCTTGTTCTTTCTAAACTTCCAAGTCTCAGAAAGAACTCGCTTTTAGTTTTGGTTATGGAGAATAAGGGCTATGCTGTGGAGTTCAAGAACTAACAAGTCCTCATTTTACCAAAGGAATCTAGCCAGAATATAGCCTGAGTAATAAGGGTAAGATACGATAATTATATCAATGTCCCACAAATGACCATAAAAGTGGGTCAATGGGACTGCTAAGTACAATGATGTTAATATAAAACAGGAGTACCAAAATGTCTCTTGTATAGAGAACAAGAAGTAAAAGATGACGTATGTATGGTAGAACATGGAAAACCCTCGTCTCCAAGTTTGTCTGGCTGCATTGGAAGGGAGGTGTATAGAGGGAAAGGATCTAGGGACTAGATCATGGTCCACTAGATCTCTCTCTCTCTTAACATTTTTGGTTGAATGAAGAGAATTGAAGATAGAATGGTGCATCGAGGAAGAGCTGGGGAAGATCTGGACCATCCATTGCATTGCGGCCTAGAAGAAGTAACTTGTTGCTTGTGAAATTTCCACGAATGCAGTAACTGGATATTTATCTCCTAACTTATGCAGTTTATTTGTCTTCAGAAAATTACGACAAATAACGATAAATTCACTATTGCAATTCATAACGAAATTAAATACTGGAACTGAGAAAATAACTGGACACCAATACTTTTGGACAATCGTCCTTGGAAAAACCCGGAAGGGAAAACCAGTGCAACAGATGAGGGTTTTATTATTATTAATCTTCAAATATTTGAGAGTACAATAATCTACTTGCATGATACTGGCAAAGCCAACTAATAATAATCTCCATTTCAAAATAGTCTGAAGGTGCAAAATCTTCGCTGCAAACCAACTTGGTCTCCTCCTAGCCAACTTGCACTTCTCTTGGCACTCACACTTCTGTCCAGAAATGCGCATTGGTGGCTCTGGAAAATTCGCACAACCTCCAGAATCACTTCCTTGCAAGTCATTCTGCCTCCTGAAGCTACTCGTAGCTCCTCCAACAATTCTTCTGACAACTAGAAGTGGAAATACTACTATTGCTAGACACACTGGGTAAACTGGCTACTTGCACTAGTTGGATATGACCTCCTTGCAAATAAATTCAGCTACCCGTTCCTATCACTCAAACATTGGAAAAATTGTGGAAATCCTCTTCGAAATCCTCCTCTCAAAATTGTACTGAAACCCCACTACTTGGTATCTCCCTTTGCTTCAACTGCACCCTTGAAGAACCATTGCAACTGGGTATGCTAAGTCACTAGATTCGTGCCCCCTCCCCACGTGTTGCGAATCTAGTGTGTCAAACACGATTCTCTGTTGACACATGCCTGATTCGCTGCTGGTGAGTGTCCGAAGTTTGGGATTCGTGTTAGGAAGGTGTCTGATTCGTGCCCAGAGAGAATCACAATTTTTTGACATGTGTCAGCCGAAATTGGTCTACATTTTTCCATTTGCATTTGCATTTGGGGTGTTCTGGGACTGTGAGAGTGACCGACAAAGGAGATAGGAGTGTTTTGGATGATGTTGATACTCTCAAGAGGTTATCCTCCACACAATAAATGCATATATTACATTGGATACAAAGGAGGAGGATGCAAAAGAGAGCAGTTGTGGTATTGATGCTAAGTTTGATGTTGATGAGCTATAGGCATAGCCTATAGCTTGCTGGCAACAACCTATGAGATTCTTCAAAAGGAAGCTAAGTTCTTTGGGACTGCCCCCCTCCCCCCTCCCCCCTGTTCTCCACCATTTGATTTGTCTGGGTGGCTGGTGGACATAGCCAGCTCGAACAACAAATAAACTACTCTTTTTTTGGACGGTCCTGCCTTCCTTCCTGTTGATTGAACCATTACCCACCCTGCTTCTCGTTCTACTGTTTCGGGTTCTAGTGTGTTAATTTTGGGCAACTGGGTCCAAACTCCAGGTTGCACTGCTCATATTATGATGATTGTATTTTTGTTGGATTCCTCTTTCAGAGAGGTGCAAGATTGATCTAAAGATCATCTTGTTTGGATGAGCAGAACATATATTTTGATTGTATTTTCCACACGTGCAAGGTCGGCCAGATTTGTAATGTAGGCTCACAAGCCTAATAGATGTGTCACACACCCTCACCGATGGATATAAATTGGAGAGACTCGGAGATCATTTGCTCAGCAACTCATCACACATTCTCTCTTGAGATCTGATTGGTTCGATCAGTGGAGGCCTCTTTCCTTCACACATGTGGAGCTGAAGCTGGGTAAATCTGCAGAATGGTTTAGGGCTGTTTGTCGTGCGTTGACCAACGTTGACCGTGGTCAACCCTTGATGTTTTGACCTCCAAACTTTGTAGAAATTCCGATTTTTGAAGGCCTTATTGCTGGGCACAAAATCGAGGCTGAATGTTGACTTTGATCGAAGCCCTAAATCTGCAACGTTGACTTTTTGCGCTGACTCTCTGTTGACTAGTGTTGACTTTTGATGAGCTGTGTTTGAGGGCTGTGTGTGACACTTGGAGGGTTGGCTGATCTGATGTTAAGAAAGACTTTGCTGGCTGATGCATCCTGTTGACTGTTGTAACGCACACCATCCTATATCTTTGCTGGACAAGAACTGTAAAATCCAATATATATTATTGGCTTGTCTTCTGTTGATCTATTATTGTGTTCTATCAACATTTTACTTTCATGTTTATGTGATTGCCAAATTGAATCAGGCCTGAGAAAGATTGAAGTAAAATTGCATTAAGCATAGATCATTCCATGTCTATCTAAATTTAACATAGTGTCTACCTTGTTTTGTATTTATGCAATACATTTTGATTTTGATGACTTAATGAGAAAACTACAGTTTATGGTTAATTTCTTGTGTTTGTCCAATGTCAATTTATCATATTTGTCATTGATGTAGTAGTAAGTGCTAGTTGTAAACTTGTATCATTGATGAATCATGATTGTATGCATAATGTTACAATGTACATGTATGATCGAATTTGTATCATCATGAGAATTTGTGTACTATCTATCAACTTTTTTAATATTATATATTTATATTTTTAATATAGTATATAATGTGTCCTACGTGTCATCTTCTATGGGGTCTTTGTGTCTCGTGTTGGACTTGCGTGTCCTGTGTCAAGTGACTTAGTGGGTAAGTCAAACTGCTTGAACTTCTTGTGTGTCTCTTCTCAAAACCCCATTCACTTGCTATTATAATCTTTTTTGGGGCAACCGACGACCATGATCACATCTCAATCGATGGCTAAGATCATCTTGACCCCATCAAGTGAATTTTCTGGAAGTCTCAAGTGACTTTTCTGGAATTCTAGAGAAAAATCGGTTTCCCTCAATTAATCTGATTTAATTAACCAATTTTCCGAAGTTAGACTTGGGGAAACATTTAATTATTGGCTAATTAATCTAATTGAGGTGTTTCTAAGGCTTTTCTTGCGAAACCTTTTCTGGGTTTTGGAGATATTGTGTTCCTTAGCCTCTTAGACATCATAGAGACTAGAAGTAATTCGTTGAATGGGATATAGTCTAGGAGGAGGCCAAAGAACGTGGGTACAGAGTCTGAGGGCCTTCTTCATGTAAAGGGCTAGACATCTTTGGCCAAAGTATAGGAATAAATTGGATGGGGTTTAGATACCTCTTAACAAGCAATGAAATCTCCCAAATATCCCATATTAAATGTGGCAAAGGAAGATGAAGTGATCCTAATCTCTATCTCTAGGAGATGGTTTTATGAATATAATTCATATAAAAATAATAAATGTAAATATAAATATATTAATAATAAATAATAATTAATTAACTAATTGTTAGTTAGTTAGTAATGAAGAGGCATGTCTTAGAGACATGACCATTCATGAAAGGACACCTGCCTAGGTATATAAGCGTCGAGCGGGCCCTCATTATAATCATTACACACATCTTTTTGTACGTTCAACAATTCTTATATACAACTACTTGTCCTATGATGGATACTTATATATTTCAGTTCTTTTGAATTATTCCGCTGCGTATACAAACTTTGTTTGTTACATTGGTATCAGAGCATTCCTCTGATTATATGAACTCAATTCTTTACAGATGGCACAATTGGTTGATCCTATTTGGTTGGTCAATCTAGTGGCTTGTCTTAATCCACAATCTATGAGAGCCAATTTCGAATAGTCATCAAATGGTGAAGCGTGTAATGGGGCTGAACAATGAGTCCATCTCCCATCATCATGATATGCTTAGCATAAAAGGCCACCTTCATATGTAACACATCCTAAGTGTTTATCCATGTAACCTGTAATATTGCCTGTAGATATCCTCTTTGGTGATTGTATTCATCCCCTATTTGGATGGTAAGAGGTGATAAGGTGCAATAGGGAATATCTAAACGAAGGAAGCTAGTCTAATATAATATCGACCAAAGAAAGGAGATTCAAGACTTTGGTGTACCAACATCTAAATGGAATTGAACAACTAGTTGTTGCAATGGAATTTGAAGAACGGTAGGTCAAGTATGGATACTAGTCACTCCCCTCAATTGTATCAACGAAGCTACAAACATGGTGTAGAAGTGAGACGAGACTAAACATTGTCTCCAATCGGATGGGGTGAGCACCAAAATTTGCGAGGATGATGGGTTAAGGAACTGTATACTTGCACCTATTGATGCAATGAAGAAGGATGATCTATACTGTCTCTATTGAAGCCCAATTAGACTCTAGTACTAGGTCCTAAGCCTTAGACTATGGGTTGGACAAAAGTGTTTATGAATGACATCTTGGATGATATGTCTTGAAAATGGTTCTTGAAGCACTATCTCTCGAGAAGGGCCATAGACCCATAATCGTTGTTGGTTTGAGGTTGAAGTGCATGTGCAAACTAAAGTGAAGCCTTGTGAATAGTGACACTAGATAAGTATATGTGTTGGTGATCTCATCTCCTCTTGTTTGAAAAAGAAATTGTTGTTAGAGGATATTTTTTGATATGTTGAAAATCTTGTCCTTGGTTCTACTTGTGTTGATCATCAATTAATGGATATCACAAAAAAGGGCTAGGGCATCCAATTGTATTTGTGATCCTTATGTGGATGAGGCTAGAAGGACCACGTCATCGACAAACATCTAGACAAAAATCATGACATGGTGTAGAAGGCAACCATCATTGACCTAGATGTGCTCAAACAAGGATTCTAGCTTGTCAATGTAGATTTGAAATCGTGGGTGGGATAAGGGGCAACTCTTTTTGAGTCTAAACAACCAAGGTTCAACTTGTATAAATGCATGATGGCTGACAATAGGGTATTGGAGATGCCAATGTCTCTTGAATATTTGGAATAAAGTCTCCTTAAGAACAAAATCAAAAGCTTTTCAATTTTTTATAAAATTGTATTAAACATTCAAATAGCGATGTTTTCAGTAGTTTGGTAAGGATGTTATCTATAGTTTGGTGTTCAAGGTGGATTTCCAACTTGTTTTCTAGCTCTAAGCTATCTTTTCTCAAGCTTCCCCAGAAAGCTTCAAATGGAGGACTATAACATGGAGCTTCAGGAATGTGTGGCCCACTGTGATCATCGTATATTTGTTGGGATTTGAGTTGGGACCCAATTTGTGTATTCGAGGAATGATGTGATGTGACCATGTTGTAGGGTGAACTTATTCGAGCCCTAGTTCATAACAATGACAACTTGTGAGAGTTGTGGTATGAGAGGATGGGGCACCTGCATCATAGAATAAAACATTTCCTATTCTGAAGGAAATAATCATATGCCTTCAAGATTTTGACATTGCGCAATAGGGAGGATGCAAAGGGTGCATTCTTGCCAAGCATGTGAGGGTTATTTTTTCAAGCAACGACTATAGGGCTAGGGACATTTTAGACGCAGTGCATTGGAATGTTTGTGGACCAATGTTAGTTGGATCAATTTCAAGAAGCATGTAATATGTTTCCTTCATTAACGACTTCTCTTGCAAAAATTGGATTGCTTCATAAGGACCAAGGATGAGTAGTTTAGTAGGTTTCAAGAGTTGAAATTTGTAGTTGAAAACTAGACAAGGAAGAAGATCAAAGTTTCGAGGTCAAATAATGGGGTTGAGGATACCTTCAAGGAGTTTGAAGGTTTCTAGGAGGGAAGAATCAAGAGGGAGGTAATTTTTCTATGAAACTCATAGTAGAATTGGGTTGTGCAACAAAAGAATTGATCCATCATCGGGGAAGCCAAGGCCATGATTCATGAGCCGGACTTGATGTTTTCTTGGGAAAAGCTATGCAATGTAGTAGTCTATATCTGGAGTTGGTGTCCTCAGGATCTTGGAGGACAAGACACTAGAGTAGGAGGTGAGTCATTTCTGTTTCCTTGGTCATCTACTTTATATTCAGTCTTTGGTGGAAAAGAGGACTATGTTGGAAGTTGGAACCCTCAAACAAGAAGGGTTTACTTGTAGCTTACAATTGTAAAAATTTATAGTTTCCCACCCCGGTTTTCAGTTTTCGCCTTATTACTCCAAAAATAGTTAAATGCCCTTTCCCATAACCATACATTCAACAACTGGAAAAATAAATTTTGCTGAAAACACAAATTCTGGAAATTTTTCAGAATGCTGTAAATGCAGAAATAAAATAACAGCAGTAACAAACAGTGATTCAACACATCATAACTCAATATTTTTGGTCAAGGTGACCCTGGAAAAACCCCCTACAACTCTTGGGGAAAACCAGTCTGGAAGCTTCTCATTTATTTCTGAAAAAAGCTTTTACAGTGAGCAGTAATACACAGAAAATTACAGCAAACACAAAAATCACTTATCTTGACTTTCGTGCCACCCTCCACCTCGAAAAACGTGCCAAACAACAAACAGAAATATTTCAGAGAAATTACAGCATTAAATGCTGTCTTAGCTGCCTCGGAAAACGTGCCAGGAATGACCGTACGGACTGTACGGATTCCGTACGGATGGGACAGCAGCCCCCTTTCTCGATTTTCGTGCCCAGAAAAATCTGCCTTGAAAACCGTGCTCCTTACTGCTGTTCCAGCTCTCGAAAACAGTGCTGCCCCTCTCTCGAAAACCGTGCAAATGCTGTACGGACTTTCTGCCTTGGTTAATGTGCCAATGAAACTCTGCTGTACGGATTTTTCAGCCTTGGGAAGTGTGCCCTCTTGCTGTACGGACTTGCTGTGCTGCCTTTGTTGCTCTCCCTCTGCTCAGAAATTACTCTTCAGCTCCCTCTCCTCCTCTCTCAATCTGCTCATGAAAGAATGAATGATCTTTTCCTCCTTTTTCTCCTTTAACCTAACCCTAAGTGACTTTTGGGGAATCCCTAAATCCAATGGCTGAGATAGATTGAGATCTAGGGCTGAGATTAAATGCTCATTTAAATCTCACTTTTCATTTTTTAATTCACCCCACTTTAATAAAGACCCACTTAGTCTTTTATTTCCAAAGTCACTTTTTCCTTTCTATTTTTATATTGACTTTATTTAAAGTCACTTTAACTTTAGTAACTTTATCACTTAAAGTCACTTTAAAATTAGATTTGACTTTATAACTTTATAAAGTCACTTTAGTAACTTTATCACTAAAGTCACTTTTAAATTAGATTTAACTTTATAAAAAATTATAAAGTTACTTTAGGAGAAAAATTAAATTCTTTTGGACACTTTTCCCTAGGCCAAAGATCAAAGCCTTAGGGAACCACCTGTCCTCCGGTACCAAATTTCAACAACAATGAGACTTGAATGGTTTATAGGTCTATATTCCACAATAGAGGAAGAGAATAACGAACAAAGATGTAAAGTTTGAGGAATATTTTCCACCCAAGAAGTCTCATGAGCGTATATTAGTGACATAGGATGAGGTGCTAGAAACTCCAAAGGTTGAGCCAAGGTCAATAGTGAATTTTAGAGTAGTACAACGTCCTTCAGGTAAAGAGGAGACAAGAGCCATTTTCACTTCTATCAAAAGACCTTGATGACTCACTTAGACATTGGGGGATGCTTTGTAGTATGTTGAGGCTTCTAGGAGCACATTCAAAGAGAGTAGACCTTTAAAGAAGTTTCTAGACTTCATGGCATGTAATGGCCCCAAATTTTGGTTTACTTGGTGAGGTGGTTAGGAGGGTTTTCCAGAGCTTGTGTCAGCTTGGTCATAGGAGCAAGATTACTCCATTGGTGGGCCCAAAGGGTTTTAGAGGAGTTTTATGGGTTTGACTGGGATCGCTTACCATATTTCATCATCGAGATTAATTCCGCATGGTTTGCTCTTGGTTTCAACTTTCATTGCGTTTTGACGATTTTCGTAAAATGGCATTAATAAAAGGCATATTTTAATTATTTATGCTTAAGGTGTTGTTTCAGGCTTATTACTTGGAGAAACACCTTGTTGTTTCAGGCTTATTACTTGGAGAAACACCTTAGTGTAATAGTTTGTTGTGTGAATTTAAAATCTGAAAACTATACAGTTGCAGTGATAGATTCATTTCTCCTACTTATTATTTCAATAAGTTATTTTTCAGAAATCTTATGGCAAATATCGAAATAAATACTACTACAACATTCACAAATACATACGTAGAGAAATGAACAGTAAAGGACATAAGCACAAGAATCAATCACATGTACACAATTATTTTTGGACAATTGTCCCCGAAAAAACCCAATCCGGGAAAATCGATGCAGTAGATGAGGGTTTTCTTAGTTCTTCAGCAAATGATTTCTTTACAAGGAAAAATACCAGCAAATAAAATCTGTAACACTTGAGACAGAATTCCCAACTCCTTCCGACAAATCTTTGACACCCTGATCAACCTCTGCTATCTCTTGTGCTTGTCTGCGTGTTTCTTTGCGTAGTCCCAATGCTGGACTGCGTAAGTCTGTGTAGGGTCTGCGTGGGTTCTTTGTGCTGTAGCCCAGAGCTGCCTCCAGTGGTCCACTGCTTCCCTCTGTCCTTGACCTCAATCACTTCTGACTCCCTCCTCCTCCTACTTCTGCAAACTCTTCGCCCTACAACTCTCCCACTGAAATCGAATTCTCTTCAGAATCGATCTCCTTTGGGCACTGAGTGTATGCCCGGCTTGTTTTCCAAATGACCCTCAAGCCTTCTTTTATAATCTTCTCGTTGGAGAACCAACGACCCAAATTAGAAGTTTAATCAATGGCTAAGATTAAAACTTGACTTGATCTTTGTTTTCTAGAAGATTCACTTTTTGACTTATTAATACCCTTTAATTATTTCATTTCCCTAAGTTTAGACTTAGGGTCTACATTAAAATAATTAATTATTTTAATAAGTCATGAACCGAGTGGAATCTCCACAAACGGTTTCTAGGTTCTTTGGAATGTTGGTGTCCAAGCCTCCTTGCAAAGTTTGAGACTTGGAACACTTCCGGATGCTACAAAAATCAACATGTTGGAATCGGGGCGAAAACATCTACAAGGCATAATGATAAAAAGGGTCTTTAGGTGGCCAATGTGACCACAAAGGCGAATTAAGCATTTTCTGGCATGAAAAGTGACTTTAATTAGTCTATAAAAGTCACTTTATTAAGTAAAGAAAGAAAAAGTGCTTTTAAATATTTAATTAGAGGGAAAAAGTAAGTGAGTTATAAAAAAACAAAAAGAAAAGAAAAAAGGGGAAGGTGAAGGTGAAAAGACAACCCGAAACTCATTAAAGAAGGAAAATGAGGAGACTCTCCTCATTCATTGATGCATTTGAGTTTTGGAGAAAAGAGCTCGTGGAGTGTTTTCTGGAGGAGAAACTTAGGGTTTTGGAATCCCAACTGCCATAGCAGACTTCGGTGTTGAAACTAGACATCCTAGTTTGGATTTGAGAGTGGAATTACTCATATTTCACTGCTGAGATTCAACGAAGACAAGATTTCCAAGAAAGATTGAGGTATTCAAGTGTTATCAGTGGATTTTAGAAACTAACTAGGTAATTTCTATAATACTTTTGCAGATGGAGGAGTTACTAGAGGTGTGAGCCTTGGGAGTCGAGCTTCCAGTCTAGATAGAGGCCAAGTTTGCAGTTTAATGTGGCTGTACCCTTTGTGGAGGTAATCTGAAGGTCCCCGCAGTTCGATTCTTTCATTCTATGGAGCAACTCGGCTACCAGTCAGAGATACTCCCTTATTTTTAACGCTGGACGAATTTACTCATGTCTGGGCTGTGTATTGGTAGCAAACTGAGAACAGTCACCATGGGGTCAACTCAAAATCATAACCAGACCATATATTCTCCTTATGAGCTGTCTGTTAGTGTATGGGTTATTCGTGGTACCTGGAGGAGCTTAGACGCAGGGGCAGTTAGGGTGTTTCCTTTTCTAGCTGAGCATAAGATTGCACATGTGACTCACTCGAACCTGAATCTCCACTTCCTTGCTGGCTATACTCTCTTATACATTTTGTTGGCTGAAGACTCATTTCTGGGCTGAGTGCCATCCCAAATATCAGTCCTGCGTGGGATTCCAAGGCTGCCGTATGTGTGGACCTGGGTAGCAGTCATTTGGACAGTGTGCAAGCTAAACTAATGCTGAAACGAAGTCTCAAGGGTGCTGAAATTGAACTCTGAAATTTGTAGAGGGAGGTCACAAATAAATCAGGTTCCATACTTTTATTTGTTTACTGTACAGTTAGGTTTAAAGGAGCACTCATTTTGTCAATCACGTTGTGTGTCAGCCATGCTTTAATTTCTGAAATAAGAAAAGAGATGTATGTTTATTTGGTGGAGTTTTGTATGCAATAAATGAATTGTCCAGCAATTGAAAATTGCAGTGAATACCTACAGCAGGATGCAATCTAACTGTTTGTAGTAATGCCTCTGTGAAATTTGAAAAAAAACACTTGGAAATTTTAAAGAAATTCAGATACATATTAGGGAGGAATCTTACAGTGATATCAGAGCCTTAATCTTGGCTCAGCCGTGGGTTGTTGTTAAAAAAAAACACAGAGCATGTTCTTGGGTAACTGTTTTGTTCAAAGAGCAGATTATAACAAAGGAAAAATGCTTCCAAGTCAAGAAGAATTGTTGGCCCAAAAAGTTGGAAACTATAACGAAACCTCTGCAAAAGTGATAGAGCACATGAAAGCATGGGTATCATCAAATGCAGTAAATAGAAAAAGGAATAGCAAATCCAAAGATGAAAAGGTCCTCAAAGACCAGGAAGCAAGGTTTGAAGATGAAAATCATGACCAAATCTTCCAGATTGAACTGAGAAAAGTCACGCCCATTGAAAATGAAGCTATCACAGATTACCCCAACAGGTTGGAATGAGAGTTTGGGATGAAAGGGAATCAGAAATTGCTACAGGATGCTTGTCATCACTTAGTGAGGTTATTGAGTTAGATGATGAGTACAAAGAAAATCATGGGGCCACAACAGTTGATGATGATTCCCAATAGGTGTGCAAAGATGATAACACACAAGTGGTCGACAATGCAAACTCCTGATGATGAACTACAGTTGGTAGCTCGAAATGCGTCGGTTCCAAAATATATTATGTGATTTCCCGGAAGATTTATATTTAAAATGCAAACTCAGTCCCATCAATTGATGAGGTAAATGTTGCTCACAAGTCTACTTATGCCTATAACTTGGAAACCCAATTGAAGATGAATGCAGATAAGGTTAGGGCAGCCACGAGGAAATATGATGATGCATTGGTATTGGTGACAGATTATTGTTGGACTAGTGCAGTGACACATCATAGTTTGGGAGGAGAGCCTTCACTTGCAGATTTTCAGACCCTCAGAAAGGCAATGGTAGAGATGAAATCTAACTAATGGCACCTCCTTACAGACAAAGATCAGCTACTCATGCGTGCTGAGATATATCATGATGCGCTAGTAGGGAAAGAGGAGGAAGTCGACAGACTCACTTACGATCTTGAGATTTCCTAGGAGTCATTGAAGAGCACTCAGATGGCCCTTCAAGAATCAGAGTTGCAGGTTGAGCAACTTGAGATTTCCCAGGAGTCATTGAAGAGCACTCAGATGGCCCTTCAAGAATCAGAGTTGCAGGTTAAGCAACTTTGTATGGAGTTGCATTGTGTACATTCTTGTAGGGCAACCATCACAAAAGAGGATGTTAGGGACACTCATAATTTGATAGAGGAGTCTCTTTGGATAATGGAGCACAAGGAGCACCTAGATGAACTGGCACATGTAGAGAGGTATGTTCCAGAGGTTTTTGATTATACACTATGGCATTAACAGGGTGATTGACCTAGTGACCAAGCACTCAGGTTCCTTACACTTCCATCAGGGTTATTTACATTGCTAGTGGCTAGTTGGTTTGATGTAGGAGTGTGCAAACTTCGAGAGATATCTTGGCCCATCGTTAATGCATGGGGTTGCAAGGTTAGTCAACATGCCCCAACGAGAGTTATTTAGATGGGATGGCATTTGTATGCCACC
Organism: Pinus albicaulis; assembly: GCA_034641835.2. Taxonomy (NCBI): domain Eukaryota; kingdom Viridiplantae; phylum Streptophyta; class Pinopsida; order Pinales; family Pinaceae; genus Pinus; species Pinus albicaulis. Next base: position 1,208,339,541 of record CM076570.1, on the reverse strand, counting down.
AGATAGAACAATATATAAGGATGATGTTCTACCGTTGATGTATTGGGCATAGGAGCCACCGAGGATCTGCATAACAGTGAGATCCCCTTTAGATACAACTCACATCATGGTGGGTCCACTAGCAGGATGGCAGATATATTGGCACATGCGGGATACTAGACGGTACAGGTGCGTCAACAACAGGCAGAGATAGCCAGTGGGGTACATGGATAACCAAGGGTATGCAAAGGAGTACAATGATGCATGGTTCTATGCAGTGGTGTCTGGTGCTGCACAACGGGATCTTGGAGCATTGCTTTTGGGGAGACGAATTGATTGGGACATCAAGCATACCAATGGGTTTGGCTTAACTAGGATCGATGAGTGGATGGATGAGCGTCAGGGAGCATTGCATTCCTCTAAGTTTGATCTTCGATAGGAGCATCACCTGATTAGAGTCAGAGAGCAGGATACTCGCAGGACTACCCATGGGTATCCATATGGGTTCTTGATCACACCTTTGGGATTGACCCATGCATCGATCACTTTCAAATGTGGCATACTGTTGCAAACACTTCTATTATTGTTCTTTGATGTTCTCATCACATATTGCAGGACACATGGGGGTCCCTTGAGATGGGTGAGACATAGTGTACGTGGATAGGATGATGACTTCCCAGCTGAGGCGTATGGTCGGAGTGCGAGTTGACAGATAAATGATAAGGGATGGCGTGATCCATTGCAGAGGCAACTTATGTTTTGCCCCCGAGTACACACTTAGGGAGATGATCAGGAAAGAGTTGAATGACACAGTGGGTTGGTGTTGTTGTCTTTGTATAGGCACTGCAACAATGACTCAGGTCGGGGGCTGTCACCCTAATCCCCGAGCTCTCTGTTTTAGCTGTCTTTCAACAACAGGGTATGGGGGGTAGACCCAATGGAAATGAAATGATGAAGGACAAATTGAGAACCAACTAGTCTGGGAGACATAGTTGAGTGTCCTAGCACTTGGTTAAATTTGGCAAGATTTTTAAGGATTAGATTGAATTTATATATTTGAGACAGTGCCTTATGGAGCCAACGCTCTTGCTTTATAAATTTGAAACCAAGTACCGGATGGACAACTGCTGCTTTTATGCGTTACTATCCTATATGGAATGCAATTCCTAAGACTTATGTGAAATGCAAAGATCTCGGTTAATTTTAATTAAATGCCTAATCTAAGTATGACCTTTGATCTTTATCTATATTGAGCTTAAACTTTGTAGTAAATGGCAGAGAGAAGTCAAGGTGAAGCATGTTGATATTTTTGAGTGTTGGGGTAGCATCGGATGTGCTCTAGCTCGCAAACTTTGTGGAAGGACTAGAGTACATGAGATCTCCAAGACCCAGAAAGGGATTTGAGAAATTCCTTCCGGTTTGAGAAAAAAATAATTAATTAATCTTTTTAATAAGGACCCTAAGTCTAACTTAGGAAACTTAAAAGATTAAAGGTAATTAATTTAAACATGTGATAGAAATGACTTAAGTCACACGGATCAAGCTTTCTTTTAATCTTAGCTGTCGATTCAAGATTAGATCACGACCGTGTTGAGATTTTCTGTATTTGGGGTAGCATCAGTTGTGCTCTAGCTCCCAAATTTCGAGGAAGGACTAGAGTACACTTGATCTACAAGACCCAGAAATGGATTTGGGAAATTTCATCTTGTTTAGGAGATATTAAATTAATTAATTATTTTAATGTATTTCCTAAGTTAAAACTTAGGGAACTTAAATAATTAAAGTGAATTTAATTAAACATGTGATGAAATTGTCTTAAGTCACTCAGATCAAGCTTTCTTTTAATCTTAGCCATTGATTCAAGATCTGATCATGATCGTTGGTTTCCCAACGAGAAAAGTATAAAGGAAAGGCTTGGGGTCATTTGTAAAGACACACAGAGGCAGAGCACTGGGGCTAAGCTGAGATTCTAGGGCGGGTTTGCTAAGAATTCTCAGAAGTGTTTCAGCTGTAGTGGGGAATTTAGGCCAAGGGGATGATCTGATCCCAGGGTCTAGAATCAATAAGAGGCAGAGATCAGCTCAGAGAGGCAGCGCAGAGAAGCAGGAGAGCAACTCCAGGAAAGGAAGCAACTGTGCTACGCAGTCCCTCAAGGATAGCCTAATTTTCAGCAGGAAGCCCTCAATGGTTATGCAGAGACCCTAAGGGGCAGTGTAAGTCCTGCGTCACCCAGTCTGGGGTATCCCAGTCCTTTTCGGAGCAGCACTGAGGGACGCAAAGGCTTTAGAGGCTGACGCAGAGGCTTCAGGGGCAACACTGGGGTTTGTAGGTCCTAATTTTGGCTGAGTCTTGTAAATCTCGTTAGAGGGTGTGGATCAGTCATTATTTTGGCTTCAGAATAGCTAGTGAGATGTAGATCTATTATCTCTCTGTCGAGTTTTCCAGATCTGGAACCCAGATTTGTTGTATTTAGAAAATTCTTAATAATAAAACCCTCTAGCAGCCAAAAGATCGTTTTTCCTGCATTGGGTTTTTCCAGGGACTATTTGTCTAGAAAATATCTGTGTCACTTTGTCTATGTGTGCATGTACTTGTTCTAGATCTGAATTGGTGAAGATTTGTTATGTGTTTTGCTTTGATTTTAACTTGAATTTATTCAGTTAATAACTTATCTAAAGTAGGAGGAGCATAACCAGATTAACAATAAAAATTTCTTCATAAGTGTAAGATTCAGAAATTTTCACAGATCGTTGGTTTCCCAGCGAGAAATGTATAAAGAAAAAGCTTGGGGCCAGTTGGAGAACACACAGTGGCAGAGCACTGAGACTAAGCTAAAATTCTAGGGCATGGTTTGCTAAGAATTTCCAAAAGTGTTTCAGCTGCAGCGAGGGGTATTATTGGCGAGAGGGATGATCTGATCCCAGGCCAAGAGTCAGCAAGAGGCAGAGAAGCAACAGTCAGAGCAGCGCAGAGGGAGAAGCAACTACACAACAGTTACGCAGCAGCTGCGCAACACAGAGGGCTTCAGGTGCTATGCAGGCCCAGAAAGGGCGTCACAGAGGTAACAAGAGGCTAGCAGGGCTGACGCAGGCCCAGTTAGGGCAGCGTAACCCTGTCTTGGGTGACACAGGCCCTTCCTGAGCAGTGTAGGGGTAGTCACAACCTAGCAAAGCTGATGCAAAGGGCTTCAGAGCAGCGCTGGGGTTTCTGAAGACTGAAAAGGGCTGAGTTTTGTAAATCCCGTTTGAGGGTGTGAATCAGTCTAGCTTTCCGTGGTCGGAACAGAGGTATTGCTTCAGATTTTGTATTTCTCTGTTGGGTTAACCAGTAAGGTGACCAGATTTGTTGTACTTAGAATCTACTTAATAGTATAAACCCTCCAGCAGCCAGAAGACTGATTTTCCCGCATTGGGTTTTTTCGGGGATAGTTGTCCAGAAAAGCCTCTGTGTCACTTTGTCATTGTGCATGTATTCAGTTTAGATGTGTATCTATGTAGATTGTTAATGTGTTTACTTCGATGTTAATGCTGAATATTTCATATTAATAACTTGTTTAAGTAGGAGAAGTATAACAGTAGGGTTTCTACACAAGTAATATTCAGAATTTTTCACATGGTATCAGAGTGATTGCAGATCATCTAGCTGAATCATCAACAAGAACACTGAAGAATCCTTGCTGTAGAAAGCAGCAAAGACAGCAGTAGTAGCCGCAGAAAGCCGAACAAAAAAAGACAGCGTAGCAACAGAAGGGAGCAGAGCCATGCACAGGCCAGAGTGACGCAGTCTCCACACAGTCCCTACGCAGGCCCACGTACTTACTGTGCAAAGGCAGCGCAGAGGCTGTGCTGGGACAGTTTGTTCACGTAGAGGCCAACCAAGGTGATGCAGTCTTGAAGCTGTTGCTGATTCAGAGTGTCGGAAGCAGTGCTTCAGTAGTTGTTGGTGGGGTTAAAATTTTGTTGATTCAGAATTTAACTTGATCAAGTTGACAAAGAAGCGGGAGGAGAACAACTTCTCAGAAGATTTCCAGCCAAAGAAATCTGCAGATTGATCAGAGGATCGAAGAGAGCTGATTCGTTTGATTTGGCAGGTTTCCAAGAGAGGAGGTTAGTTGTCAGAGGGAGTAGAGGGTGCCTTTCTCGCCAAGGGCCCTAGATCCGAGTCTCTAGTTTAGAGAGAAGGATTTGTTTCGACAGTTTTGTTGAGTACTACGTGATCAGGATAGGTTGGACGACTTGTCCAACTTTGCAGTCTGGAAGGCCAGAATCCTGGTAGTCATGGGGGCATACAATCTGAGGGAGCATGCAGAGAAAGTCCTGGCCATGCCGACCAATGCAGACCTCCTAGCGAAGAATGAAGACGCAGTGACACATGCCAAGCGCTTCATAATGGACGAAGTCAAAGATCATGTGGTTCCACACATAGCCGACAAGAAGACAACTCATGAGATGTGGGTGGCTCTGACCACACTATATGAAGGAAGATTCGTCCAGAGGAAGATGCTTCTGGAGAACCAGTTGAGGTTATTCGTGATGACCAAGGGGGAGGAGATTGAGCCTTTTCTGTCCAGACTTCAGGCGATCCAGGATCAGTTGACTGGCATGGGGGTGAAGATGGAGGATGATGTTATGGTGAGGACGGCTCTCAATGTAGTCACAGAGGACTGGGAAACATTTGTCCAAAGTCTCTTGGGCAGAGCGAACCTTCCCAACTGGGACATTATGTGGGCGATCCTTTGACGAGAAGAAATCTGTCGGATCACCAAGAGACAGTTCATCACCAGGTCTAGCATAGTCAAGAAGGAAGAGGAGGAAGATGCAGCCTTGGCATCAAAAGAGGCAACAAGGGAGGAAGAAGCGTGATCTATCAAAGATCAAGTGTTTCCAGTGTGGCGAACTAGGACATTTCGCCAACAATTGTCCTCAGAAAAAGAAGGAGAAGGAGGATTCTACCTCCAAGGCTATTGTGGCGGACGATGGCTCCGAAGATGATGTAGCCATGAGCGCTCATGAACCACGAAAGTGGGGCGACATGGATTTGTAGGGAAACTACAAAGTGGTGGCGGGATCCCTAAGTAGCCCAACTCTTTGATCACATCTGTGCTACGAGAGCCTTAAGATAGTATCGGGACAAGTGGAGCAGTGGGTGCAGAGAATCACAGATGGAGCAGAGGCAAAACTGGAAGCTGAAGGGAGTAGCGCAGTGGAGATGCAACAACAACGCAGGGGTTGATGTGACTTCAGCAGCGCAGAGCAAAGCTATAGCAACGTAGAGGCTAAAGGAGGACAACGCAGTGCTACAACAGCGTAGGGGACTTCAGCGCAAAAGGGGTTGATGTGACTTCAGCAGCGCAAAGCTGTGGCTGTGCAACTGTCTCCTGATGACAACAAAGATGAGCAGCTTACGGAACTTCAGTGATAAGGATGCAACCCAACTGAATTGTCTGTCAAAGTTTGGGTAGGAGTTTTCAATTGTTTCTCTCAACAACTGAGTACAAATGTGGCAGCTGCAGTACAAATGTGGCAGTGGCCATGGAAATGTCATGGGTAGCAGTACGAGAGAGCAACAACAATGCATTAATGAAGGGCAGCAGGCCAAGCATCAGCGCAAAGACCCACACCTGAGATCAGTGCAGAACTTCAGGGTGAAGTATTGTGCTAGACCACATTCCTCGCTAAGAGGGAGTGTTTAGATTTTTGAGTGTTGGGGTAGCATCATATATTCTCTAGCTCCCAAACTTTGTGGAAGGACTAGAGTACATGAGATCTCCAAGACCTAGAAAGGGATTTGAGAAATTCCATCCGGTTTGAGAGAAAATTAATTAATTAAACTTTTTTATTAAGGACCCTAAGTCTAACTTAGGAAAATTAAAAGATTAAAGATAATTAATTTAAACATGTAATGGAAATGACTTAAGTCACACGGATCAAGCTTTCTTTTAATCTTAGCTGTCGATTCAAGATTAGATCACGATCGTTGGTTTCCCAACGAGAAAAGTATAAAGGAAAGGCTTGGGGTCAGTGGGAGAACACACACAGTGGCAGAGCACTGAGGCTAAGATGGAATTCTAGGGCGTGGTTTTCTAAGAATTTCCAAAAGTGTTTCAGCTGTAGCGAGGGCTAGTATTGGCGAGAGGGATGATCTGAGCTCATGCCAAGAGTTAGCAAGAGGCAGAAAAGCAGCAGTCAGAGCAGCGCAGAAGGAGCAACAACTACGCAATAGTTACGCAGCAGCTGCGCAGTGCATAGGGCTTCAGATGCTATGTAGGCCCAGAAAGGGCAACGCAGAGGCAGAAGGAGGCCAGCAGGGCTGACGCAGGCCCAGTCAGGGCAACGTAACCCAGTCTCTGGTGATGTAGGCCCTTCTTGAGTAGTGCAAGGCTAGTCACAGCCTAGCAGATATGACACAAAGGGCTTCAGAGCAGCGCTAGGGTTTCTAAAGATTGAAAAGGGCAGAGTTCTGTAAATCCTGTTTGAGGGTGTGAATCAATCCAGTTTTCTGTCTCTGGAACAGAGGTATTGCTGCATATTTTGTATTTCTATGTCGGGTTAACCAGTAAGGTGCCTAGATTTGCTGTACTTAGAATCTACTTAATAATATAAACCCTGCAGCAGCCAGAAGACCGGTTTTCCCGCATTGGGTTTTTTTCGGGGACAGTTGTCCAGAAAATCTTGTGTGTCACTTTGTCATTGTGCATGTATTCAACTTAGATTTGTATCTGTGTAGATTTTAATGTGTTTACTTTGATGTTAATGTTAAATATTTCAGATTAAATAACTTGTTTAAGTAGGAGAAGTATAACCAGATTTAACAATAGGGTTTCTGCATAAGTAATATTCAACAATTTTCACAAAGCACACGAAGGTGTGATTAACGAACCCTCTCCTTGAAATCTAATATACTCTGTGCCTCCGGCGCTACAAAGACTGTGGATCTGACGAGTGCAAGGTCTAGATTTTAAATACTAGAAAATCTAGACTTCTCAAACAAAGATGAAAAGGGATACCTATCTCTCTATCAACCAAGCTTATGCTTGGAGGTAAGTTTTAAGATGCAATACTAGCTTAGGATGATATGCAAGGTGAAATTAGTGAATGATTCTTAAGGTGAGACTGTTTTACAGTTTAAGTACTTTAGTCATGATCGATATTCAATTACGAGAATGGGTACTTAGTGATTAAGAGACAGTCTTTGACCTCAAGAGTATGTGCCAAATTATCCAGTGCCAACAAGATATAAGATATGCCATTATGCCAAGGATTCACAATAACCATAAACCAATGATGGCAAAGGAGAACGAGATTACGTAACCACTTTGTAATTAGCCAACAATTTTCAATACAAGATTAGCAACCTTCCTTAGACAATTGGATGGTCAACACAATAATGTCGATATTACTTAACACCAATTATCAAGAGATGCCTAATTAGATTAGAAGCCTTCAAAGATATATCAATATCGTTTAATGCCAATTTAACTAAATTAACAAGTCTTCTACTTAGGAACACTTAGATCTCTTATTGCCAATGTAAAATTACCATTCACAAATAGATAATCATGAAATCACTATTCACCAAGGTTCTTATGCCAATTAGAATGATGGAAACAATAGATACCAATATCCAATAATGTTAATTTTGGTCAACTAGGTCCAAACTGCATGTTGCATTGCTTAGATGATGATGATGATATTTTTGTTGGATTCCTGTTTCAGAGAGGTGCAAGATTGATCTAAAGATCATCTTGTTTGGATGGGCAAAACTTATATTTTGATTTTATTTTCCACACATGTGCAATTTGTCAAGGTCGGCCTGAATTTTAATGTGGGTTCACAAGCCCAACATATGTGTCACACACCTTTTTTGATGGATATAAATTGGAGAGACTTGATGCTCATTTGCTCATCATCTCATCACACATTCATCATGATCTGATTGGTTCGTACAGCCTAGAAGAGGCTTCTCTCTCTCGCACACGTGAATCTAGATGCCAGAAATATGGATGATGTCGGAAATGGATGCCACATATCTGGATACTGGAAATGGATGCCCGAAATATGAATGCCAGAAATCTGGATGCCGAAAATCCTTTTGTTGACTTGCGTTGACTGTTTTGGGAGCTGTCTCATGAGGTGTGTGTGACATTGAAGGAAGGTTGATCTTGTATGTGTTTGACTGAACCTCCTGGAGGTTGGAAGAGCTGGTTTGACCAACCAAAGTCTTTGCTGGCTAGGGTATCCTATTGACTGTTGTAACAAACATTTCTCTCTATCTTTGCTGGACAAGAAGAATTTTAAATTTTGATTTATTATATTGGCTTGTCTTCTGTCGATCTATTATTATGTTCTATCAACATTTACTTTCAATGATTATGTGATTGCTAATCTGAATTGGGTCTATAAGAAAGATTGAAGTAAACTGCTTTAAGCATAGAACATACCATGGTTATTAAAATTTAACATGGTATCAATGCTAAGGTGAAGGCAAAGCCCAAGCTAGTGTGAAAAGAAATCACCGAAGAAGTTGTCCTATCAAGGACCAATGGCCCCCACATACAAGGGTTTCAAGAGTGATGATAAGCTGACTGATAAGGATCAATGGCCCCCACATACAAGGGTTTGATTATCATGCCTCGAATATGTCTTTGGATATGGTATTGGAAGGTCAAGAAGTCATGGACTATGTGTAGGGAGGATAAATGAGCCACAAAGACGAAGTACAGAAAAGGGGAAGTCAAGGTGAAGATGATCATCAGGGATTCTATTCATAAGCACTTGGTTGCTTATATCTTCGAGCTGGATACATCTAAAGAGGTGTACGATAAGTTGGTTAGCATGTTTAGGGCTAGCAATGTAAATTAAATTCTTTTCTTCAAGAACAAGTTGAAGAATATCAAGAATAGCAAAGAAGAATCCATTCAATCCTATTTTATGAGGTTCACAGAAATCAAGAATGATCTCTTAGCTATTGGAGAAGAAGTAGCTGATCGAGAGCTCGTTTTCATTGCTCTTGGAGGACTCCCCCGTGATTGGTATGTATATGTATTCAATACTACTATTCTTAATAATAATGTGATTCTTGATTTTGATGAATTGTTGATGAGATGCATTCAAGAGGAGACATGAATGATTGAGAGAGACCATTCATCAAATGGGAATGGAGGTGACCCTACTGCCTTTACCACTCATGCAAAGAAGAGGAAGGCTCCCTTTGATCGAAGTGGAAATGGTCAACCTTTCAGGAGGTCAAGGATATCCAGGTATGATGAATCCAATGTTGTTGATAATAATAAAAATGAATATATTCTTATATTTTCCCTCTCTGCTGCATCTCCCCCCGACACCCTGGATGTTTGGTTGATTGATAGTGGTGCTTCAAGGCACCTCATTAGATATAAAGAAGCCCTTTTTGATTTGATTGAGAAGGATACTAATTTGGAGATTATCCTTGGAGACAATGCCACCTATCCTGTGAAAGGGACAGGGACTGCGACCCTTCATCTAACTCAAGGTCAAGTCCTTCACTTGCAAGATGTGTTGTATGTACTTGATTTGAATAAGAATCTAGTTTCCATTTTGGCAATGGAAGAAAAAGGATTCAAGGTGGTTTTCATCGATGGAAATGTTTTTTTTGGAAGAAGAACTTCAATGAAGCTCTTACTATTGGTTTTAGAGTTGATACTCTCTATCAGGTTGGTGGAAGTCCGATAGGTGCCATGACTTGTGACACAACTCTTCAAACCGAGCTATGGCACTGGAGGTTTGCACACCCTCATTACAAAGCCCTTCTCGAAGCAAGGAAGGTGGTGATAGGGATGCCTGAGTTCAAAGACGATCATGAAGGTGTTTGTCAAGGTTGTGCCAAAGGAAAACATACAAGGGGACCATTCCCCTCAAGTGTCACGAAGACATTTGATATTTTGCAGTTGGTACATTTCGATCTATCTGGTATGATGCCCGTAACATCCTTGGGAGTATGCTTGTATTATATCACTTTTATAGATGACTTCTCTCGCAAGACTTGGATATACTTCTTGAAAAAGAAGGGTTGAAGCAGTCAAGTGGTTTCGTACCTTCAAGGCCTTGGTTGAAAATCAAACAGGGAAGAAGATCAAGATTTTGAGGACCAATAATGATACCGAGTATGAGTCGAATGAATTCAATGACTTTTGCAGGGAAGCTAGCATTAAGACGAAGACCACTACTGTGTATACTTCCGAGCAAAATGGTGTTGCTGAAGGAAAGAATAGAACCATTGTGGAAGCTGCCCGTGCCATGCTTTATGACCAAGGTCTTTCGAAGTTTCTATGGGGAGAAGCTGCGAACACTACTATGTACATTCAAAATAGATGCCCACATTCTGCATTGGACTCCAAAACTCCTGAAGAAGTCTTCTCTGGTAAGAAGCCCAATGTCTCCCATTTTAGAGTTTTTGGAAGTCCCATTTATTTTCATGTGCCGAAGGAAAAGAGAAGCAAGTTGGATGCTTCTGGGAATAAAGGAATGTTTGTGGGCTATAGTGAAACTTTGAAGGCATATAGAATCTATGTGGCTGGTCAAAGAGAAGTGGATATATGACACGATGTCATCTTCGATGAAGATGTTGCCCTCAGGAAAGTCAGGGATCTTCCTAGCTCAAAGGAAGACAAAGAAGAAGAAGAAGACGCAGGGAAGCTGGAAGAACCGAAGGATGAACCGATGCCAGATGTTGAAGGTCCGATGGATCCTATTGATCCACCTCCTTCAAATAAAAGGTGACCCTTATGGCTTAGAGACACTCTCCAAGATGTCAAGAGACATATTGCTGCGAGAGGAACATTCCGTGAAAGCAAGAAGTCGAATAGGTACCAAGGATATTTAGCAACCATGATCACTATTGTACAATCTGAGCTTGGAACATTTGAAGAAGCCGTAAAGAATCAAGTTTGGAAGGATGCTATGCATGAAGAATATGAGTTTATTATGAAGAATGATGTCTGGGATGTGGTCCCAAGACCAAAGGACAAATTTGTTGCCACCTCAAAATGGCTCTACAAGATCAAACATGGAGCCAATGGAAGTGCTGAAAAGTACAAGGCAAGATTTGTTGCCTGAAACTTCTCTCAAAAGGAAGGTATAGATTATGGCTATATGTTTGCACCTACTGCGCGCTACACCACCATCCGATTGATCATTTTCCTTGCTGAAACGCAAGGATGGAGTCTCCATCAGATGGATGTGAAGATTGCTTTCTTACATGGTTCAATCAAGGAAGAGGTTTATGTTGAGCAACCTCTGGGTTTCGAAGTCCAAGATAGAGACACATATGTATGCAGGTTGAAGAAAGCCCTCTATGGGTTGAGGCAAGCCCCCAGGGCTTGGTATGAGAGGATTGATAGCTACTTGATGAAGCTTGGCTTCACTCAAAGTGATGCTGATCCAAACCTTTATTTTAAGGTTGATAAAGATAGGCCTCTCATTTTGGTTCTCTGTGTGGACAATCTCTTCCTGACAGGTTCTGGCCCTCTTATTCATCAATGTAAGAGGGAGCTAGCTTTTGAGTTTGAGATGAAGGACCTAGGACTGATGCACTATTTCCTATGCCTGGTGGTTTGGCAAAAGCCAAGTGAGATTTTCCTTTCGCAAGGAAAATATGTTGTTAAGCTGTTGGAGAGATTTGGGATGGTGGACTGTAAGTCTGTGTTGACACCGATGGAACTCAACTTTAAGAAGTTGTGTGGAAGCGCTACTTGGCCCGAGCTGGGAAATCCCACTAAGTATCGACAACTCGTAGGGGCCTTGATGTTCTTAGTGAACTCACGTCTGGACGTATGTTTTGCAGTGAACAATTTGAGTCAACATATGGTTGAGCCTCATCACATTCACTGGATTGGTGCTAAGAATCTATTAAGATATCTTCTGGGCACAATAAACCATGGGCTGAGATACACTGCTAGGAGTATGAGGCTTCTTAGATATAGTGATGTTGACTGGGCAGGCAGTGTGGTGGATCGTAAGAGCACATCTGGATGTTGCTTCACCCTGGGTTATGCTTTGATCTCTTGGATGAGCAAGAAGCAGAAATCAGTTGCTTTGAACACTGCTAAGGCCGAATACATTGCAGTGAGTAAGGCATGTTGTGAAGTTGTTTGGTTGAGAAAGCTCTTCAGTGAGCTATTTGGGGATGTGCTAGATACCACCGTTATCCTTTGTGATAACCAAAGTGGGATATGTCTTTCTGAGAATCCTGTGTTCGACGACCGATCCAAGTATATTGATATTAGGTACCACTTTGTCTGGGACATGGTACAATGAGGTGCCGTAAGGCTCGATCACATTGGGATTGATGAGCAGGTTGCAGATATTCTTACGAAGCCCCTGGGGAAGGTCAAATTCTTAACCTTTCTTGAGAAGGTTGGAATCATGGACGGACCCTATTGTGCGGGTCCCGCTTGAGTTGGACTATGAGCTTTGGGAGCTCTAGGGGGCTTGGGGATAGCTTCTTGGAGCTATAAGCAACCACAAGGCTAGGTTTTCCGAACCTTGTTGGTGTGCTACTTCCCCACCATTATGATATTGAGCTGGTTCACCCTCTCTTTGATCTACGTCCCGCATGCATCCTACCCATGGTGTTTTGAACTTGTGGGAAGTACCTCTCAATTGGCCAATGAGGTGGGAAATGTGGATAGAGACCAATAGCATGACCGATGGATGCATCGGGGATTGCTATACTGTCTATGGCTAGGATGGGATGTGTCTAACCACTTGATTTGGTATCAAGTTTGGATGAGTTTCTTACCTCTAAACTGACTTCAGGTCAGAATGTGATTCTCTCGATTCCCATTGAGGTTTTAACCTCTAAGCTGACTTCGCGTCAATGGACTGTGTTGTCTTTGTGACTCACTCTCGTTGTGTGAAGAAGAGCCAACAAAGCATGTTACAACATGATGACACAAGAGTGTAAGATGATATATGATAGTACACTATGGTACTGTATGACAGGATGGGACAGGTGAATAGATGGAGTTCTCCCTAGTTGAGAGGGAGTGTTAATTTTGGTCAACTAGGTCCAAACTCCATGTTGTATTGCTTATATGATGATGATATTTTTGTTGGATTCCTCTTTCAGAAAGGTGCAAGATTGATCTAAAGCTCATTTTGTTTGGATGAGCAGAACTTATATTTTGATTTTATTTTCCAGACATGTGCAATTTGTCAAGGTCAGTCTGAATTGTATTGTAGGCTCACAAGCCCAACAAATGTGTCACACGCCGTCATTGATGGATATAAATTGGAGAGACTTGATGCTCATTTTTTCATCATCTTATCACACACATTCCTCATGATCTGATTGGTTGGTTCGTACAGCCTAAAAGAGGCTTCTCTCTCTCCCACGTGTGAATCTGGATGTCGGAAATATGGATGATATCGGAAATGAATGCCGGAAATATGGATGATGTCGGAAATGGATGCCAGAAATCTAGATGCTGAAAATGGATACCACAAATATGAATGCCAAAAATCTGGATGTCGGAAATCCTTTTGTTGACTTGCGTTGACTGTTTTGGGAGCTGTCTCATGAGTTGTGTGTGACATTGAAGGAAGGCTGATCTTGTATGTGTTTGACTGAACCTCCGGGATGTTGGAAGTGTTGGTTTGACCAACCAAAGTCTTTGCTGGCTAGGGCATCCTGTTGACTGTTGTAACAAACATTTCTCTCTATCTTTGCTGGAGAAGAAGAATTATAAATTCTGATTTATTATATTGGCTTGTCTTCGGTCGATCTATTATTATGTTCTATCAACATTTACTTTCAATGATTATGTGAGTGCTAATCTGAATTGGGCCTATAAGAAAGATTGAAGTAAACTGCTTTAAGCATACAACATACCATGGTTATCTAAATTTAACAAATAATTACTTAGATATATTCACTTAGGCAACCAAGATTATTAGATTATGTGCTTTAAGGAGTGAGGTTATTAGATATGAATTCAGATTATGATCTTTACAAGACAAGCGATGTTAGATAAGCAACTAAGTGTAAGCACATATTTCCATGATTGAGCAAATAGAACATCTTATGACAACAATAAGCTAATAGTGAATTATTTATACCTAATGTGTCATTTAATGAGCCATAAACCTTCGGGACAACAGTAAGAAAAACTTTAGGACAACAACAAACAAATATTATGACAATGAAAACAATGAGCTATCAATGCTATCTTTATGCCAAAAATTTACCTAAAATTTTCCAAACTTACTCGCAGGAATTTTCAGTATTTTCTCAGCTTGTTATGATGTGATTTCCGATATTATATCAGATTTGATATACTTATTATAGTTGGCAAATATAACACGAAATAGGCTTAATGATGGATGCCCAACTCAAGAAATTAATTCCTTAAAATATTAGGCAACTTATGGACTGATTTTAGGCTAACCCACATGAAATTTTGCCACTGTTATAATTCAGACTTCAGAAACAGAATTATTCAGAGATAACAGTCACCCAAAAATATAGATCTAGGCCAAATTTTTGATACCCATCAAACATGAGTGACTTACTAATGTATTTAGCAATTTTATTTTTTATTTAATTAATTTATTTATTTATAATTTCAAAGCACTTAGATGTGTTTTTCACCACTATTAGAAAGGTATATGACTGCTGTAGCAAACAGTGAGCAAAAAGTGGGTTTAGAGATCAAACCCTTAGACCCTAGGGCTTGAAAATCACTTGCTCATGTGGCCAAAATTTTTCCAATACTCGAAACACAAAATTTTACCAATTTTTTTGCAAAACCCACCAATGATCAGCTTCCGATCATAATAGTGGGTTCTTGAGTCTCTGGACTTGGGGGTTGGCTGGTCCAACTGAAGACTTCCCCTCATGCCCAAGATTTGAATCTCGATTAGATCTATGCACACATAAGATAAATTTTTAGCTTTAAAAGGGGTCAGATACACGTTAAAACCCTTTAGATCTAGAGATACCTGGTAGATTTATTGGATTAGAACACTTTTTTAAAACCCAATACCTAATGCAATATACCGGTGCAAATAAATAATCCCACTAATGGCTAATGAAACGAAAAATTTATAAAAATTTATAAAAATTATTTCAATAGATCATTTAAAGTTTAGACACATGATTCAGAAAAATGTTACTAGAATACAGAAGAGGAACATCACCATAAATAACCCCAAAGTCTTTTCTATTAATTCCAGAAAAATATTATAGAGCTTGACTCAGAGCTTTCTCAATTATTTTTTTTGTCTTTGAGAAGCAAATGACTCGTAATTTATAGATAAATTCTCCAAACAACTAGTTGGCTTGATCCCTGTCAAAATAATCTCGTTGATAGATATTTGATTATTTTTTAATCTCCGCCGTCGAAAATATTTATTTTTCGAGGAATTTTTGAATATCTATTTTAATCCATTTTTTATTAGCTCAAAATTAATTATTTTGAGCTAATTTCCTCTAAAAATTGACTTTGACTTAAGCCGAAGGGTCCATTTTTCTTTAAATTTCCAATATTCCCTTGGTGAGGGACCTCCAAAATTTAATTTCTTTAGGACCCACAAATTTTTGCATTTGGAGAATTTAATTTATGTAGGATTTTAATTTTGACTTTAATTAATTAAATTTTTGGCTTAGGATTTTAATTTATTTTTGCGAGAAAATTTAATTAATTGACACTCAAGGGGATTAATAATTTTTCCACCCTCCAATATTTTAGCAATGGTGTCTAAATTTGAAGGACCATGCACCAAAATATTTTACATCATGATATTACAATTTCAACCCTCAAAGGTCGAACACCCGTTCGTTATAGACCCTCAATTTATTACCCAATTTTGCTATTCAATATGATCTAGTAGACCAAGTGATTTGTTATAAAATAATTTAGCCAATTAGCTTAAAGTATTCTCAAATCACCTTTACAAAAGACTCGACTAGAACAATAGGACACACCTAAGATCTTGACGACAAATTCCACCCCAGCTTTGGGGTGATGGTTGGAGGGAAATACTCTGTTGATCATTCATGTTTAGAAACACCACTGAATCAGTGAGATGAAAAACCTCCTAGGATGAAATTCGTCGCCAAAATAATAGGCTTACCTGGGTTGTAAAATAGGTTTACAACTCTGATAGACTAATGAGTGATGATGATGAATCTAGGAGGATTTGAATCAATGTTGCGAACATCGCGATCGGGATTAAATCGACGAGGGGAAAAAATCGGGAAAAAATTGGTAAAAATAGGGAAAAAATCAGCACATACAAAAATATTCTTTTTTTTTTTTCAATTTTTTTATTATCTAAAGCATCCACAACATAAAATAAATGCATTGACACATAAATATGAAAAAAAACTAGTATATAAGATGTGTAATATCATGTCTAGTGCTACGTCACACATAATAGTGAATCATGTCTTGGATACTAAGTCCCGAGTCTCAACTCAGCCTCAAAATATCAACAAAAAATATAATAATGTATCTCATATCATGAGTCATAATGTCATATACAAAGGAATGCACCAAATAACCTATAATACTGACTTCCTTTGCCCCTCTTGCGAGAAAATGTAACATCTTTCCCTCTAGACGAAGAAGTTGGCGGGGCTGGTAATGGATTCTGTTGTGCTCTAGAACCTGAAGCACCAGAACCTAAAGCACCAAGAGCTAAAGGAGACAGACCACGTCCTCTATCGGTAGCAGGGGTAGGTGGTGTCACCTGCTCCTCCTCCTCCTCCTCCTCCCCCTCCCCCACCTCCTGCTCTATCCAATCAGGGGCTGACTCCATGATAGGCCTCTCAGCCTCAACCCTCCATGCAGAAGTGGTGTCAATCGCATCTAAAGGGATGGCCTCCATATCAGGTGTCCTCTCAAGTTGTCTCACCCACTGCGTGTCCTCTCAAGATGACTTCTCCTCCTCCTTAGCTCTATTTGTTAACCTCTCTCTGCAAAAATGACAAAAAAAATCGAATTTGCGTGTTATTGGGTCACTGTTTGACGGGCCCACGATTTTTCGAGTCAAATCGCGATTTTTTCAAAATATAAAAATCGCCGAAAAAATCGGCGATTAAATCGTTTTGGAGAAAAAATCGCGATTTTATCGCGATATTCGCAACGGAGATTTGAATGTTCACACATGATGGAATCCTTTTGCGAAAAAGTGTACTGGTAAAGGGTAGTTGACACGGAGTGGTCATCAGGTGTGAATTATGAAATGTAGTCAGGTTCTCTCCACCAGGGAGCCTATTTACTCATCATTCTTTCCACTTGTTCAATAGTGTTCATAATGTAGTGTTGATAATATTGGCGATATTTCGTGAAATATTGCAACTATCGTGACATTTTCAAGGAAATGATACTTCGGCTTGAAAATATTGGCAAAATATCGTGATATTTTCAAAATATTGGCTAAATATCGCTAAATTTTGAAAATATCGGATAAATTTTGAAAATATCGGATAATTTTTTAAAATCTGAAAAAATGATTTTTTATGCTTGTCGATATTTGCCGATATTGCCGATAAGATGTTTTTTGGACCCTCGCCGATATTTTTCCGATACCGATATTATCAACACTAGTTTGTACTAATGATATTGGAGGATTAGGGTTTGTTGGCACTGACCTACATACGCTGTGGAAGGGTATATGGATTCTATGTGTTTTAACTTTTAAGGGAGACAGGTTGCAGGGCATCTACCCTGAAGGTGTTCTTACTCAGAAATTCTTGTCCTGCAAAAGTTAAATGGAGTTTGGATAACTATACAAAATAAACCACTGCAATCTCACCTGTTTCCTCACTTCAAAGTTAGTACATGCTAATTTCAGGGGGGTATTTTTAAGTGATCTAGGGTGTCAATTGCAAAGTCAACACTGGTAAGTAGAATCTCAAATCATAAAATTATTCTGCTATCCTACAGGAAAAGCGGACAGCAGGCTAAAGTAAATGGAAAACGATGCAAACTAAACTATAAATTAGGAATAAAAATGTATCTTTATGCTGGTTTTGCTCTACGAGATAATGTAAGCTATTGGAATTGGAACCATTATAACAATTAGCAGTTAAATTTTATTAGGAATAAGTCAAAAGTAGTTTTGGTCATTTGAAATCGGGAAATTATACGCCTACAATTTGATTGATATAATATCTTTGTCTATCAGTGTCTATATGTGATCCTACTTGACTAACTTTAATACCAGGTGATCTATTCATGATATGCATAGGTGTTTATATATATATATATATAATTTTTTCATTTCTTATTGAGTTTTTGAAAATTTATTTGCTTAGATATTATTCTTTCAAAAGAACTTCTGCATTTTAGCGATTTTTTATGTTGAGAAAATAGATTGGTCAACTGGGTATGAGTTCTGCAAACAATATTGAATCAATGATTCATTTTAAAATGTTTATTGATGGTAACGTCCCTGTAGATGCCTGTCCCTGCTTTAAAGGAGCAAATTGCAACTGCGACTGGGGTTCCATTGGAGCAACAACGCCTTATATGCAGAGGGAAGGTCTTAAAGGATAATCAGCTATTATCGGATTATCGTATCCTTGTGTTTTAGTCTGGAGCATTGGATTGTTCTATTATTTGCATAGGGTTTTGGGTGATTATTTAGGCTTGATATTATGCTGCATGCTTTTGAACTATCCTTTCCTTTATGCTTCTATGAAGTTTTGAAGTGCATGAAATTTTGGTAAACTTGATCCCTTTATTGGTAAACATTTTTTGAAACATATTTTCGAATCTCCTATTTGTTGGACTATTATATGACGTGTACACAGGGAGTGTTAGGCTTTATGAGGTTTGTTCGCTTCTCTCTCTTATAGATTTCACTGATTTTATATTTTTCAGTACTAAGAATTCTTGGCTATTGCTGTTCTGTGTGTTTTGGGAAAACAACACTTGTTTCTTCCGGTATAAGAAACTGGAAGAGTCATTATCAAAGTTAAACACTTGCCACATTGTTTTTACTCCAAGTTTACCATTGACTTGCAGCATTTTTGCTCTTGCATTGACTCTTTTGCTAAGTTCCATGTTGTTGGTTGCAAGCAGTTTTTTGCTATTGATGTATTGCAGTTGCTGTGCTGCATTTGGAGCCGAGTTGAATTGATAGTTTTTGACCTTATAATATTATAATTTATTGGATAGGTTATTTTTAGGCTTGAAATAGAGATGTTTTTTACTTTTTCCCTTTATTGTACTTGACATGTATGTAGATTACAGTTTGGTTGTCTGATTTTAGTGATAGATTTTTTTATTTTTTTTTTCTTTCTTTTGGTTTTTTTATTTATATTTTTGTGTGTGTGTATAATCATAGAACTCACAACAGGACATTCTACAAAAGGTAGGCCTAATAGAGGGATACCAATTCCTTAGTTTAGTAGAATATTACAAATTACTTGTTGTAAGCCCTGGATGTGATGATTGATGCAATGCAATTGATTTTGCTAGTTTCATTCTGACTTCTTTACCCTTGTGAGCATCACCCAATGCAATGAGTGCTAAGTGGAGTATTGGATATTACTAGAATTTGGTTATGTTGACTATTGCTCATGGCACATTTGTCATGCATTAATGTCTTACTCTATGCAGGTAATCCAAAAAAATGGTATTTCAATGTTCAATTAATGTTTATTGAGAAAAGAGGTGCATTATTTTTTCAGATTTGCACACATCGTGAACTATATGAAATATACAAATTGGTTTTTTATTCAACGGTCAAGGCGTGCCAAATTTTGTCATATTTAGTCTTTTTTTATATGCATCTTGATATTACTGTCGATATGTTGTAAAAGGATATGTGACATACTTAGATTCATGATGTATAATGACTGCTAGATTCAATAGTTGTTCACCTTTGTTCCATTGATTCGTAAATTGTATGTGGTGTATCTGAATAAGAAGTTAAAGTCTTCCAAATTTTCACTTGTTGATTCTTTTCTAAAAGGGGAAGTGTCAGAATTCATTCTGTTCATCAGCTACAGGTTGTTGCAATTGTTGGATAAAAAGAGAGCTACATGATATATTCTTATTATGTTTCTGTCTTTGTCATGTTGTTAAGAGTGATGGTCTCATAGTCATATCTGAAGCCTTCTTTCTTAAGTCTCTGTTTAGTTAGAGGCTTAGAGCTATTCTGAAAGTTGATTCTGCATGCAATCTAAAGGATTATTATTGCTGGGTGTTCCACTGCTTATTTAGGTTGCCAGAAATGGCAATCTTTTTTTGTAAACTGTTGTTTTCATTTAGGCTATTATTGCTAAGATAGTCCCTAAGGGAAAATTCCAACCTCACTCAAGGGGATGCTTAAGGATTCTATCAAGTGAATCACTACCTGTTATCTATGTGATTCACTCCACTTTTTAGGCCAGAAAAGTTTTAGCCAAGCAGGGAATCCTTGAACTAGTCCTAAGTATAAATAGGCATTGTGATGCCTCATTTCTAACCCAAGCAATAGCAAGTCTGAGCAAGGTGAATTAGCAAGCAAAAGGAGCTGCAGATGTGCCCTAACTGCAGGACAAAAAAATAGTTTTGTTTTGGGAAGCCAAGGTTTGTTTTGGAGAGCTGGAAAGGAGGCCACAAGCCTGGTTGGAAGCTGCAACTAATGAAGTAAGGCTGCAGGCCTGTGTAAAATAGCAAGCTGACTGCAGGGCTGAAACAAGACACAGGGATGTTAGGACAGGCCACAGCCTAGAAAAGGGCTGGTCAAGAGCAGGCCGCAACTAGAGAGATCCGGCCATAGCTAGAGAGAGCAGGCCACTGCCAGAGAGAGTAAGCCACAGCCGAAGAGAGCAGGTTGAGGCTGAAGTAGAGCTACAGGAGGCTAGCTGCTGGCTGCAGGGAAATGGTTTGTTTTGGAGAGCGGAAAAGGAGGCCGCATTCCTGGTTAGAATCCACAACTAATAAAGTAAGACTGCAGGCCTGTGTAGAATAGCAAGTTTGCTGCAGATCTGAAACAGGCCGCAGGGATATTAGGACAGGCGGCAGGCCACAACCTAGAAAAGGGGTGGATAAGAGCAGGCCGCAACTAGAGAGATCCAGCTGTAGCTATAGAGAGCAGGCCACAGCCAAAGAGAGCAGGTTGAGGTTGAAGTAGACCTACAGGAGGCTGGCTGCAGGCCGCAGTTCCTACCACAGACTTGGAAGGAGAACAAGTCAAGATCGAGGGTTGAAACAGAAGGGTTGTGAGGCTGGTTGTAGGTTAATGGTGGTTTGAAGGTCTGTAATGGTGGCAGAGGGAGGACAACAACAATAAAAGAAGGGCCAAGTCCTAGACATTTTTGTAGCATAAGACAAGGAACATGTCACTGTGATGTTCCTTTTTCTAGTGTTCCCTATGGCATGGTTAGGATGGACTTTAAGAGTTGGGGGCAGACAGGTCACAAGTGCAGGTTGGCGACCTCAGTGGGCCCAGGGGATTTTGGAGTGGTTTTGAAGAGTTTTTATGAGGTCCAATGGCATTCGCTTGGTATATTCCATCATCTGCACAGTTTGCCTTTCGTTCCGTTGTATTTTGGCAACTTAAAAAAAAGAGAGTTGTTAATGCACCTGACTCAATTAATTACGCTTAAGGTGGCATTTTGAGAAGAATATTTTGCAGAACACCTTAGTGTAATAGCTAGTTGGAACCAGAACTAGAAGATCTATATGATGAGATGTTTAGAAGTGATTTTCAGTGACCTGAGGAAGCATGATGGCCAATTTACCCTTTTCCCACATTAAAAAAATATTTTAATTGAAAATAAAAGAGGGAAAAGTGCTCCATGATTAAAGTAATAATAAAATAGGAGGTTTTAGAGGGGTCCATCATATTTATTAAAGAGGAGGAGGAGACCATTAGAGGACATCTTGGATTTGTGTTTTCTTCTTGTGGAGAGGTTTGAGAACCTGGTTCTCTATTTCAGCAGTAGCCCCAGGACGGAAACCCTCGGGTGATTCAGTGAGGTTGGGTGAGTACCCACCTCCCTTGGTGAAGTCATCCAGAATTCACAGGAGAGCTTAGAAGCACAGTTCAGTTCAATTTGGAGGGCCAACATATCATTGGAGCAGATTTTTGAGGCCAATTTTCCATCTTAGCTATTTTGTTGTATTAGCATGTAAATCCCAGTTTCTATTATAATAAAAGCTGAGATTGTGCCTGTTCATTCTGTTGTTATTTTGCAGTAAGCTATTGGTTATATTTTTACATGGCAATGTTCTGTTAAAATAAATGGAAATTTTTATGGAGAAATTTTGGTTCAGTTAGATTTCTGCAAAATATCCCATTTGGGATATTACATTGGTATCAGAGTTGTGCATCCTGCCAATAAATTTCAAAGAAAGACCATGATGAATTACTGAAGATACTTTCCTGCAGGCAGTGTGAAATCGTCACTCATTTATTAAGGCCGAGATTTTATTATTTAGTCAAATTATAAAAGGAGTGGAAATTTTATTATTTGGCTGTGAACAATTTATAAAAAGGGGCTGATTTAATTTTCATGCCCAACCAAACTATGGGGCCAGATTAATATTCAAATTGGGCTGTGGATTATTTTTTAAAGCGGTGCCAGATTAATATTCAAAGTGGGCCGTGGATTATTATTTAAAATATTTTTGAAGGCTGTGAGGTCAATTGCTCAACGCATTTTTTTTCCTTCATATGAAAGCAAGGGCATGAAACCTTCAAGCCGTCATTCCAAAATTGAAGGGGATCTAGCTCCAACTTTAGCTAATTAGATGAAGGTTGAATTTCATTCGGAATTATGGGGATGAATTTGATACACTAGGAGCCATACCTGAGGCTGAATTAATTCCTCTGTGGGTCGAAATCTTTAGAACCTCTGGAGGCTGATTCTCTGGGTAATCTTCAACAATTGGTTCATATCATTGTGGAGATAGAGGGTCGAATTTCCTGATAAATAGGAGGCAACATTACATGCCAAGGGAGGACGTGATATGCCAGTGTTGAAGGCCATAGTCATTTGTTCATTGTTGATCAATTTTTTGAAGTAGCAGAGAATATAACTCGAGGGGCGAATAAGAGAACAAACTTGGCATTTGTCGTCCAATGCTACAACAATTGTGCTCAGAATTTCCATCAGTCTATTGCTCAGGCTTTTTATCCACAACTTGTTCACAAGGCCGAGTTGCCTCAAACATCAGTTCGAATTTTTTTCTTGGACAAGGCAGATTGCTGGTGATTTGTATTTGGGTTGAAGATTACTTACATTTCTCATCATCATCTCAGTCTTTGGTAGCAGGCCAAGTTCATTGGACTATCAGAGGAATCTCAAGAGCTGTAGCAGTCTTTCTTTGTGAAGCCTAGTGCAAGGTACCACAGGAGTCCGAGATTTCCAGGCATTATATTATCAACAAAATTAATTGCTCTCTCATTAGTTGGAGCAAGTCCTAGGTCTGCATTAGAATTTTGCTTGTAATTCTCGAAAGAGAATTTAAAAGGTCGAATTGCAGTTGTATAAAGGAAGGCCGGGTGCACTGTCACTAATTATATTTTCGAGAATTAAAATCTCATTGGGCAGTGTTATCCATGCTTATCATTTCAAGGATATGAGTAGTATTGGTGGAGAACTTTGGTGAATTTCAAGCCAGGGAGCCTTAACAAATTCTGGGCATGAGACTGAATATTTTTCATCAAGGGACCGATTTTGTTAAGGGTTTACTAGCTGAGAAGAACGTGTGGGTTGCTGGATATTACCCTCAGTTGGAGTGTGCTATGATTCCTTCTTTTGCTAGGCGAGTTGTTGGTGCTTTTATGGCATGAACTTTAAAAACCCAACAAGCGGATATTTTCCTGTTTGTGTGGCCTACTCTCACTGTGGCTCAGAGTTGCATTATGTATCAGTTTTGGGGTTGTTTCTGTTTCTAAGTTTATATGGCTGGTCTCTTTTCCTACTATGATGGACACATCGAAGGCTGATATGTTGGCTGTACAAGAAAGGACTGCTATCTTTAATCAAATCCTGTGACAACTTCACATTATTGTTGCTGGGCAAACAAGCTGAAACAACCCAGGTTCCTCCACTCTATTTGCAATCTTTGTATTTTGTCTTGCAGCTTGTGTTATCATAATTGAAGTCTTTGTATTTAAATGCCATTTATTGCTGAGGATAAATATCAATTAGTAGCCATTATGTATTTATGAGTAAGTGAAGGGAAGCTCATTTACTACAGAAATAAATCATCTACAATGCCTTATCATTTCTGGAAATTATGGGCGTCTTGGGCATCTTGGGCATCTATATATGGCTGTGCATGTCTACAACCTACCTCATTCAACTGTTGGGATAACACAACACTTTGTTTAAAACAATGTAGCAAACATCGCGATTTTTTCAACTCAACGATTCTATCGGCGATTTTTTCCCGATTTTTTGAAAAAATCGCTAATCGGGAAAAAATCGCGATTTTTTTGGTAAAAATCGTGGGCCCATCAAACAGCAACCCTATAAGTTCAAAAATCGATTTTTTTTTGTCATTTTTGCAGCCCTCTCATTTTCATGACACACCCTGTTGGCAGTTAATGGTAATGTTAAATTCTTAAAGTAAAATCCTTTTACTTAAATTTTTAACATTACCATGAAATGACTCAGGATGTTTAAGAGTGGTTTCGACCTCATTGGATTTCATATGGAGAAACTAGAATTTTAGATTTCACTCAAAATTCAGCAGACTTAATGGTTTTCAGTGTTTCATGGTTTGGGGATTTGCATTGTTTCCATTTGATTCTATTATGTGTAAGGGTATGAGATTGGCATTTGATCAAGAGTATGAAGTCCTTTAAGAACCTTGATGTTGGTGGCATTGATTGCTGAACTTTGTTGATGTTGGTGGTATTGATTGTTGAACTCCCCTACCGTGGCCTTAACAAGAATGTACCCTTCACTCAAAGGAAAACAACTGGTTAGGCATGTTAATCTTTTTCTACCGCATTTTAAGGTTGAGGAGATGAACCCTTCACTCAAACCAAAATCATTGGTTAAGCATGTTAAACTTTTTCAATTTCTATCATGTTATAAGGTTGAGCAATCCAAGTCTGAAGACTTTGAGCTAGATGATGTTTATGTATCTCTTGTTGATGATCCCATTTCTAGTAGCGATGAATCAATGATGAGTTCCATGAGGAGGAGGAGGAGGAGCAACAATAGGAGGAGGAGGTGACACCACCTACCCCTGCTACTGGTAGAGGATGTGGTCTACCTCCTTTAGCTCCTAGTGCTTCAGGATCTGGAGCACAATAGAGTCCATTGCCAGCCCCGCCAACTTCTTCGTCTAGAGGGAAAGCTGTTACATTTTCTCGCAAGAGGGGTAGAGGAAATCAGTAGTATAGGTTATTTGGTGCATTCCTTTGTATATAACATTATGACTTATGATATGAGATACATTATTATATTTTTTGTTGATATTTTGAGGTTGAGTTGAGACTCAGGACTTAGTATTCAAGACATGATTCACTATTATGTGTGATGTAGCACTAGACATGATATTACACGTCTTATATATTAGTTTTTTTTTTCATATTTATGTGTCAATGCATTTATTTTATGTTGTGGGTGCTTTAGATATTAAAAAAATTGAAAAAAAATGAATATTTTTGTATGTGCCGATTTTTTCCCCTCGCCGATTTAATCCCGATCGTGATGTTTGCAACTTTGGTTTAAAATTCCACAAGGAGATAGAGTTTATTTCACAAGTGAAGTCACTTACAGTAAAGAGCCTCTCTTCTACACAACACTACCTGATCCTATTAGCAGTGGTCTGTTCATAGTCATAGTTTACAATAGGGGTGTCCACTTGCTGTTTCATTGTTAAACATTCCATGTCTTGTATCCTTTGCTGGTTGGTGTATAAAAAGAAATGTGTTATATTTCTGTTGTCAAGTCTTAAATGAGTATGAGTCTTGAGCTTCCTCATCATTGTATCGTTGTTATAAGTTGGGAGAGGTCAATGAAAACAACTTGAAGTAAAACATGGATCAAACCCTCATAAATTCCCTTAATAAATCAGCAACAACAATCAACAAACCTTTCTCAAGAGGGTTCCATGCCTTTCTTCAACAAGAGTAGCCAAAGGATTTGCAGAAGGAGATGGAAGTAAGACAAAATCTTTGCACTTGGGACAGATTTGAAACACATGAGGGTCACAGTGAAAGCTCTTTTCAAACTGGATGAACTAGATTCTCTCCTTTTCAAGGTGGGTCAATCAGAGAGGAAGAAACTAAGTTGGGCTCTAAAACCAACCATGCTTGCCCTAATACAACCCAAGTTCATGGAGTACCTTCTGAAGGGGTCAAACTTCCAGTTGCATCTTGTCTTATAACATCATGAGGCTGACCGCACCTATACCTCCTTATAATGATGATGTTATGAGGAGAGTTTTCAGATTGATAGTAGAGACCTTTCAAGACTTGGATAACATTGTGTTTCTGAACTTTGGGAAAAAGCTCAATATTTTAGAAAATATGGCCAAACTCAGAACCTATGACATCATGTTTGATCTAGGGTGTGATGATCTGTTGACAATTTTGACTTGGGTTGGAAATTTTGTATATGTGATCTTTCCTTTTTGTCCAACTTATTCTGGATAACAGTGATTTGATTAGAATGCTTAACCTTTATAGCACTGATTTTCTTTGCATGACTCTCTTTAACAGTCAACAACCTATGCTTTAGAGACATCTAACCAGTTTCCATGTCTTCTATCATTTTATCATTATTCGCTTTCATGGCCATGATTTTTTTTTGCATATAGTTCATTTCTTTCTCATGATTTGCTTTCATGGTGATCAAATGATTCTGCATGGTGGCCATCTGATTAGAGGGATTAAATTCCATGATCGTCATTTCCTCAATATGTTTTTCTTCCAAGGCCAATAACCTGTTCTTAAGAGTGATCTGATTTGTTTCCATCGAACTCATTTCTTTCTCACGATTTGCTTCCATGGTGGCTATCTGATTGTATTGATTAAATTCCATGATCGTCATTTCCCCAATATGTTTTTATTTCAAGGCCAATAACCTGCTCTGCATAGAACGAACTTCCCTGACGTGATCAACTGTTAATCTCACTTGGTTAAGTTCCATATTCTTAATGAGTTGAGCCTGGTTAACCTAAGTATTCTTGAATACCTGAGCTTGATTCAATTGTATATCCTTAACCATCTGAGTTAATTGCTTGATGAAATCATTTTCCCTTTCATGGTCAACACCAATTTGATGACTTGTCTCTGCTTTCCCACTGTCGCGGATGTGTCTTTTAATAACACAAATGGATTCATCATGAAAATGGTCACAATCCCTGCAATATGGCATATTTTGATGTGGTGCATTTTCTTGAAATCTTTCTTCCATAACTAGGTCTTTTACGGGGGCACTTTCATCTTTCTTTACAGAGTATAAGGGACACAAGGTGAGCCCCTTTGATCTCCATATTTATCTTTAATAGCATGGATGATGTCTTGTAAACAATCAAAAGAGTTGTCAGGAAAGTTGCAAAACCAATCTCTAGCATCACCTTCCAAGGAAAGGACAAAGAGCTGCATCTTGACATCTTCATGATTATATTGTGCAAAGCTACAAAATACTATCATACAACGAGTAAACTTTAAGATATACTTTTCAACAGTGATTGCTTCATTACCTGTGAACAAAGACAATTTATCAATGGCATTTTCTGGGATATCATGAAGATTGTTAGTAAAATGACACAGGGCAAGCAAGTCATCCATGACGATTTGCTTAAAGGGGAAAGGAGCCGATGGATGTCAGAGAGTGAGAACCTTGTTCAAGAAAAACAAGAGGTCCACAAGAAGTGAGCTTCTAGCAGAAATTCTTGTAAGAAATGAAATAAATGGAGTCGCCACTTGAACATAAATCTAATTCTAAAATCCAAAGGGTAAGAACTGAAAAGTTAGTAAGGGAGAAGCTGATGGATATTAGAGAGGGCTTCTTATCTTGAGAAATAATGGATGAATAAGTGTTATGTGGACAAATCCCTTCTGCGGACAGAAGCGATCTCCCTAGATTCCTAAAGGAAAACTAGAAACAAAAAGACATACGAATAGCTCTTTCCCTAAGCTAACTTTGTTTAAATCATTAAAACATGAGAAGGAGAGTGGTGCTCTTACCTCTTTGCAAAATGCTTGATGAAGATCCCTGATTCGTCCCATTGTAGCTCCTCAATGCTTTGATGAGGCTTGCAAACACAAACATACAAGGGATCAAAGGCATATGCAATATAATGATCTAAAACAAGCTTCATCTAATGATCAAGGAGATTAGAAATTGAAATTACCTTAATGAATGCATAAAGAGCATAAACCAATCATTAAATAAGATAATACAATGAGAAAAATGATTCAAATGTATTAATTCAGAGATAAAAGAATATCCTTACAACCATGCCTCGATGTCATGAGGTTCCTCCCAGATGTCTCAAATCCTTCTCCTTGGATGATAAGCTTCCCAATCCAAAATTACAAGCATAAGACTACCTTTTGTGAACTCTCCTAACCCTCTAGCATTTACTCAATTAATAGGACAAATGGAGGAAGTTTCAGATCTACAAAAGAGTGGTGAAATCCATTAATAGTGGGATTAGGGTTCCTTGATCCAAGGGAATTAGCTCCATGTTCAAAGGGGTTTGGCTAGAATAGATATGACCTAGAAGCTTCTAGTTGGGATATATTTGCCCAACAAGGCTTCTAGGACTTACTTTTTATTTTTACTTTTCATTTAGTTATGTGCACAGTCTGTAATGGAAGACAGAGCGCAATTCTACGCAAGTTTCAATGGAAGAAACTGCACATGCCTAGAAACTGACTAGGAAAAGTGCACAAGTCATGCTAAACATGCCAAAAAGCCATTTTACCCAAAATTCATGATTTGTTCAAGGAATATAGATGTTTGACTTGCAAGGGAGTGCATTGAAACAAGTGTATGGATGGCGAGAGATCCATTTTAATTGTCAAGTGTCATGGTGACAAAATGACGTGTAACGAATTTCTCCCTAAAGTGTGAAGTCTGGAAAGTCATAAAAAGATTGAAGCGCTCTATCATACCTGTTATGAAACCAACTCCAAAAATAGAATAAAAGAGATATCAACACCTTAGAAATCAACCACTTTGAGGGGGCAACCTCCTTTACATAAATGAACAATTCTTGGATGATACAAATGACAAAACCTCCTTTCTATATATAGGAGTCCATGGGGTCACAATATAATCCTAGTCGACCTAACAATAATAATGTAAGGGCACAACAATAACAATAGTGGATTTTATGGGGCACAATAATAACAATAAGGGAGCTACACTAACAACAAGGGGATACACTGGTATTATAAGGACCTAACATATCCCTCCTTGAAACAAGTGTTGCAATCAACGCTTGATTATTTATGGATGTCTCGTATAAAATTCTCATCCTCCCATGTGGAATCTTCAACGAGTAAGTTCTTCCACTTGCTGAGATACTCTGAAATTGATCGATTTGGTAGTTGTCGAGTTCTTGTTTCTATGACTGCTTCATAACTTCTTTCGTTGCGATGTTGATCTTCCTGTTGTTTCATTCGATTCTGCACCAAAGTTAGGTTATCCTTTGAGAGTTGGAGAACTTGTTGTTGATGCTCGATGTGATATTCCACAACTTTATCATCCATATTAGCTTTCATTTGATCCTTCAAACCGTGCAACTTAGCCTCCATTTTTGCTTTGAAACATTCTATGTCATCTTTGTTTGCTCTTTGTAAGATCGAAATTTGTTGCACTTGGTACCATAATTTTGAAATCTCATACTGCAATTCTTCCTCTTCATGCGTCATAGTAGAGCTTTCTGAGGGCTTAATGGGTGTGGAATTATTTTTGGGAGGCATTATAGAACCCAATACTGATAACAATGCTTCAATATTGATATAGGGAAAATGCCACGATGACCTGTTTGAAGCAGCTAAACCCTAGAATCCAAAGCTCTGTTATCATATGTTATGAAACCAGCTCCAAAAATAGAAGAAAAGAGAGATCAATGCCTTAGAAATAACCCACTTCGAGGGGGCAATTGAAGTGAACAAAGTTCCTTCTCAGTTAAATACTCTAGAAGACTTGGAATATCAGAATTTCCATTGAGGATACAAATACTATATTAAATAGTATGATGAATGAATTAATTGAATGTTACAAATGAGCCCTGCTTATATGCCTAGACATGTGCCTCTTCACGGAAGGTCATGTCTTATTTAGACATGCCCTTTCGACCTAATTACTAATTAACTAATTAATCATTATTTATATTATTTTATTCATTACAGCAACCTCCTTTACATTAAATAAATGAACAATTCTTGGATGATACAAATGACAAAACCTCCTTTCTATATATAGGAGTCCATGGGGTCACAATATAATCCTAGCCGACCTAACAATAATAATGTAAGGGCACAACAATAACAATAGTGGCTTTTATAGGGCACAATAATAACAATAAGGGGGCTACACTAACAACAATAAGGGGATACACTAGTATTATAGGGATCTAACATGCCAAAGATTGGATCAGAGACAATGGTCGGAAACCTGCAACGAACATTCAAGGATTACAATGCAAATATATATAATCATCACTAAGGTAGGCATTCCCATACTCAGAGTAAAGCTAAGTCAATGAACAAGTCCAAAATAGCCTAGAATCATATCAATAGTAGACATAGTATGGATGCAACCATTTGTTATGAATCTGTCTACATAATCATGAATATATAACTCCTCGCAACCTGGATGGATGAAACTAAATCCAGGCTCTTGATCTCTATCTCTTAATGCACAGTACGAATTTGACCATGTGAACAAATGTGCTGAAGTCGAACTCGACAAATACCACTTGATTACCGGTCAATGATGTGAATTGTTAACACGTGCGAGAGAAACCACCAATAATGACAATGGCTCTCAAGGTACTCACAATACAGTATATGAAGTGTGATTAGGTGATATGTAGTTGAACACTCATAGAATTGCTCGATTGAAAGTCAATGATAAGAACCTGTTGTTGAAGGAGTGAAATCTACCATTAAGGCATGTAGGCCTCGAGGTATTGAGAAGGGGTTTCTAGATCAACTTCTTAGATAGTGAGCTGAAGTTGATAGGAACTGATCCATCGCAGGAGGGCCCACGACACAAAACTTCATGTCAAGTTTTGAAGTCCTGTTTGCAAGGACTGACTCAGGGATGGTCGATGCAAATGAGGGCTAATATTTGCAAAGGACCATGAACTGAGGTTGAGACTTCTCTTGAACACATGGCGACATGACAATTGACTTGGCAACATTTGACTCAACGATAATACCCAAAACCAACTGGAGACTTTCAATGAGGTTTGATTAACCGTAAGACAAATTGATTACCCAACCCGGACACAAGTGTGACAGAGTGTCGTGTTCAAGAGCGACATACTACCTTTAAATGAATGTAAAACTGAATACCTTTTTCCCAATTTCCCTCCACCATTACTGGCAATTGTCTCTTTATTTTTGTCAAGCTTGAGGAGGATAACTTTTGCTTGTCCTGTAAGCTCATCCTTTGGATGAGTCCTCTGAAGTATTTTTTACGAACCCTATGAAGGAGTGGTTTGGTCCCATCATGATTGACAAGTATTGCACTGTTTAGTTTTATGAGTCTAGTTTAGGGTTAACTCGATGTCATTTTCATGTTTAAAGAGTTTGAAAAGACATGAAAAAAACTCATTCAGTTCTTTCAGTGTAGATTTTTAACGAGCCTGGAGAAAGTAAAACTCGGTGTTTTTCTTTTTTAGGGAGTCCGAAGAAAAACATAAGTAAAGTCCAAATGTTCTTTTTCGTAAATTTAGCTCCTCAAGCTCTAAAAAGTATAAAATAATGCAGGAGAGAACTCCATTGACCATGCTTAGTCAACGTATACCTTTTTCGTAAATAGTCTAACTTAGTCCATAAAATGGGTAAAATTATATTGAATAGACGACTGTTCATTTATTTTTACGAGTTTGAATAGTCGAGTATTCGACAATCTTTTCATGTTTAGAGAGTCTGAAAGGGCTTAAAAGAGAACTCTAGGGTTTCGCTTTTTCTTATTTTTCGAGAGCCCGAAAAAGTGATAAAAGTTTACTCAGTAAATATGATCCATTTTTACATCGTAACCTGTGTTCTACACACAACACTTGATAAATCATCATAAATGCTCAAAATTATGGTAAAAAGCAACAAAATTTGACTTTTAAAAGGTTAAAGGCGTAAAAAATAATATTCTATTAACCAATAAACTTGTAAAAGGTGCAAAAGTAATTCATTTTTTACCATTTGAGTTTTTAACCAATTTTAGAGCAGAAAGAGGGTTTTTACCTCAAAATTTTAGAGGTTGATTTTGGGCAAACCAGTGGACCAATTCGCGAACCGTTTTCTCGAGGTAATAAATCTCTTCCATATTTTTCTTTTCATTCGTTTAAATTTGTTTTTAAGCTTTGGTTTGATTTTTTGGGGTGTTGTAATTTCAAAAATCCGCCCATGGGTGTGTGTGGTTTTCCTACATCAGGGCCGCATACACCGGTAATTTTTTTGCACACTAAAATATGTGATATGCACAAATTTTCCATTGATAAATTGTGCAAATGTGCTCTGTATGTAAAGAAAACTGTGCAAGGCGCTGAGGGCTTTCAAAAATAAATAGCAACACACCCCAAAAGTCACAAATTTCTCTCAATCAATGTTCTAACACCCCTAAATTGTCAATTTCAGGACTTTTGAGCAACCATTTTGGAGTGGAGAGAGAGAACATGAAACTCTTGATGCAGAAGCTATTGATAACCCAATTCTGCAAGCTCTAAAAAACTGTGGTCTCTACAAATTTCTCTCAATCAATGTTCTAACACCTCTAAATTGTCAATTTCAGGACTTTTGAGCAACCATTTTGGAGTGGAGAGAGAGAACATGAAACTCATGATGCAAAAGCTATTGATAACCCAACTCTGCAAGCTCTAAAAAATTGTGGTCTCTACAAATTTTGGGTCATTCCAGGAATGAAAGCTCAGTTAGAGCTCATGACATGGTTGGTGAGGGCTTGGGATATTGAGGAACAATGTTTTATTGTAGGGGATCACTGCCTTACCATTGATGCTGATGACATGTACTTTTTGACAGGGTTGTCCAGTAGAGGACGTGACATTTCTCTATTTGGCCAAAGACCAAGTGGGGAAACCACTGCTTCATACCTGAGGCAATATTGTGTCGCTAACTCAGTGCTCAAGGATGTCCGAATAGATATTAAAACTATCCAACGACTTCATTTGAGGACTGTCGCTTTCACAGTCACTAAACTGTGTGGCAGTGCAACACCTCACGTGGCCACAAAGGCCCAGATGTAGATTGCAGTGGAATGTTCAGAGTGCACCATTTTCAACTGGTGTGAAGGAGTGGTTGTCAATCTGAAAGGACAACTTACTAGAGCAAAGTATGACAAACTGAAGAACTTCGATTATGGCGCCATCCTTATTTCATTTTCCCTAGAGAGGATTCCACAACAGATTCTCGTTGATGAGACGGGACCCAGAGATCCATGTATGCTGTGGTGGGTTTTGTTGATGGCTTGCCATGGTAGAAATGGTGGCCCGATGATGAGATATACTCAGTTTTTTGTGTGACTAAGAAGCCAAATTTTCGTGATTGAGGACTTCCCATATGCAGGGATGGACTATAGGGGTGATCCAGATATGCCACTCCTAACTAGAATGCAGTGGGGTGATCTAGGTAAAATTTTCTCATTTTGATGTTTTAATGTTTTAAATTTTTATTTTGTTTTTAACATCCAAAGCTAATTATCGAAATGCTAATGCAGATGTGGGCCCAACTCGACCAACAAAGCTATGATGATTTGACAGGTGAGGAGACTAGCCTCTAGTAGATGTAGTACCACATTCAGATGCAGTAGAGGCTTTGACCGAGTTGGAGCACAACTTGGAGAGGCTTACTATAGAGGCAGGATCCTTGAGTATTTTCGAACTCTTGGATCACATGTGAGCTACGACAACCTAAAGACAGTAAGGCAAGATGGATAGTTGCAGCGGAAATGCAGTGGCTAGCAGTACTAGAGCTTGATTAGCGTAGAGAGGGAGCAACAACATCAGCAGTTGAGCAGCAGTAGCGCAGTGCACATTGGTGCAACATAGTGCAGTGCAATGCTCACACAGTGAAGAGCAGCAACAACGCAGTATTTTCAGAAAGCTAGTGCAGGAACTAGCAACAACAGTCTCATTTTTTAGTCGTAGACTTACTTGTCCAATTTCAGATGTTTTTTTGTTGCAATTAGCAACAATGCAGTAACAGCAGTAGATGAGTAGCAGGAGCAGATGAGCAGCAGCAGTGCAGTGCACAGAGTGGCAACACAATGCAGAGTAGTGCTCACGCAGTGTAGAGCAGTGCTCATGCAGTGCAACAACATGGTTGTAGAATAAAGAGGGAGTTGTAGTTGGCAGCAGCAAGCAGAGTTAGCAGGAGTATAGTTGCAACATTTTTTTCTTGTGCAGTGTTGGTGAGCAGCATCAACAACACAACAACAGATGTTACAAAAGTCAGATTAGCAGCACATTGAGTTGTCTTGCTAGAGCACTTTCCTCGCTAAGAGGGAGTGTTGATTTATGGTAGCATCGGATGTGCTCTAGCCTTGTAATGTTGTATATAGGCTAAGAGTCAAGACACATGTATTCCATAACACCCAGAAATGGTTTTGGAAAATTCCACTTAGAGATGATTTAATTAAATTAATTAATCATTTTTTAATGTTTTCCTAAGTCTAAGCTTAGGAAATTTGATTAATTAAAGTGTATTAATTAAATCAAGTGTGAATATTCTAGATAAAGTCATGGAGCACCTCCAAGTTAGTCTTAGCCCTTGTTTATGTTTTAATCTTGGCCGTTGAAGGGTCAACGAAAGATTATAAGGAGGGTGAGGGGCCTATGGAAAATACACTTGAAATTTGAGCCATTGAGTATTTTCGAATTTGTGTGCGGATACACAGCTTTTGATCAAGAACAAATCACTAGGGTTGGGTTTGCTAAGTGATTTGATTCAGTGCTCAGATCTAGAGAGGGGCAGAAGTAGAGATTGGTCAGGTGGACCAAGAAAACATTTCAGAGTGAGGCAGCATCTATGCAGGAGAGAGACAACGCAGTTTCTTGCAGAGGTGACGCAGTTCCTGCAGAGAATCACGCAGAGCCAGTACAATGTCTCTTGGAGTCAGTCCAGAGAAATCTAGAGGTTGGGGTTCTGAGCCAGGAGGGCCAAGATCCAGCTTCAGATTAGCCAGATCAGCTGTAGAGAAGGGTGATGCAGTTCCTCAAGCTTGCCTATGCAGGCTTACGCAGATCCAGTGTAGGCAATCATGCAGAGGCAGTGAGGGCTTCACCAATGCTGTTTTTGATCAGCCAGAGACTTGCTGAGTGAGGTATATCTCACAGTTATTTTTGCTATCTAAATTTCTATGAAGGGTTTGCCGGATGTTGGCACCCTAGTTGTATTCAAGATTCTGCTGCTTAATAATACAAACCCTCAGATCTGTTGCACTTGTTTTCCCAAGTTGGGTTTTTCCGGGGACTTAGTCCAAAAATAACTGTGTCAATGTGGTTGTTTTTCATTGTATTTTGTTCAGATTGTTTCAGCGCTTAGATTTATTCCGCAACATTATTTGTTTAGACTGCTTCAGTAATTACTTCGGTATTTCAATGTAAGGAAATAATTATCAAAATAATAGGAGAAGTAATTCAGATTTGTTGTAGTAGAAATCCAGATCTAGGATTTTTCACAGGTACATAATTGTCTAGATTGAAGATAATTAGATTAGAGTCCTGAGTGTCAATAGCTCCTATCGCCGACAAAAGTAATTTCCTTTGTGCTAGACAAGTCTGCAACACTTCAAGGGTTGATATTGTAGAAGGTGACATAGCCAGATCTTCAACAATGTTGTAATTATGAGCAGCTCGCGTATGTGGATTGAAAGCCGACTTTCGAAGAACACCTTTAGGAGGGGGTCGAATCACCGTGTCATAACTAGGTTTCATAACTTGTAATGGTTCAGAAGGAGGAAGTGATATAAGTTTGACTGGGTGAACTAGCGTCGTTTCCATTTGCAGGACCCTTAGATTCGTAATCTTGTGATCTCATAGTAACCATAAGTTGAGAATACATCATCATGATATCTGCTGATGAGATGGAAGAAGAAGCATTGTGAGAGACCATCTTACTGTCTTGAGAAGGAAATGGATCCTTCAAAACAGCAGGGTGGGTGAACCTTTGACGAATTTAGTTACCTCAACGTGATGAGGGCACTCCTTGGTGTAATGATCTTCATCACAAATTAAACAAGGATAACGAAGTTTCTTTTTCTCGTCAGTTGGTTCGGTTTTATCGGTTTTCTCTTTCTAGGGATTGTTCTGTTTCGCTTTATCCTTCCCCTTCTTTTTACCTTTGGTCGATTTATTTTTACTAGTAGATGAATCTACAACGTTAATCTCAGAAGTATTTTTGGGAGAAGAATTTCCTTCAGGTGAATCTGGTAAAGTTATAATCAGAGTATTAGATTTGGAATGCTTCTTTTTACTCTTAGATGTAATAACAAAACCGACTACACAGTCC
The DNA here is from genome assembly GCA_034641835.2 of Pinus albicaulis. Lineage (NCBI taxonomy): Eukaryota > Viridiplantae > Streptophyta > Pinopsida > Pinales > Pinaceae > Pinus > Pinus albicaulis. Next base: position 1,208,302,903 of record CM076570.1, on the reverse strand, counting down.
GTGGCGTGAGAACCGGAAGAAGTTGTTATTTCGCCAGGGCGAGGCAAATCCAAATTTTTGTCATACAAAGTGCCAGACTGCGTGTAAACTAGGTCCAGGTATTGGGCACAAGCGATAACTTGTTCTTCTGTTAAAACACCTCCCTTGGCCACATCTTCAGTAATTACCTTTATTAATTACTGGAAGTAAAGACTTGGTAAACCATTAATCTAAAATCTGATCTGGAATGAAAACTTTAACCAAACGATGTGTATGTCTCCATTCGTGGATATGATCGGAAATATAGGTAGACGAATTTTGTTTTAATGAGGCTAAAAGTTCGGTACCAGTATCGTAACGAATGGATAACTGAAAATGGGTCAAGAAAGCAGTGGCTAAGGCATTGAAATTGTGAAAAGAAGCTCGTGGTAACTCAATGTACCATTTCGGAGCTAAACCAATTAATGTTTGTTGAAAAATTCGTAATCGAATGGAATCAACCATCAATGAATTGGATGCGCACCAAAGATGATACGTCATGACATGGTTTGAAGGGTCCTTTCCTGATTTACCTTCAAATTTCGGAATATCACTGGGCTACTTGGTGGGAATTGTCGACCAAAAATGAAAATAGTAAGTCGGATCATTTGTCAGCCGAGACAAATCTGGTAAATCCAAGGTCGCAATAAATAGTAACAGTCGGTTAGGATCCTTTTGTGGAAACTAATAACCTTGTGGGATAAGTTCGGTACCTGGAGGAGGATATCTAGGATATCCTGGAATAGCCTGAGCGGTTGGGATTTGCATGCCTCCAGGGTATCCAGGGTTAGCCATACCAAACTGAGGTTGAGACACTATCTAAACTTTATGACCAGGGTATGGTTGACTTGGGAAAGGCAGATTTGGTTCTATCTGTCCCAATTGATATTTCCCTTGAAAGGGTTGACCTTGCAAAGGTTAGCCTTGAAAGAATCGACTCTAATAACGTTGACCTTGGAAAGGCTGGCCTTGAAAGAATTGGCCCTGAAAAGGCTGACTTTCAAAAGCTGTTTGCAAAGTTCCTATACCAGGTTGTCCCAAAGGCATTTGAGGTATAGACTGGATTATAGGTCCAACTTGATAAACTGATGTTTGAGGGATAACCTGTGTAATAAGCTGCGGTGATACTTGAGGGGTAATTGGAGCATAAACTTGAGACACTCCAGGGATGGGTGTTTGAGGTGTACTAGGTTGTTGAATAGATGTTTGCGCAACATATTGGATAGGAGTATGTGGACTACTCAGACCAGGTTGTTGAACAGATACTTGCGGATTAACTTGAGGAATTCCCTGAATAGGTTGTTGGAATTGAGTAAGAACGATTTGTCCAGTTGGATGAGCAGGTTGGTAAATGGGCATCTGTGGAGCAACTTGCAAACACTGTTGAGCAAACGAAGGATTCCTGATAATATTCATCTCTGGATAAGGAGAGCCTACTAAGGGTTGACCTAAACTAGCTTGAGGCATTAGATCATAACTTTGATAGTTTCCAACTAAAGGTTGTCCTGCAATCGTAGGATATGAACCAACAAAAGGTTGCCTTGCAGGTGGAGGTTGTTGCCCCCCAAGCGGATTATAACCACATGTTGGGTTAATTTGAGGATTACCTACACCGTCGTAAATCATATGAATGTATTGGTTTGAGGTCAGGTCTTGGGCAATAGAAATTGTTAAACCAGATGATATGGTAGAAGTTTGAGTAGAAGGAGATGCTCCTAAAAAAGTCCCAGAAAGTGATTGATATCCAAGAGAAACTGAAGGATCGCCATATAACAATGTTTCTGGAGAGGTCGAAAACATGGATGTATTGGTAGACATACTTCCAGAAGTCATTTTTGACATATTATTTTTGGGCAAAGAGTAAAAAGGAATGAGGTGTCGTGGATGACTGTAACCAGATGAATATGCAAAGTAAAAGGTGTAAGGTACCAAGCGTCCGGTTAAAAAGGATAAACAAGGAGGTCTAGAGGAAAGGTCTGTTCACCAACAAACAATGGACCACTGGGAGCTTCTTCTTCATCGTATTCTGTGATATCTTCGATAATAATGAGACCAGGAGGAAGATTCTCAGTAATAATAAGTTTCACTTTAGGTGAACGCAGAGCAGGAGTAGTGGCTATAACATTTGAAGGAGACTCAAGTTCTGAAACAATCAGACTCAGGTTCAAAAATTTCCTGCTTAGTTAATTGTGTATCTGAGGCTTCACCAGTGATAGATTCTACCGTAATGGTTTCAGTAATTACTAGTTCAGTTTGTTCTAAGTCTATTTCAAATCCTCGAGGTTGATTCACTTCAGTTTCAGATTGTACCACAATAGACGTTTCAGGTTGATCTGAAGACCCAAATCTTGTTTTTTTTGCCCTTTCAGCCTTGATTTTCTCTAATTGACTTGGTGTATACTCAGGGGGTTTACCCTGCATTCTCCGTGATCGTCTTGGTGTTCCAACCATGGTTAATTTTAATTAAGAAATCACGAAATGTCAAGAAATCACACCTAAAACCTCTAAAAAGTAAAAACAAACAAATTAACACGCGCTAGCAAATCTAGAAGTCAAACCACACAAACAATTTTTCCACAATGAAATCACTAGTAGGTGATGAAATCCAACGTTGCAAAAATTGATGTGAAAATATAGCGGAAGGAACTAGTTACCCTGACAACTTGCTTAATGAAATAGTTTGGTGTAAGTAACTCCACTTATGCCATCTCGACTAAAGATTACTCTCGAAAAAGTCCTAGTGAGTCTAGTCAATGTCTCTTCCAGGTACAGTTGAGACCTTTCCTCTACCGTCACCTCGGGAAAAAGCCCTAAGATTATGGTCACTAAGGTTATCAACTATCACAATTCAACATGGGGGGACAATCGTAGGTTCGACGTACACTCAAGGGCAGAGCAACTAAGCTCAATCCCCTTGAAAGCTCCTCGACATGGTAAATTCGAGGTTTACTAACAAGTGACCCTAAGTACCTTTTGTCACTGTTAGTAATGCGTGCAAATATTTTATTTTTACCAATGAAGCAGGTACGATTACTTAATCGGGTCTGATATGGAGGTGAAATTGATGATATTTCGACCAACTCAAAATACTCTAGTGCATTTAAAAATGAAATATTTTTCCTTCGATGAAATCCTAGTTAAGGGAAAGTGAGCGGTTCTTTAATTTTCAAAAAGAAATGCAAAACTCAAAAATCCCAGAATGTTCTTTTTCATGGAATGCCAATTTCACTTTGAAAACTATTGAGTTGCAGAAACTAAATGAAAATTTCAATTCGCTTAAGTCAAATAAACAATCAAATTTTTTTTGCGAACAATCACTTACAATTCTTCAAATTTGATGGAAAAACCAATAAAACTTTAGAAATAATTTCGTAATGAATGCTTTTTAATTAATGATGCCTACAAGTGTGTTTTTATGAAAACTTTAGATTGAAAAAAGGAATGCTTGACTTTTGATATTCAACAAGCAGAAGCACTTTTCATAAAAACACTACTTCTTGAGAAAACCCTAACTTCACTAATCTAGAAGATTCTTCACAAATAAGCAAAATATTTCACTCAAACAAGTAGGATTTATAAAAAGTCTGGTGTATTTGACAAAAAAAGATAGGGAAACAATGATTTCAAACAACAACCTATCCTCTTTTGATGAATTAGCAAACATACTAGATCAAACCTTGCTGAAAAATGTGAACAGGATGAATTCCCAAAAAGGCACTCAACAAATTCACAAAAAGGTTCTAAAGATAAAAACAAGTAAAATGACCATTCAAAAATTAAAAATTAGACTATGATCAGAAAAAATAATATTTTTTCAAAAATTTCAAAGGGTTGTGCAGGTAGTCAGTTCAATCCAGTGCACATGCGCACTATTGTTGAGAGCAAACTGCGCAAATTTGCGCTCTGTTGCTGAAACAGAACTGCGTAGGTGAAGGAAATTTCAAAAATAAAATAAAATCAAGGCTTGTCAACGCTCTAAAAGGTCATAATTTTGCGAACATTCAGAGGTAGTCAAACAAGAAAAATTGGAAAGCAAACCCTAGGAAAAACTAGAGAACTGAGACATTCCCCAGCGTAGTCGCCAATTTGTTATGCAGACAAATCCCTTTTGTGGAGAGAAGTGATCTCCCTAGATTCCTTAAGGAAAACTAGAAACAACAGACATAAGAATAGCTCTTTCCCTAAGCTAACTTTCATTAAATCTTTAAAGCATGAGAAGGAGAGTGGTGCTCTTACCTCTTTGGGAACTGCTTGATGAAGATCCCTGATCCGTCTCGTTGTAGCCCCTGAATGCTTTGATGAGACCTACAAACACAAACATACAAGGGATCAAAGGCATATGCAATATAATGATTTAAAACAAGCTTAATCTAATGATCAAAGAGATTAGAAATTGAAATTATCTTAATGAATGCATAAAGAGCATAAACTATTCATTATTCCAATAAATATAGCACAATGAGAAAAATGATTCAAATGTATTAATTCAAAGATAAAAAAAAGATCCTTACAACCATGCTTTGATGTCATGAGGTTCCTCCCAAATGTCTCAAATCCTTCTCCTTGGATGAAAGCTTCCCAATCCAAAATTACTAGCATAAGACTGCCTTTTGTGAACTCTCCTAACCCTCTAGCCTCTTCTCAATTTATAGGAGAAATGGAGGAGGTTTCAGATCCACAAAAGAGGGATGAGATCCATTGATAGTGGGATTAGGGTTCCTTCATCCAAGGGAATTAGCTCCATGTTCAGAGGGGTTTGCCTCGAATAGATATGACCTGGAAGCTTCTAGTTAGGATATATTCGCCAAGGCTTCTAGAACTTACTTTTTATTTTTACTTTTCATTGAGTCATGTGCGCAGTCTGTAATGGAAGACAGAGCGCAGTTTTGCGCAGGTTTAAATGGACGAAACTGCACATGCGTAGAAACTGATTAGGAAAAGTGCGCAAGTCATGCTAAACAGGTCAAAAAGCCATTTTACCCAAAATTCATGATTTGTTCACAGGATATAGTTGTTTGACTTGCAAGGGTGTGCATTGAAACAAGTGTATGGATGGTGAGAGATCCATTTTAACTGTCAAGTGTCATGGTGACAAAATGACGTGTAACAATAAGTGGAGTCGCCCCCCGAACAAGAAACCAACCGAAATTCCCAGGTGCTAAAGGTGCAGATGGAGAAGATGTAAGGATTAGTGAGATGGCGAAAGATAAGGTGATGAAAGGATGAAGAAATACAATGGCGCCAGAAAATGTGTTGTTGATGAAAATATGAGAAATGAGAAGATGAGGATGATTAAGACGAATGTTGCAAAGCCAAGTTCCAATAAATTGTTCCCCGACAATGACACCAGGAAATGTTATGCCGCTTGACGGGCTAATGAATGGCGGAAAAGATTAGAAGATTAGAAAAATGTTGTAGAAATGCCGATAACAAGATGTTCCCTGACAACGACACCAAAAAATGTTGTCGAACAGAATGTCTAGGCACTGTGATAACGATTCAGATAGGGGGCTATCACCCTAATCCCCAATCTCTCCATTCAAGCTGTCTCCGAACAATAGACTAAAGGGGTTAGACCCTATGGAAATGGAATGAAGAGGGACTAGTTGGGGACCAAACAATCCGGGAGACACGGTTAAGCGATCAAATACTCGTATTAGATCTAGCAAGTTTTAAAGTATTTGATTAGATTTAGATGATTGATACCAGTGCCTTATGGAGTCAACTATCTTGCTAAGAAATTTGGGACCAAGTAATTGACAAGCAACTGTTGCTTGGATGAATAACTATCTTATATGTAATGCAGATCCTAAGACTAATGTGAAATGTACGAAACTTGGTTAATTTTAATTTAAATGCCTATTATAAGTTTAAGCCCTCGAATCCTTTAAATCTTGCTGGATCTAATACGAGTTTTTGGTCTCTCAACTGTGTCTCTCGAGTTGGTTGGTTCCCAACTAGTCCTTCTTCATTCCATTTCTGTAGGGTCTACTCCCCTTAGTCTGCTGTAGGGAGACAACTTAAACGGAGAGATTGGGGATCAAGGTGACAACCACCTATTTGAGTCGTTGTCGCCGTGCCTAGACATTATGTGCAACAACAAGACCAATACACAAATGATGCTGCATGTGTGGACGAGGAGATACAACTAGATAGTCTTGTTGAGCTACCTCCAGTTGATATGGATGAGCAAGAGCCTCCAAATGAGAGTGATCCCGCCCCAAAGAGCCTGTTGATTGATGAGCTTAGTGATGTTGATCATGATGACATGGATGTTGATAAGTGATGACATGGCTTGAGGAAGCCAAAATTTGTTATCTTGAGACTTGTTCATTGTTCAATTTCACATTTTTTTTTTTTAAAATTTTTCTCATCTGGAATTTTATATTGACGTGTGGAAATGCCTTAAGGAAAACTTTAAATGTAGTATGACAATGGAGTCTTAGACATATAATATATATCTATTATCATGATTCATATCTCTCTGCTTGATATTAAATTTGAAATTTCAATGTGAATGTTCAATGTTTTATTTTTCTTGTTGTAAATTGGAAGATTTAAAAATTGAAAATTCGTAATTTGAATTTTATAATTCAACTTTCACAAACACACACACACATATATAGGATATACCCTCGACGAACCCACACACCTTGTTTCAAAAAGTGACGTCCCGTCCACGTACCTATACTTGAACCCACATTTCTTGGCAACTTAGGATTCTTCTCAAGCAAAAAAAAGATGCAATTCGTCACATGTCAATACTCTCCACATACAATTTAGATTATTCATTTTAAAGTTGCTAATGTGGAGAATGAATCAATATAATGGAGGGCATGTTCTCTATGTCTGCAAACAATGAAACCGTTTTTTTGTCAACCAAATTCCTTATTACACAATGGCTTGAGGTGCCTCCTAAAAAAAACTGTTGCTGGTGGTAAGTGCTATGGGATACAAATAGGATTGTTTCGCATGCTCATTCACATGGAGTTAGGAGACCACCTATTTACAAGTTGCATCTCCTCGTCCCAAATTTGTTGGGATTGGCCACGAGCTCAAAACTAGGGTTTTGAATACATGATCAACACTTTTTACAAGAGAACTGTGTTGAAAATAGGGTACCAAGGAAGTGTTTCTGAGGCTTTTATCCTTTTGGCCTAGGGAGACAGATTAATGACCCCTTCGTCTAAGTGATATTATGAGTTTATTATTATCAAGGAGCTAAGGTACTTTTTATGAGACTTGTTCTAGGTACTTTAAGTTATTAAAGTTGCATGTTTTAAAAGTCACTTTATGTGAAAAACATTAAGTACATTTTATATTAATAGAGGGACTTTTATATTCTAAAAGTAACTTTATGAGGAGAAAAAATTACCATGATACAAAACATTAAAAAGTACTAGAAGGCTCATTAATAGAAGGGGGACCGCATGAGGGAGGGGGTCAAGAGAGGGAATGATCTCCACCCTTGATCTAATGAGCTGAGATTTAATCTCAGCCATTAGACTAAGGGTTAGGGTTCTCGACACTAACTCACGAGAAGCTATTAAGGAGAGGAGAGATTGAGAGGAGGAAGAGAATTTGTGTGTGAAAACTTACAGCAGAGAACAAGGAACAATGCTACAGTAGATCAAAGTTCTTGGAGGCCGAGTTAGAGGCAAGAATAGAAGTCAATTATCAAGGAGAACAGTCAAGTAATTATCTGCTCACAGGTCGAGTTAGTTTCAGGTCTGAAACTCAGCAGAACCAGCGTACACACAGCTGGAAACCCTTCTTCAGTCAGCCACAACCAAACCCAAGTTTCTCAGGACTGTTCTGCACATTCCTCGGGACTGTTATGTGTGTTTTCGGGCCAGTTCTGAGTGTAGTCAGCGAGTTTCACAGGCCAATGTATTGAATGTGTTTCAGTTTGTGGTTAAGGAAGGAGACCATGCTGCAGGTGTGAGTATTTCCTGTGGTGCAAACTCAAGTTTCAGAACTGAACTTTGATTGTCCAGTGGTCTATTTCCAGCACTGAAGGAGCAGATAAAAGAGGCCGAAATTTATGCTGAAAGAGAGCAGACTGTGGGTGAAGAATATCAGTCCAGAATTCAGTGTAAAGAGAACCTCTGAGATGCTTCTTCAAGGAAAGAGATAAGTTGAATTTCTTGTTGTATTTAATGTCGTAAGAAATTTCTAAGAAGCAAATAAAATCTTCCTTGAAGACTGGTTTTCCCCTTGTGGGTTTTTCCAGGGACATTAGACCAAAAACATGTGTGTAAACTCATGTGTGTGTGCTTGCTTATTTCCTCTTTGAACAAAATACACAGGCTTCCAGAGGTTCTGAACAACATTAAGTGAAATATGGTAGCGCAGCTTTTGTTTCAAGTCAAATGCAAAAATTAATGTATATATCAGTCACATGTTTATGATGGGGTTTGGGCATTAAACCATGCAAAAAATTGAAACTGGGTTGGGCTACAGAAGGCATAATTTTCTACAAACTACTTATAGATGAAGGAACATAGAGGACGTCAAGCAGGAATTAATAGTTCAAAAGTTGAGGGTAAAAGTACGAAACACTAAGAATAATATTCGTTAGGCTTGGCAAGTTCAGAACATTACAAACAATTGTAGAAGCATTTGACTGTGTTAGGAATATGGGTTGCCGCCATGTATGTTGCTTCGTAGATTGCCCATTTCCTCACAACAGTGGATTTTCAACTACATGCCGAAGATGGTGAAATAGGTAGAGTGTTATGATGAGCAGATTAGGGGCATTTCTATAGAGCAGAGGTAAGTTAGGTATCACAAAATTGGTTACAGACCTGATTGAGAGGGATAGTAGTACTGGATGAGGGAGAGAATCATGGAGTTAACAATCTCTAATACCACTGTTAGAGGTAGCTTCAGAATTGGATGCATTTCATTAGACTTAGAACTATATTTAATGCAATAGATGAGTGACTCTTAGTTTCATCTTCGAAGAGGTTCACTTATCTTCTCATATTCCCATTGGTTCATATATCTAATATTTACAATTAATTACAATAACACAATAGTCCTATAGGATTATGTGTGCAACAAAAAGCTTAGAAATATTCCTTCTAAATACTTTCACACATATAGTTAAAGAGTACTTAGTAAAGCAAACTTAGCAAATACATAGAACAAATTCATACTTCTTTGGCTTCACCTTCCTTACAATGACATTGACTAATTCAAATGCTATTTCCCTATTGATTTTGCATGAATCATCACTCAAAATAGGAAAGTTCTACTTTATTCTTCACCAAACAAATGAAGAGAGTGACCTCTTTTATAGCAGAAAAGGGCTAAAAAAGCCATGGTACAATATAATGTGCTCAAAACGAGTAGTATCTTGATTCTCAACCAACTCCTAACTAACCCTTCCAGATGTGTGAGGTCAAAAAGTGCGCTTTCGTAGTTGCTATCCACTCCCACATCTGAAGCCTTGATTTGGTTAAACACATAGAGCACTTTGCCCTTATGATCAATAAATCTCATGTATGAGGGTCAAAACATTAGTGCCCCTTCTAGAAGCTCATATATGCGTACTAATCCACTCTCATTGTACGGGAGAAGACAGGGGAGGTGCTCTCTCTTCTAGAAGCATCTAAATCTCATGCATGTTGACTTGGTCAAATAAATTGACGTGCTTATAGAAGCATCTAGAGACATGTGACGAGAGAGAAAATGGGGCCTAGTAATGTTCGTGCATGTATAAGTGACATACTCTGTCAATAATACATTAATGAAGTCTCTATGTTTGAACATAGGTTCAAGAAGGGGGATGTCCGTCACATGTGCTAGATAACCAAAGTACAATGTGAAAATACTGCATATGATGGCAGATGTTGATATGGACACTATGATGTTGTGTCGCTCAATCTGTCATGGACCCCAAGGCAAATATACAGACACTATGATGTTGTGTCGCTCAATCTGTCATGGATCCCAAGGCAAATATACAGATTCCATGGCACAGTGAATGAACTAGAACGTGTGGTGCCCAACCTATAATGATGAATCAAGACCTTAACATGTTGTTAGGCACAGAAATAGAGAGTATTCCCTTTGACATTAATTATGTAAGCTAATTTTGTCAAATTAGTTAAGTAAACCATGGTGGTACGACCTCATTCTAATTACATGTGTCTTTTACCTAGGACATAAGGTATTTCTGAGGTCACTTGCTTAGAATTAGGTAAAAGGTGATGTAATTTATGGAAGAGGACAAGGAAAACCTTATGAGAGAACCTTGAAAGTCATAAGAACCTTGTTTTAGTTCTACTTTGGGTCCAACTAGTCCTTTTTGGGTTAGGACTAAGAGTCTTCAATTTATCTTTCGCAAACCTTTGAGAGGGAGCCTTCTTTCTTTAATTCTATGACTTTGACACCTATTTTTCACCCCTTTTTATTATTTTTCTTTTATTTTCGAGATCTTTTCTCTTTAGATAGTCATTGTCCACTAGGATTTTAAGGGGTGGACTTTTTAGTTGAACTACTATAGTTATTTCCCTTATTATTTCTTTTGCTTTTAACAACTTAGGCTTTTTTAGGCTTTGTTTAACCTAGGTTTGCCTTGATTTCTTCACCAGACCATTTTGGTTGACATTTGATAGGCTATTTGCAAGCGGGGAATGTAATTTTTATATGGATGAGATGAAAATGCAAGGGAATTGGTGGGACATGTTAAGCATGCATATGATATGGGTATGCTATCTACCTTGATTCATTGTAGTACCTATTGGTCCAAGTTACAACACATTTATGATAGACGAGGTAAAAAGGATAACATCTAAATGTTAAAGTTCATAATATCCTATCCAATATATAGCACATTCACAAACAAGATAAAATCTATCAACACCATTTCTAATCTTGGAAAAGCCACACATGGAATCATACCAATTGAAGAAAGTTATCATGAAGTAATATTTTCTAGCACATATGTGACAAAATGTATAGGGCATATAAGCTGTTATGCTACTGTGGTTCAATCTGATGCGCATATGTTTTTTGTTGGAATGTCGTAGAGAAGCAAACCTGTATCTGAGAAGATGGAGGAGCAACCTTGTCAATGCAGCAACATCACACTCCGATTAGTGCGTCTCTGAAGGCAGTTACCCTAAAAAGGCGACACAGCCCATCCAAAAATTGTGACTTTATGTGGTTCAAATCTCATTCGTTTTTCATGTTGTTCTGCACCTGGCCACTGGTTATAGTTTTCACTGCAAGGAGAGTTTCTATGCTTTTCTGTGGGAAAGTTAGCAAAGATGTATTGGATTGATTCTATGAAGTCTCAATTAATGGTCCAGTTCTGCATAAAATTTGAAGAGAGTTCTTCCTAAAAAAGAGTTTGGGGCAGCCTATAAGAACAACGAATGAGTGAATGAATGTTGCTTACATAAGCATGTAAACACAAAGACTGTTATTTTTAGAATCTTAAATCACCATTTATGTTGAAAATTGTTAATTTTTCCCTTCTTCCTTGGTGCAGCAGATAAGTATATTGGGTTTTGGAACAGATGCTCAAAAAAATTCATATGTGCTCAATGAATTGAAGAAATTTAAATTCAGACTAAAAAGGAAAATGTCAAACCACTTTTTGTATTTAGAACCTTTATTTTATTCTATACTGCTGTTAGCGTATTAAAAAATGGCACTGTATTCTCGTTAAAGCTGTATGGACAATCCCTCTGTTGGATTTGGTATATTGCATTTCTAACGAAAGGTTACCTTGAGCCAGATGTAAGAATTTATACTCTTAATTTCAGGGTTCTACAGTCCATTCTGTAGGTTACCATGTAATTAATATATTCTATTCCTTTGTTTTATGAGCTTTATGTGATGGCTTGTGAGTTTAAAATGTTTGATTTGAAAAGATATCCTGGTAGAATTCTTAAATCTTAATGTTGAAGTAACTGTGCTGCCTTTTTTCTTTGATTTTCTCTGGACTAAGAAAATGAGATTTGCTTTTAATTCCTTAGCTTTAATTAGATGTTGAAGATGGACACACTTTACATTTGGTGGTTCGGCAACCTGTTCCACCTTCAACTTCATCTTCTACAGCAGGGCCAAGTGGAAGTGAGGGAACTTCTGAACAACAAGGTTTGGAAATCTGCTTGCCAGTTTTTTTGGACTAATTTAACTATTGCTTGAAATATTTCCTACCCATTTTGTGCCAGCTCAAATTGTGGATAAACTTGTGAAGTTTCATTTATGCTGCTTTTTGGTGAGAGATGGTTTACATTCCTAATTGCTTAGCGATGGGTTTACTTTAATTTAGTATGCCTCTTCAGTATTTATTTGAGTATAAATAGAAAAGTTTCGAAGAACTAAGTAAGAGAATTTCGATACTAAGTAAGAGAAGGCCAACCTGGCCTGCAGAAAAAAGATAGGTAAGATAATATTGGACTTGGCAGTATGATATGCTATACTTCTTCAAACCAGATTGTTGATACAAGTGCTGTCATTGGTTTTTATTTCCTTGCTTTCTTATGCATTTTTGTTCCTATGTGTTTGACTTAAATCGACAAAAGTGCCTCCCTTGGTTTATGATAATGTGATATCCCAAGAGAATTTTTGCCCCTAGTGTTTCAAGAACACGAGATAAATTGTACTAATTTAACAATATTTCTTTCAATTGCAGCCAGAGATGATACAGAGTGCACAATAATATTAGCAAGTAGTAAATTTCACAAGATGCGAATAGCTCATATTAGATTTCAATTAACTACTAGTGCTATCACACTAGGAGACCTGGTTGTATAGCATCCGTCAATTCATAACAGTAGCATTCCTTTATTATGTACACCAGCAGTTTATATACGGTTACAACATCAGTCAAGTACTTCTAGCAACATATCTGGCTCATTAGCTAACTTACATAATTATTTGTATCCCAAGAGACGCCTTAACAGTGACCTCTACAAACTCTGATATTCCAGTGATCCCCTAACAGGCCTTACTGTCTTTACTGTTGCCTTTTGCTGCACATCCAGCTGCTGCAAACCCTTGTCGCTGGTGCCAATCTGGAACCCTATTATTCCACCGAACCTCGTGGAACGAACAAAGTTCGTACCTCAAGTCAAGTACTCCAGAAGACTTGGAATATGAAAATATCCATTGAGATACAAATATTATTGTATAAAAATGTATGAAGAATGATGATACAATTGAGAGTGAGGACGCAGGAGCCTGCTTATATACTACGCAGGTGCCTCTTCTTGGAAGGTCATGTCTCATTGAGACATGCCTTTTCATTATTAACTATTAGCTAATTAATCATTATTTATTGTTTACATTTTTTATACTATTTTATTCATAACATTGCCTTCCTCCTCAAAAAGCTTTATCCTTGAAGCTTGTTGATGAAAGGGCTTGATCTCTTTTTCTGCTACGAATGTCTTTTGCTTGATCTCTTTTTTTGCTACGAATGTCTTCTCGTCTCAGGACAAGCATCTTTGTCGATACAAGTTGATATGATCCTCTAAGTGACAAATAAAACTGTCGTACTAAGAAGGGATTAGACCATCCTAGATCAATCTTTTGTGGAATCTTGCGGTGACTGGAAACTTGTGAAGAATTGTTATCACATGAGTGGATTGCACTGACATTAATATTCGGAACATCAGTTTGTTGTTTCTGTTCTAAATACGTAGCTCTGATACCAAATGGAACGAACAAAGTTCGTACCTCAAGTCAAATACTCCAAAAGACTTCGAATATGAAAATATCCATTGAGAATACAAATATTATTATATAAAAATGTATGAAGAATGATGATACAATTGAGAGTGAGGGGCTTGCTTATATACTTGGGCAGGTGCCTCTTCATGGAAGGTCATGTCTCATTTAGACATGCCTCTTCATTATTAACTATTAACTAATTAATCATTATTTATTGTTTACATTATTTATGTTATTCTATTCATAACACCTTGCTGCTCAATGCTACAACTTGAATCGTTCTCAGTATTGGGTCGTCATCAAACAAGGCCTTAGGGGGTGGGTTGCGGTCCCCTCCTAGAATTTTCCATTGCTACAGTTGGTCCCACATAACTCTCTTTGTTGTCCAATTCTGCCTTCAAACCCTTGTGTTGTCATAGATTACCTGCTTTAAAAGGGGCTGCTGTCACAACTAAGCATTTGTCCTTCAATGATCCAATGTACAAGAATCTACCCTTGATGTAGCCATTGGCTGGGGACTTGAGTTTCGGTTTGCTTGGGTGTTGATAGACACTTGCTCCTCCTGTGGTTGTCTCCACAATTAAATGTTGCCCCAGGGTAATCCTTCATTTCCCTAACCAAGCCATAGAACCACATAAGTATCCTTTCTCAAAAAACCTTGATTTGCCACAGACAGATAAGATGCCTTACAATGTCTCCTCAAGTCAATTGATCCACAAAGATTTCCTTGGTTGCCAAAAACCAGGTGAAAATGCCTCAAAAAATTATGTCAAACAATTTAAAGAAAGAGAGGGGATTGTCTAGGGTGAAATCTTTCACCACCGAAACCAATCAAAGGAAAAAATGGTTTTAAAACCCTGAGAGTGTCAACACACAAAACATAAATGTCCAATCAACCATGATGAGAATAATGATTCTACTCTCTCTTAGTTATAGAATCTCTTTGGGGGTTTATTATCCTTATTTTAATTTGAGGGTTTACAAGTTCCTCCCCAATTTTGGCTTCCTTAAGAGGTTTTTCCATAATTACCCCAATTTACCTAATTTTGCCCCAAAAGCATTGGATAATGGGTTCCTCCTTTATCATTGAATATAACCAATGAGGTTGGATAGACTACTTCATCCTCCCTTGGGAAATAATTAGTAGGGGACATTACAGATACCTAGGGTCACTGAAGGTCAAACCATACAACTTTGACATTTAATAGAGGCTGATAATGTTGATTTTTGGGTAGCATCAGATGTGCTCTAGCTCCAAAACTTTGTGGAGGGGCTAGAACACATGAGATCTCCAAGATCCATAAATCGTTTGGAGAAATTCCAACTGGAGCTTAAGTTATTCAAATAATTAATTATTTAAAATGGAGCTTAAGATAATACTTAGGTAAATAAAATAATTAAAGTGAATTAATTTAAACATGTGGGTGAGAATGTTCTAAGTGACGAGGATCAAGTCTTTTCTAATCTTAGTCGTCGAATAAAGATTAGATCACATGCGTTGATTCATCAACAAGAAAAGTATTAAAGGAAGGCTTGGGGTTAGTTGGAAAAAACACACAGTGAGTCTAAGAGATATAATTCTTCTGACGAAGCTGCTTGGACGAAGATCAAATCTGAGTGATTCCGAGAAGTAGTGAGGAGCAGATGTAGTAATTGGTCGAAGGACCAAGAGTACATAGCAGAGCAAGTGTAGCAGAAGCAACAAAGTGACCAACGCAACTGCCAGGAGCGATGACGCAGAGCTCAGAGAGGGTGATGCAGGCCCACGCAGGGGCTGCATAGTGGTTCCGAGAGATAGTCCAGACTTAGCTGGAGACTTGGGTTTCTGAGTCGGGAGGGCTGAAACTCAGTTTTTGAGAGGCAGATCAACGCAGAGAAGGGGTTACGCGGTCCTCAACTAAACCCATGCAGGCCTACACATCTACTACGCAGAGGCAGCTGGGGCATCACCAGTTTCTGATCCGGATCAGCCGGGACTTGCAGTGTGAGGTAAAGCTCACGATTTATTTGTGTCTGCCGAGGTTTTTATCTGTTGGGTGAATTGGATTTTGACTCCCTAGATGTACTTAGAATACTGTTGCTTAATAACATAAGCCCTCAGATTTGCTTCATTGGTTTTTTCGCATTGGGTTTTTCCGGGGACATTTGTCCAAAAAATATGTGTGTTCTTTGTTTGAATGCTTTACTTATTTTTCAGTACTTGATCTGTATAATTGTGTAGGTTGCAGTGTATTTGCATTAGTATTTTTACTGAATATTCAGAAAAATAACTTGTAATTTAATCAGACAAGTATGTAATGCAAATCAGATTTACTACAGTAGGATTTCTGGTTTAGATTCAAAAAAATTTCACAGATAAGAGGGGGAGTGTTCACATTTGTATTGGAAAGTGTTCCTTGTATTTGTACCTTCACTAATTATCAATGAATGTTATTAGTACCAAACTGTTGATCGAACCGGAAGACCCCCCAAACTGGTAACTAGCTAGACTGGACCAAAATTAGTAAGAAAACTGGACCAAAAAATACATAAAATATTCAAATTTTAAAGAAAACATATATATTCACATGCATCCATATGAGTCCATGCCATTTATATGCAAATATGTAGGAGTTTATCTATATAGCATGTAAGGGTGCATATAACCAAAATATCACTGAGTGCAATCTGTCTCTAAACCAAAAATACATCAAAAAACAGGCTTTAGATGGCCTTCACCATCCCAAAAAAATATGTTACAACAAATACGTACATTTCATCAAAATCTTTGCCTTTATTGGGATCTTCGTCATCAATATCACCCTCTAAGCATTAAAAGAAGATAGAAAAAGCTTATCATGTTAAGTCAATTTTTTGTCTGGATGATTGTTACACTTTTAATAGGGTCATTTAGAAGAGTTAAACAATAAATGCCACTAACATCAAGGTACATAGAGAATTTCCTGCTCTTGATTAAATGTTAGTTCCATACCCTCGTACATGACAAAATCCAATGGAAATGTTGCAATCACCCCAAGTCTTGACTCCCGAAATCCTAAAAGCTATTAAGTTTGTTGGATTTTGGGTGGGATCTAAAATTCCACTTTCTTTATATGAAATCCAGTGAGGTTGGAATGTCTGTCAAGCATCCTAAAACAATTAACAGTAATGTTAAAAATTTAAGTTAAAGGATCACATTTTCATGCATTAAGAATTTAACATTACCATTAATTTTATAGCAATAATAGGGCTCTAGGCTTGAATATTAGGCTACCCTACTCAAAAAAATATTATTTTTTAAAACAATGTGTTTGGAATGTCCTTGGTTGCATTGTACTGAATTGGCTAGTTTCTTACAAAACTGGTTGGTTTGATTAAAAAAGGGTGGTTTGGTACCGAACCAACCTTTTCTTGTTCCACGCCTCTAACTAGACCAATTTGGGGGTCAAGGAGGTCAGATTGGCCAGTTCTACTGGTTCTAGTTTGGTTCTGATAACACTACTATCAACAACTAGTGGTGGTGTGGAGTGCAGAAAATCCATCAATCTTCCTCTTTGATGTAGGTGTATCATTGAGTGTAGGGATCGAGGGATAAATTTGAAGGGATTCATAAAAGGGTAAGTAGATGAGGCATCATAACTAGGGTTTCTTCCTCCACTTTCTTTAATGGGGTTCTTCCCACATCTCATCTTTCATCTCTTTTAATGTGGCCTTATCTGCAGGACCAACATCAACAAAAGCATGCATCTGTGTGTTTATATCACTCGAGACGTTTAGACATTTTGTTTAATTTGACCATGTACCAGAAAAATGGCGTTTCAGCTAGTGTATGCCCTTTTTCCCTTTTGACGAGGGTTGCATACATATTTCCCATCAACCATTTGACTATGGTTCCATGTTGGGTCTTGAACATCATGAAGCTAGGGCAATGCCTCAAAAAATGAAAATAAGTTGGCAAACAAAAAGATACCCTTATTTGATAGAGAAAATCAGTAAGTGTTTGATTTCTTTTTTCTTCAAACGTACTTTCAAATGGGCATAATTATTTGGTCTGAAGATCCACCAACAAGCCACCTGAGCCAACCATTGTGTGCCCTCGCCCATCTGTTATGATCGTATGTTCGAAGGTGGGTATTCCAACCTCAAGGGTATGGCTTTCATTTTGTAGTTGGGTATTTTTGCTTACTTATCATGGACACTTTTGGGCATGGATTACTGGGGGCATTCGGTGGAAAGAATGGCCTTGGTTTGTACTCTTGTCTCCTTATCCAACTTGGTGGTTAATCTAGTATCTTAGTCATGTCGGATCTCCTTTAGTGGCTACTAGATTTAGGGGTGGCATTACATGGGAAACCCTGAATTTGGTTGCGTTTTCCCGCTTCTCGACACCACATACATCACCCCTCTACACTCATTATAACTCCTTTTCACATATTTCCTATCCGGATCCACATTTGTCCATTGGGTCCACAAGGAGTTAGCCTACCCCTCCCCTTGTCCACTCTTCGAGTCGGGCTTGGAATGATGCCCCAAAGGTTGATGCAGCTAAAAGCATAATTTGGCTACTTACAAGCATGAGCTCTACCCTTATCATTATGACCATCACCTTGGTTCCTAGGGCCCCTATATTGGCCCCCTGCATCTCTAAGGAACCCATGATTGTCCTAACCCCTGGTGGGCGATGAACTACCCTACCTTAAGGGGGTATTCATTGCTATAACATTCACATCATGCTCTCATCCCCTGGAGCCCTGAGCAGTTATTAAAGAAAATCAATAAAAGGCAAAAGGCATATGAAGAAGGGTGGAAAAGAAAAGGTTGGGGTAACTCATGTACCACGATTGCTTCCGCCTACATCTATACACCCAAGTGTGGTCTTCCCTCATCATAGCTACCATTGTACCATGGCATGTGGCTTGGAGCCTTCCCCTGATGCTCCACTCTGTTCCATCATTATATCACATGACACCTTCCATATGACGGATGTACGATGGACTTGTCACTCCCTTAGAGGTTGAAACCACTTAATAGGGTTCTTGATTAACCTCCTTTTGAACTTGTAGACACTTGTATACTCTAAAGCCCATTATGGAAGGGCATGCCACTATGAAGTGCCCACTTTGTTCCATTCCTTGTAAGCTCATTTGCTTAATTACACTAATGATTTGTTGTATTGGAAGGTGAGGATGTGAAATTTTCAAGCTGAAATACTACTATAGTGATTGATTTATTTCACCTACTTATTTATGATAAGTTATTTAGAGAAACTTTCAGTAAATTCTGAAATAAACACAACTGCAGTATTCACTTAATCATAAGCAGAAAATCAAATAGAATACATATAACGCAATAGAAACAATCACATGAACACAATTATTTTTGGACAATTGTCCTTGGAAAAACCCAATGCGGGAAAACCAGTGCAACAGATGAGGGTTTGTATTATTCATCAACAGTGCAAATCATTTACAGAAATTTGACGAGCAGATGTCTAGAATACACTTGAGATAATTTTTTCGAACCCTTCAGAAGAATTTCTGACACACAGGAGGCACCCTTTCTCCCTTTGCATCACTCTGCTTGGTCTTCTACGCTGTCACTATGGTGGACTGCGTCACTCTGCGTGGAGGACCAATGCTGCTGCTCAGCGCTGTCCCCTCTGTGTCCTCCTCTTGCTTTCTTCCTCTCCTGACTCCCCCATCCTCCTTCTGCCTCTGCAACTTTGCCTCTACAACCTCTCCCTCTGAAATCGAATTCTATTGCTTCATAATCGATTTCCTTCAGTTACTGTGTGTGCCCGAATTGCTTTCCAAATGACCCTCATGCCTTCTCTTATAATTTTCTCGTTGATGAATCAACGGCCCAAATTAGATCTCTAATCAATGGTTGAGATTAAAACATGACTTGATCTTCGTTTTCTAGAAGATTCACACTCTGCTTTAATAATACCCTTTAATTATTTAATTTATCTAAGTTTAGACATAGGGATCACTTTAAAATAATTAATTATTTTAATAAAGCATGAACCAAGTGGAATTTCCATAAACGGTTTCTAGGTTCTTTGGAATACAAATGTCCAAGCCTCCTCCCAAAATATGAGTCTTGGAACACTTTCAAATGCTACAAAATCAACACTCCCTCTTAGCGAGGAATGTGTTCAAGCAAAATACCAATTGCATTTGCTTTGACCTGAAGCATCCCCTGCGCTGTTGATGTCTTGGCTACTGCCCCTCATCTTTGCGATGTTGCCCTCTGTACTGCTGTCCGTGACACCATCTCTGCCACTACCTCATCCGTACTGCAGCTCCCTCTGAATCTCAAGTCCACCCATTCCTTTACTGGAAAGGGTTCTTGACCATCCTGAACTTTTCCCTGAAATAAGTAAACTTAATCTTACCCAGAGCTTTCGTGAGGATATCTGCCACCTGTTCCCCCTGTAGGAATGTACTTCAACTGTACAACTCTTTGTTGGGCATAGTCTCTGATGAAGTGGCACCTAATGTCAATGTGCTTCGATCGATCATGAAACAAAAGATTCTCAAAGAGCTTGATGCAACTATGATTATCACACAAAATTCTAGTCGGTTCCATCCTATTCTTGAGCAATTTCATGAGTAACTTAAGAAGCCATATGGCCTCACACGAAGCTGTGCTAGCTGCCATATATTCAGCCTCGGTTGAGCTCAGTGCCACAAATTTCTGTTTCCTATTGCACCAGGAAGTCATTCCTGATCTGAGACTGAAACAATACCCACTAGTACTTTTCCAATCTACTGGGCTTCCATCCGAGTCTGCATCAGTGAACCCACTCAATTGGATTTCATTGCCCTTGGTGTACTTCAATCTAAACTCGACTATCCCCTTCAAGTATCTGAGAACATGTTTGGCTGCTGCCCAGTGAGCCCTCCTTGGTTCTACCATGAACTGACTGAGGGTATTCACGGCATAACAGATGTTTGGTCTAGTGTTGACCTAGTACATCAATGATCTTATGAGCTGCCTATACAAGGTAGGGTCATCATCCTCGGACTTGTTGATCTTCTTCTAGTTTCTGATCATTGGCATAGCCATGGGTCTACAATCCTCCATCTGAAATCTCTTCAGGATCTCTGTAGTATATTTTCCTTGCCCAAGAAAGATTTCTCCCTTCTGCTGCCAAACCTCCAAACCAAGAAAATAGTGCATCTACCCTAAATCCTTCGTATTGAATTCTGTAGCTATATTTTCCTTGCAGTCTTTGATGAGCTTAGATGATCCAGTCAAGAACAGATCATCTACATATAATACCAGAATTAGTGGCTCATCCCCTACACTTAGATAGTAGAGGTTGGGATCCGCATCACCCTTGACAAATCCCATCTTCTGCAGGTAGCTATCAATTCGCCCATACCATGCTCTAGGGGCTTGCTTCAGTCTGTACAAGGCTTTCTTAAGCCTGCACACATGAGTCTTTTTCTCATGCGTCTCAAAGCCCTCTGGCTGTTCTATGTACACTTCCTCTTCTATCACCCCATTCAAGAACACTGTCTTGACATCCATCTGGTGAATTTCCCATCCCATTTGTGCTGCAAGAGAGATGCCAGATCTGATTGAAGTGTACCGAGCTATAGGGGCAAAGGTTTCTTCATAATCGATTTCTTCTTTCTGTGCATACCCTTTAGCCACAAACCTGGCTTTGAATTTCTCTATGCTGCCATCTGCAACATACTTGATCTTGTAGATCCACCCCGATCCTACTACTGATCCGTTCTGAGGGCTAGGGACTACTTTCCATACATCATTTGTCATGATGGAGCTATACTCCTCCACCATAGCATCAACCCACACCTGATGTTGAGCTGCCTCTTGAAAACTAGAGGGTTCTCCAACCTGTGCTACCAGTGCCTGGTACTTGTTTGGCTGCCTGTGTTCCCTCTTCTCATTTCTAGGGGCTCCAGTAAATTCCTCTGCATCCCTCACAGCCTGTTGGAGTTCTTTGCTCGTCCTTCCACTAGTGGTGGGTGGATTCACATGCTCTCCTTCTTGCACTTCCTCGGAAGAACTTTCCTCAGGATCCTTGTGCCGTGGAGAGGCATTAGAGTCATCTTTTGTAGGCCATTGTGGCTGAACTAGCGGATCCTCCTTAGACTGCGTAGCTGTAGACATCTCTCGGGATCTCCTGAAGGCTCTCTCCTCCATGAATTTCACGTCCTGTCTTACTACGATCTTCCTACTCTCGGGAATATAGATGCGATATGCCTTCGCATTTTCGCTATATCCCACAAGGTATCATTTCTTTGCAGTCTGATCTAACTTCTTCCCCTTCCCATCGGGTATATGGCAATACACTATACTGCCAAATATCCTGAAGTGGCTCACCTTAGGCTTGTTGCCAGTGAACACACTCTCAGGAGTAACCTTACCCAATGCTCCATGAGGTATCCTGTTCTGCACATACATTGCTGTATTGCAAGCTTCAACCCACAGAAATTTGGGCATGTCTTGATCATTGCCCTAGTACATGCAATACATTGGTGGCCCGAAGCTTGTTACTAGCTTCTGTTTGAAATATTATGGTTCCTCTTCCAATAGGGGTACACTTAGCCTTCTTTCCCATCGTGATTTGAAAATTCATGTGGTCCTCCCGGTAGCTCGAGAAGAATTCTCGAACTCTTGTCATGTGAGCTGATGCTCCACTGTCATTATACTAGACCCCTGGAGAGGCCATGCTTGACACACAAGCAAAATCCTCTTCTAGTCTGGAAACCAGAACTGAAACGTCATGATCCCTCTGTTCCACCATGCGTTATGGAGGATTGCGTGAACCCTTCCGATCTGAAGCTGCTTCATTGTCAAACCTTTGTTCCATTGCAGAACCTCCTCTTCTATTTCTTGTCTTTTTCTCTGATACCATGTGAAATTTTCAAGCTGAAATACTACTGCAATGATTGATTTATTTCGCCTACTTATATATGATAAGTTATTTACAAAAACTTTCAATAAATTATGAAATAAACACAATTGCAATATTCACTTAATCATAAGCAGAAAATCAAATAGAACGCATATAATGCAATAGAAACAATCACATGAACATAGTTATTTTTGGACAATTGTCCCCGGAAAAACCCAATGCGGGAAAATCGATGCAGTAGATGAGGGTTTATATTATTCTTCAGTACTGTAAATCATTTACAGAAATTTGATGAGCAGATGTCTAGAATACACCTGAGATAATTTTTCCGAACCCTTCGAAAGAATTTCTGACACATGGGAGGCACCCTTTCTCCCTCTGCGTCACTCTGCATGGTCTTTTGTGCAGTGACTGTGTTGGACTGCATCACTCTGCGTGGAGGACCAGTGCTGCCACTCAACGCTGTCCCCTTTGCGTCCTCCTCCTGCCTTCTTCTTCCTCTGCTAACTCCCCCTTCCTCCTTTTGCCTCTACAACTCCGTCTCTACAACCTCTCCCTTTGAAATCAAATTCTATTCCTTTAGAATCGATTTCCTTCGGGTGCTGAGTGTGTGCCTGACTTGCTTTCCAAATGACCCTCAAGCCTTCTCTTATAATCTTCTCGTTGATGAATCAACGGCCCAGATTAGATCTCTAATCAATGGCTGAGATTAAAACATGACTTGATCTTCGTTTTCTAGAAGGTTCACACTCTGCTTTATTAATATCCTTTAATAATCTAATTTCCCTAAGTTTAGACTTAGGGATCACTTTAAAATAATTCATTATTTTAATAAAGCATGAACCGAGTGGAATTTCCACAAGTGGTTTATGGGTTCTCTTGAATATGGATCTCCAAGCCTCCTCCCAAAATATGAGACTTGGAACACTTTCCAATGCTACAAAATCAACAGAGGAGACACATTGGATCTTATGCGAGATTGCAAATTGGTCTTCATCTCGGGGTTTGGTCTCCCTATATGGTCCAAGCCCTCTAGAGGGTCATATTGGCATTTATAGGGTGTGCGTTGAGAGCCATGGGCCTCCACTATAGTAGAGAGCAGATACCATGGGATCCTTCAGCACCATTCATTGCTCGCTTGTGTCCCACTTATTTGATGATGATTATGCACCTGGACCACCTTGCCTAGCCGGCTACACTCTTGCACCACACACTTGGCAGTTGATACAGGGCCCAGATGTGGTTGTCACAAAGGGAGGGCTTGCATCATTGTTCCAACCCTCTGCAGCTAGGATACATGTTCGTTTGATTCAGTTGGAGACCCATGAGGATGATTTTGTGCCCCCACAACCACTTCGGAGCACCACAGATTTTTTTCTTGGAGATCAAGGGGCCACCCTCATCACTATTATTGGAGCCCTTCTACTTATCTTGGCACATGAGGAACTTCATTTGGCCTTCCAACGACCCTTTTAGCTATCTTTCTATCATTTCTACCCTCTTGAGAGGCTAGTTAGTCTTATTATGGAGCTATTTGGTGGGGGGCTTGTCACCAAAAGTATTGTTAGTTTGCGCATTGTTTTATTTTAGGGGCATTATTAGGCTAAATTAGGCTAGTTGAATCCCTTAGAGGATTGTATAAATAGAAAAAGGAATTATCTCTCATTCATCTTCACTTGGATTGGAATCTCTTTGGAGAAAAGAACTCAGACCTGCTATTGTTGGATGAATTGGATGTTAATTAATGCATTTTGATGTTTGGAAGATTACTATCTTATCTTGGAGCTTCATTATTGCAAATCAAATGGATGGATATAATCCTTTTGTCATGTAAGTGCTTTCTTATAGTGAAATTTTTTCATGTTTTATGTCTTATGTATGGAATGCTATGCTTGGATTATGTTTGTGCCCTATTTATTGATGCGAAATTCATAAACACGCATAATCTTGGCCCGTTCTATATATTACTCATCTTGGCAAGAAGATTGAACTATTCTTAGGGGTGGGTTAATACGTTTCACCTTGAAAATCCATTAATATGTTTAAAGGTGTATAAATTTCTCTTGTAACCTAGTTGCTGCATCTCTAGGGCATGCGAGTTGCAGTTTGATTCCTTGAAAGAGAAAAAATCCTAAATCAATTTAACTTTGTCTCGATTCTCCACAATTGGCTAAGCACTGGTCGCAATCCTTGGTGATCACTCTAAAATTTTCCCTTTCCAAAATTGTTCTGCCCTAATCCTAAACGGCCTAGCTAGGGCATCAAACAATTTCCTCTTTAGCCATCCTTTGAGGTGCGAGTTGGTAGAGGATTGCATTGGTGTCTTCTCTCCTTGCCCTCCAATTTTGAAGACAATCCCACGATTGGTTTTAGAGAAAAATCAAGCCCTAGTCTCAAAACTATTTTGGTCTAGGTCTCCTTAGGTTAGCGACATCCCTAAAGGTCTATTGTCCTTGAAAACCCAAAGGAAGTTAATCTCTCTTGACGCTTTCCTCTCATCCTTGCTTGACCTAGTCCTATTGCTGATGTTCACCATAAACCCTAGGCCTTGCTTGGGTCTTCAAGGTCTCTCTTGTCGTCCTAACCTTTCATATGCCCGTTACCTCACAAGACCTTAAGTGAGGTCTTTCTTATCCCAAAGGGCCTTAGGTTTAGGACACCCTTTGTTAAGGAATACCTCTAATCCCTAGGCCTAAGCCTCCCTTGAGCTTTTCTTAGAGAACCCCTCACCTTGCTTCTAAAGCAAGCAAGCCTATTATTTGAGTCTTTCTTGCGAATGGGCTCGAGCAATCACATTACATCCTATCATTGACTTATCCTTCCTTGTGATTTCCTCTATACTGGGATGACTCCCATCGGTGGAAGTCCGTAAAGAGCAAGGGACATCGACTGAGGTGACATTGGGTCCTTGTCCCATTGTTGCCACTTGGTCTAGTAGTTTCCCCTTTGGAACCCCTCCTAGGACCCCTTCTAGATTGAGCAGTAGCGCACACCATACAACGACACTAGCCATTGAGAGAGGGATTTTCTCAAGTGAGAAGTGTGATACCCATGTGTGTCGGGTTCAAGGAAGGTATAAGGGTGCAACATAGGAGATCTAGATCAGCCAAGGAGATTATGGAAAGATCTAGGGCATGATCTACTGGATTAGATCCAGGGTATGTTGTAACTATACTTTCTTTAGTTAGGCCATTATCACAAGACAAGTGCCCAAGTAGATTTTGAGTTATTAACAAAGAACTGTTGAATGGATAAAATATGTTTGTGTTACTTGTGATTGAGGTTGGTGTAATTTTTTCTTTCGCTAAATGTGTTAAGAACTTTGTCGTGCCTCTATTTAGTAAGTTCTACAATTTGCTAGGCTAATAATGTGTCGGGCACTAGTTTCAATGGAAATTTAATAGTGAGGTAAACATTGAAAAAGATCCTCTATGTGGGGAGGGCGAAATCAATCTTCTCTTAGCTCGGAGGGCCTTGAGTGACTAAGTTGAAGAAATGAGGGAAAAGTGTGGAGTTTAGGCCCATCCATGCACATAAAAGGGTGAGGTCCTTCAGATCTTAAGTGTTGTGAAGGAAAGAGGTGCCTACCTATAGGGGATGTGATGGGGCCACAGGAGGGGAGAGTGCACACACTCTATGATTAAGCTCTCTTGTTCAACAATGACATTCATTTTTAATCTTTCTTGTACCACCCCTTCATCCATGGTGAGTAGTAGAGTCTATTACCTTTTTCGGACCACGTCAATAGAAAAATTAAGTGTTTAGTGATGCATTTTTATCTTCTATTTAAAAAGGGTTTACTGTGATCTCATTTTTTCTTGCAACATTTTTATGTTGGAGATCTGTATTTGGTGCATGTGGGAGTCCACAGTTCTTTTTATCAAGTGTGTTTTCCTACTTTTTCGTTTTAGAAACCAATTGTTGGGGGTCTATTACCTTTGAATGGAGTTGTTTATTTTTGTTCCCCAGAAATTCCATCCTCTGTAACAATAGTTTGGCCTTGTATGTCCAATATGAGAAGTCACGCTCCATGGTGATATGAGTGGGGCTATAGATTTGTGCTTTGCTACTATTACAATTGCTAAGGGTCTAGTCCTATGTCTCGACTGTTAATTCATCCTCAAAAAACAATAATGGTGGGAAGTCCTCCATTGAAGTCTTCAATTTTTGCAAAAATCAGACCTTTTCCATTGTTTTTTAAGATAACGCTCACTACTTCTATGCCCATTCCTGAGATCAGCTTTGATTTGCAAGTATGCAAAACAAAACAAGATGGTTCTTGTTGGTGGTTCCTTAGGAAGTCAATCTTGTGTGTGGTGGTGGCTTTGATCTATGGTAGAAAATGAAATGGGTTTGGGCAATCGAATCATAAATGTGTTGAGGTCAAAGTTGGGAGAGATGCGACGGGTTGAAGTTGGGAAAATAGGGTCTTGTCGGGAGCTAAGACGGGGACTCAGTGAGGGCTCTAAAATGAGAGAGAAATTCTTTAAAAAATTCGAGCCACAACCAAAATAGTAAGAGTGTGTAATGTGCATAAATATTCTAATAGATTAGTATTACATAATAATTGCAACAATAATAATTATTAACTAAAGGTCATAATCCTTCAACCTTGTGGCAAGTGAATGAAACTTATAGTATCATGAGAGATTTTGTAGCTCATTATTTTCATTATTACAAATATATATTTTATCCTACATGGATCTTTCCCCTCCTGTATTTGGATTGGATGTTTATATGTATATTCATAACAATTGTATCAGAGATGATTTTGGGTCAATATTCATGGGATCACACCATTGGCTTGTGATCATTTTTTGTTCTCAGGAGAGAATGGGCTTGTGGGAATTTTTTTATCCAAACACAATCAATGATCACTCTCATTGCATAAAAATTGAAGAAGAAATTATAAGTGTCATAGAAGAATCAATTAGCATCACAGTCATAATCAAACTTGTTTGGACATAATTAGGTAAAGAAAATTATCAAGACTAGACATAAGAACTAGATCATCCACAAAACTTACAGAGACTAATCCATCTACACTAGTATTGCAATTGTTGTTGCAATATTCTATGCATCTCCCCATTGTCATTGTTATTAGAGGCACAAGATACATAATCATATTAGGAATGACTTGCTAGAAGATAATAAATTATTAATAGGAAATTAGGCTTGCTATTCTGGGTACCTTTTTTCTATCAAAATAACCAGTGGAAATCATCACATTGGTGTAAAAGCTATAAATCTTCAAAAAGAAACTATAGTTGTCATTTGAGGTTGGGAAGCATGACATTCTAATTTAACCATTGTGAAAGGGTTAATATCCTCAAAACTAAAAGTTATAAACAGGTTAGCAAGAGAGGGTGATACCTTGCATAGAGAGGAAATATACCTTGCTGAATACCCCACAACTTTCATTGATAGGATTTTTTTTAAAAATGATGCCCTAGCAAACCTAATTCTTGTCAGAGAGCCATTATATTTGATTATATTATTTGAGGATATTAAACACTTTTGTTTGTAAAATTCAAAAGATGTGAATGTTAAAATCAAAAGTTGAATTCAGAAGCAAAGTGGCCTCATTCAATATCAACCACCACTACTCAAAGATGAACTATCATGTCATCGTTGAACTCATTTGACTGAATCACAACCATTGAAAATGATATAGGTTAAACAACAAAAATTACTTAATTTTAGGCAAAAGGCATCAAGTATAAGAAGAAAAATTAAAAACTTTATAATTATTTTTTAGTTTTAAACATACAATATTATATCTATTATATAAAGTGATGGAATTATGAGAATTCCAAATTGAAAAAGGGTGGCAATTAAAATTCTAAGAGATTATTCAAATCCAAATAATTTAAAAAGGTGATTTTTGTTAAATAAAAACTTGCGAAGGCTAAGTTAAGAAGGGATATCAATGAAGATTCAAGTACCGTTGATCATAAAATTAGTATAGGGAAGTACATTGTTATCTTTGTTGGACCCTTGCATTTCATGTGGCCTCTTAATCCCAAGAATAAAAAGCATGGTAAAAGAAGTCTTGTTCAACTATGAAAGTAACCATGGCATACTCATATCAGAAGGAATGGGTACAACTGAGTGAAGAATTGGGGAAACACAACATAGTCATTTAAAGAATCCTCTAAAAATATGAGTTTAATAACTCGGAAGAAAGATCCCTCGTTATAGAAGTTGACATTATCAAAATATCAGCAAGATGAGCAGAGATGAGAACAAAAAATGCAAGACCTCAAAAGAAATGTTTATAAATATTTATTGAAGAGAAAATTGTTTATCTAACGAAGTCAAGGAAATAAGTTGTTGAAAATATCAGTTCTCTTTTGCTTAATAAAGTTTAAAATTGAAGAGAAATGACATGCATATTCCAAAGTTTGATAAGGAAATGTTAATCAATTCGGTAAAATCATGAACACTTGCATAAGTCAAGGTAAAAATAGTAGATAAGCAAGGAACTCTCACATATGCAATGGAAAATGACAAATTGAGTGATGCTATTGAAGATTTATCTATCATCAATAAAGTCAAGCCATTGATCAATGAGGCAAGAGTTGCAGCGCTAGTTACAATGAAAGGTCCATTTGCCACTGTTAGTGAAATTGTATCTCAGCCTAAAAGTGTTTAGAACTCATTAAATATTAAATAAATTGTTTTTTATTTGGATATATTAGAAAGCTCAACTATTAGACAATCATCGCCCTACTTACAAGAATCATTGCATCCAACAATCATCATATCTATATCATCCAAAACAAAAGCCATTCAACAATCATAAATATGAGGACACCAATTGAACATATTTTTAATGATATATGGAGTAGTGCAATCAAAGATTCCCCAATCAAATATCTAGCCATACAATACTGAAGATTAACTACTTAAGGTGGATTGAATCCTTTTTAATGTGATGGTGTTGTTTAGGCCTTCAAAGGTCTTACTGTCTTGTTTTCTTAACCAACACAAATCAATGAAGAAAGTACAATTCAAAATGAAGATGTACAAAACTATGCTTTGAAGATGAAGAATTCATTAATTAGGACATGTAATGTACATATATACACTAATAATTTACATAATAATAATTATATTAATATTTAACCATCAAGGGTCATCACCTTTCATTCTTGTTACTAGACAACGAGTACTTGTACAAAAATGAGAGCTTTTGTAATCCATCATAATCTTAACTAAAATATATATTTTATGCCCTATGGATTTCCTTCTCTTTATTTGAATTGGATGCTTATATAATCGTTGAACAAGATTGATAGTGACAAAATGCAAATGAACTTTTATTTTAATAATGTTTGGTTGTAAACCATTTATATATACTACACAAAGGCTGTCCTCAAATGATAATATGGAAATGATCGTAAGTTGCACTAAGCGTCGAAACGTATCGGAGTTTCCGAAATGGGTACGTTTAGAAACGTCACCTACCAAAAATGGAACATCGGCTGAAACGTCATACAAGTGAATATCACGTTATCTTGCAAGAAAAGAGAATAAGACCCATAGATGACAATTTAGAACGAAAACCAAGTCTATATTAACTCTCATAGATGATTACATGATGGTGGAGTTTTGGTCAAGTTTTAGCGAAGTTTTGGAGTTTTGGGTACGGTACGACCCAAAACGTCGGGTTCCTAGAAGTTTTGTGCAACATAGAAATGATCCCCTTCTTTGTAGATAACTACTAGAAAGTTTGAATTACTTGGCCAAAAGTTATGAGATGTATTATGTACATTATAGAGCATGATGTGTCATTCAATTGTAGATCCACAAAGATAACATGCATCATGGCAAGAGGATGCAAGTACAGGTGGTATTGATCTTATAATTTGGATTGGGCAAGAGACAAGGATTAAAGGATATTTATGTTTTGGATAACTATGTAGCTTAGGATGTAGTAATAAGTAACTAGAAGCAAGTCACAATTGCTTTTTCACCAATTAATTCCTTGGTGGTCTTTTCTAATTAATACGGAAATTTTCCAAATCTTAAGTGTTGACACATTTAATTGCAAATTGAATTCTACAAATTGTTTAAATTAATTTACTTACAAAGCTTCAGACAGACACACACACCTAGAGGGAGGGTTGTTCAACCATTATTTGGTAAGCCAATGAGAGTCAACTGGAGTTGAACTTTAGTCATATTAGAGCTAGAGACTTTAAGATGAGCTTCACCTTGATTGAACAAACCCATTGGGCTTAGAATACACACACACACACACACATAGACACAAGGTTTGATTGGAACGTGTCTTATGCAAGGTTGCATGAAGTGGGAGCATCATTTTCCAAAAATATTTGGAAGCAAAGCATCCTAGGAGCGCCTCTCTCTCTCTCTCTCTTTATATATATGAAAACATGCATATTTGTACTTCAGTGAAGATAGAAATGGAATCTATTGTACATAAATGATTAATAATTTGAGCATCATCCATATAGAATCTAGATTCAATCCATTATAAACAAACATAGAAATTTGTAAGCCATATAATATAAAGTAGACCATTAACTTATGGATTGGAATAGGTTTTCTAGCAACTATCAACAATAACATGACCAAAGAGTTATGTTTACAAAATCGATTGTCTACGCCTATGTTGCCAGGAAACGTGGGTGCGGGGACGGGGACGGGGACGGGGACGGGGACGGGGACGACACTTTTTGAAACAGGGTGCGTGGGTGCGTCGGGGGTATATACTATATATATTATATTATATAATATTATATATAAATTATAATTTATATATGTGAATTTGTATAAAACAAGAAAAATAAAATATTTTTTATTTAAAAATTAAAGTTTAAACTTCAAGAATCAAAGATTTAAACATGCACATCATTGAACAATGAACATTCAACATTCAACAATGCAGCAATAATTCCGCAATGAGCCCTACCCCAAGTTCACCAGGATGTGCTTTTGAATCTTGATGACTAGTCTCCAGTCTCCAGGTGAAAGTTCACCAGGATGTGCTTTTGAATCTTGATGACCAGTTGGCAGTTTCCAGTCTCCAGGTGAAGGACTTGGAAGTTGTCACTTAAATTGTAAAAGGCAATGCAAGACAAGTATAACGGCTCTAGTGCCAGCAGATGTGGAGACTCGGTGGCAGGTGTGATTGTGGTGGATGAGATATGGGTTGTGGACTCACCTTACTTCACAATCGGAAACAAAGAAGGAACATCGACTTAATTGAGACCAATTCAAAGGCCGAGGATTGCTATTCATTATAATTTATATGTGCTTTCTAAGGTATTGTATCTAGGAAATTTAAAAAATTAAATATGACCATCGTAGACTGTCCATTCCTCAATAATTCGTTGCATAAAGACATCCTGTGTGCCTGCATTGATTAGGTGTTGCAAAGCTGTTTAACTCGCCTTAAACAGTCAGCTGATCTTTTTCCATATCGTTTCCCTTAGTTCAAGTTTCTGTTGTGATGAATAGTCATTGACTTGAGGCTTTCAAAGGGTATTTTAGGTTTTCTGCAAGTTTGGGCTTGCAATGATTTATTAAATTATTAGTTATAACTTATACGTTTTTGATGATGCTGATTATTTATGCAACTGACTGCAGAGCAAGTGGGCAATTTCATTGACTTTTGCAGCTAATGTGATTTGGAAACATGATGATAAAAAATAAAAATTTAAAAATTACTTGTCTGTAAATATCTGTGCATGTAAGCAACAAATATGAAAGCAAGTGAGTCGAGGTGTCGTAGGTTGCAGTCGATAGACTTGGTTGCAAACTTGCAGACGCAGTGGTATAGTCGATGATCGATAGACAAAGACAGTGGTATAGTTTGGTTGCTGGTATAGTCGATGATCGATCGATAGACATTGGTATAGTTCGGTGGTATAGTCTTAGGGTTGGTCGAACACTTTTAGTTTTAAGTTTTAATTTCATTTTTAGTTTTTAAGTTTATGAGTTAGCCTTTAGGTTTTAAATTTAAATTTAAATTTTAAAGTTTTAAATTTAAATTTTTTGTTTTTATTATTTAATATTTAAATTTTTAATAAATTAATTTAAGTTTTGAATTTAAAAAAAATAAAATAAAAAAAATCGAATAGACTATAGTTAACTTATAAGTTATAAATTATTTAATTTTAATTTTAATAAAAAAATCTTAAATTTTAATTAAAAAAATTTAGATTATAGTCAAATTTTGATTTAAAAAAAAAAAAAAGAAGCCTAAATTGCCCTCGAAGAACCTGAAAAGAACCCATTTTCAGGGTTCTCCGTCGCTGAAGAACCCTAAAAGAACCCGAAGAACCCTAAAAGAACCCTAAAAGCACCCGAAGAACCCTAAAAGAACCCTGTTTTTGAGTTGGACGTTTCGGGTTCTTCCATGAAGAACCGGGTTCTTCAGGGTTCTTCTGGGAAGAACCCGTCCCAGCACCCGGTACGTGGGGACGGGAACCTGGTGCGGGTGCGGGCACCCTACCCCCGGGTGCGGGGACCCGTGCAACATAGGTCTACGCTGAAATATGAAGACCAAAAGGTCCAAAACAATAAATTGAGCTTGTTGTTAAACATCTCTCCACAAAATAAGTGTTCACCAATTGTGAAAACACCCATATTGCCGAATGTTGCAGCTGTGAGGTACCACCTCCATGTATATTCCACCACTCCATGATAGGAAATGTTGCACCATCACTTATATCCAAATCCTTATCATTAGTATCGTCCTTCATTATTTTCCTCTTGTCTAACCATTGCCACTATGTCGATCCTCTAGGGACATCAGTCGATATCGCCAATTTTGACGAAACTGCATAATCCAAGTCTTAAAATATGGTAGAAAAAGGTTAACATGCTTGATTAATGAGTTTGGTTTGAGTGAAGGGTACATTTTTTCTAAGGCCACGACGAGGGGGTTCAACAATCAACACCACTAAAATTTGGGTAAATATAGAGGTTGGTGCTCTCGATTAAATTCCAATTGCATAGAATCCAATGAAATGCCCCAATCCCACTAGTCTTGAAATCATGAAAATTTTCAAGTCCGTTGAATTTTGAATGGGATATTAAATTCTATTTTCTTCATATGAAGTTTGATGAGCTTGGAACCACTCAAATATCCAGAAACAATTAAAGGTGATGTTAAAGATTTAAACTTTTACTTTAAGAATTTAACGTTACTGTTAGGGAGCATCTAAGGCGTGTGTAGGGAGTGTTCGGGGAGTGCACTCCTTCGATTTGGGAGTGTCCTTGGGAGCTCCATGCTCCCAAATTGGTAGGAGAATGCCCAAAAGGTTCAGAGTGCACTCCTAGATTTTGGGAGCATGCTCCCAAGGGTGTTCCCATACAGAGCATGGTTTTGAGGGTAAGAGTGAGGGGGGAAATGGTTCCTGCAACACTGGTCTTATGTCTAAAATGCAGACCATGAATGATCCTTTGTTCGTGTGGTAGTCTTAGGTGGGATAGCTCATGCATGCAATTATATTCATTGAATTATGAGGAAATGAATAAGCCAAAAAGCAAACTTTCTCTGTACTTTTCTTTGAAGGATCAAATTGAGGCGTAGGGATTATGAGTTGTTTATGGAAGTAGCCCCAGAGTTTAAGTCCTAGCTAAGAGATTCCTCTTGGCTATCATGATGATCATGTCTAAAGACTGAGATATAGGAAATTAATAAGCTAACTGACACACCTCCTTTTTGAAGTTATTTTCCCAGATTCGTTAGACTAGGCAGGAAGGATCATGAGTTGCTCATGGGATTATGAGCAACAAACCCAATGTTTCAAGTCCCTACCAGTAGTGCCCTTGATTGACACCCCACTTTCCCTCTTGGTAATCATGATCATGATTTCTAAATTGAGATAAAGAGAATGAGTTCATTGCGTGTAAAATGGAAGTGCCATTTTTTTGACTCTAGCAAACCACTGCGATACCATAACATATTAATCATTTGACCTAGGAAGGGAACTAGAACGAAAAAGTTCCCACTTCGATTCATTCATCCATTTAAATAACGTCACATTCATATTAAGGTGTGCAAGGTATGAGTGATAGTTTAATAAAGATTGACTTGAATAACTCCTTGAAATGTGTTGCCAATGCAGTTGTAGTAGCTTGGTTCGAAAAAATGAAATGTTTTTGCCTTACCTTATATTCTAAGCTTGTTGGGTGTCGTAGTTGGTTTGAACAAGCTGTTTCGAGGTGTTCGCTATGAGGTTTTCGTTTCTTGTTCGATAGAGGTTTGAGTTTGACTAGGTCCCACTCGGTTATCAATGATTATTATTTTTGGTGGTTGAGCCACCCTCCATCCAAATATTCCAAGGAAGAGGGTGGGGGGGTAACCCCTTGATTTGTATGAGATCTTAATGTAAATGTGCTTGAGGTTGTATAAATTGCAAGCATTAAAATTATTTTTTTGTGAGCTTTTATGTTAAATTTCTATACACAAAAGCATGAAATTAAACTCTGAAATAGCAAAACCAACAGACAAATACATCAGAAAAATAACCACAACACAAGTGATGAAGGAGTTCACCCCTCCTGGGCTACGCCTCCTTGGTCCAGCTTCCAATGGCTTGGCCCTATATCATTATGCTAAAAAATGGTGTTTACATCTGTTTACGATGCTCTAATGGCTTCAAAACTTGTTCCACTAGGTTCAGAACTATCAAAAATTCCTGTCTAGCCTCTTTCTGCTCCCAAATTGGTAAAAAAATGGAGTTATGAGTTGCCCCAGCTTTGCTACTAGTCGCTCTACAAATTCCTCAAATTCTGGAACCGTCCTACAATTTTGCTGGTGCGACAATTTGGTGTGTTTTTGGTGCAAATTGTGGGACCTTTAAAATTCCTAATGCGGCGTTAAATTCAAATTTTAAACCATAATAATCGACGGTCAAATTAATTTTTTAATTAAAAAAATTCGGTGGGGTCTCCACCTCTGTGCCCGTGGTCGTCGTATGCATAACCCCAAACTCGCCCAACATAAACGTTATATATGGTTGGTTGGCTATGGTTTAACAAGGACCATGTAGCCTGGTCGGACAAGCTGTTGTGTTGTTTGCAATGAGGTTTGGCATTGCACTCCTGCGGAGGGTAATTCAGACATAACCAAATTTTTGGTGGCCCCCGGGTTTCCATGTGGCGGCCTCTGGTTGGGCCACGTGGCAGCCTGTGGTTGGCCATCAACTACCTAATAAAAAATGCCAAACCAACACCAACAGAATTCAGACAAGTGGCGTGATTGGATTGGTCCAATGAGCCTAGTCAACCATGCCCAGTTAGCAGGCCTAGTCAACCATACTAAAATTTTGCCTATTTGGGAAAACGAACAAGACTCGTTTTCGGGAGCATAGGGTGTTGTTTTTCTGCAAAACGAGTTGCATCAAATTCAGAATGACGAGATCTATGCGGTTGTTCGGGTTCCATACCATTCTGACAACTTTCATTTTTGAGCATATTTTTGACCACCTGATCACTCCTCCCCACTGGAAGCTTTTGGACCCCAAAAGATCACTTTCAGAGTGTTCAATAGATGAGGGTACATTTCCCTCACCTTTCCAATCTCGATCCATTTGGCTTTGCTTGGATTTGTTCCTTTGAGCCCCACATGAATGTACTCCACATTTCCTTGTTTTGAAGACCTTGTTCTTCTGTCAAGAATGATGTCTTGTTGTAGTTCATCCAGGTATTCAGATGAAGAATCCTCAATGCAGGGAATCTGAATATTTTCTCCTTGATCTTCAATCAAAGGAGGCTTATACAACCTTAAGTTCTCAACATTAACAACAACATAAATTTGCATATATGAAGGCAAATCCAACCTAAAGGTATCACCAATCTTTTCTAAAATTTTGAATGGACCATATCGAATTGGTTTACGTTATTTACCTTTCCCTTGAAGCCTTTCTCTGCTAATGTGAAGTCAAACTTTATCACCGACTTG
Organism: Pinus albicaulis; assembly: GCA_034641835.2. Classification (NCBI taxonomy): domain Eukaryota; kingdom Viridiplantae; phylum Streptophyta; class Pinopsida; order Pinales; family Pinaceae; genus Pinus; species Pinus albicaulis. The sequence goes on along the minus strand of CM076570.1, from coordinate 1,208,266,373 downwards.
GAAATTGTGATCTACATGATGCTTATCGTGCCTTGTTTTGTACTTGACTTGGCTCTTTTCCAGCTATTCTTGAACTATTTGATGTACCAATTGGATTTATTCAATGAACCTTTTAGCTTTGTCCATGTCACTATGACCATCAATAGCAACATCCTTTCCAAAAACAAAATCCAAGGGAGATTTAGGCGAGTATCCCAAACATGGCTCAAATGGCAATGTTTGAGTTGAAGAGTGCTTGTCCCGGTTGTAAGCATGCTGAATATAGTGCAACTGTTCATCCCACAACTTAGGATGCATGCTCAATAACCGTGAAGAAGATGTATCACCGTCCTGTTCACCACCTCTATTTGACCATATGTTCGCTGATGAAATGCTGTACTCTTTTTGAATTTGGTGTCCATGAATCCCCACAAGCTTGACCAAAAGTCCCAACAAAGCGAGAATCTCGATCACTAACAATGGATGTGGGCAATCCAAAATGCACCCATACATTCTGAAATAATAACTGAGCAGTTTGTTCAGTTGTAATTTGCTTTTTACATGGCATCAAAACACACATTTTACTGAACCTATCCACAACTACATAAAGATAATCACGATTCCTTTTTGACATAGGAAGACCTCCAACAAAGTCCATAGAAACACTCTCCCATGGACGAGAAGGTACTGGAAGTGGTGTGTACAATCTTAACTTTCTATTGCTAGGCTTACTGACATGACATAATGAACAACCTCTAATAAAATGTGACACACTTTCAAGCATACGAGGCCAATAACAATACCTCTGTAGATGTGCCACCGTCTTACTTACACCGAAATGACCAACAATAAGAGAAGTATGTGCCTCTTATAATGTTTCTTCTCGTGGAATACAAGGCTTACCAAGATGGTACAACAAGTTATCATGCATGTGATAATCCAATTCCTCTACCTGGTTCCCTTGACTCAAAGTTGCATATACATCTTGAAAATCACTATTTAAAGTATATTGTTCAACATAGCTCTCATGCAAAACAAAATTATGCTTAGGAATAGTAGCAACACTAACAATAGGCCTAGAAAGCATATCAACAACTTTGCTATAGATACCTTTTCTATACCTTATCACCAAGTGGAATTGTTGAAGAAAACCCATCCATCGAAAGTGCCTTCATTGCTGCAACTTTGTTTGTGATTGCAAGTATTGTAATGGTTGATGATCAATGTGAATGATTGTTTCCTTACCCATCAAGTAGTGTTTCCACTTTTTCACACTTTGCACCAATGCATACAATTCCTGTTCAAATGAAGGATAATTAATCACCGCACCATTAAAAGTTTCTGAATGAAAACATATGGGCTTACCATGTTGCATGAGGATTGCACTCATGGCGTAGTCACTAGCATGAGTCTAAATCTCAAATGACTGTCTCAAGTCTAGAAGTGCAATTACTGGGGTTGCACTGATCTTTTCCTTCAATGCATCAAATTCTTTTTGCTGTTTACCTCTCCCCTGGAAGACTTGCTTCACACTTATCAATGCATGCAATGGAGTTGCGATAGAAGAGAAGTTAGCAATAAACTTCCTCCAATATTGGGTTGCTCCCAAAAAGCTTCTTACCTCCGTAACTGTTGTGGGCTTTGGCCAATTCAAAATGACATCAACCTTGGAGGGATCTATTTTCAATTCACCTTCTCCAACAATATGACCCAAATACACTAAAGAAGTTTTTCCAAACTCACACTTTGACATCTTTAAAAACAACTGTTCGTTCTTCAAGACATCAAGTACCTTTTTGACATGCATGGCATGTTCTTCACGAGATTTACTAAAAATCAAGATGTCATCTAAGTATACTATCACAAAATCATCTAGAAAAAGGCCTCAATACATCATTCATCACACGCATGAAGGTAGTCGAAGCACTGCAAAGTCCAAAAGACATAATTAGCCATTCAAACAAACCTTGTTTTGTTTTGAATGCTGTCTTCCAAATGCCACCTTCAACAATTCTAATTTGATGATAGCCAGTCCTTAAGTCAAACATAGTAAAATATTTTGCATCTTTCAATTGATCAAGTAAATCATCCATTCTAGGAAGTTGGTAACAGTTCTTTACCATAATTTTGTTCAATGCACGAAAGTCCACACACATGCGCCATGTTCCAGCCTTCTTTGGCACCAAAACAATAGGTGACCCACATGGCGAAGTACTTGGTTTGATGATCCCTTTTTCCGACAACTCTTGAATTTGCTTTTTAATTTCTGCACTTTCCATCACTGACATCCTGTACATGCCAATGTTAGGAAAATGGCAATCTTGCTGCAATTGTATTTCATGTTGGATTCCCCTCTTCGGAGGCAATCCTTTTGGCTCCCGAAACATCTCATCATATTGGTTAACAACCTCAACCAAATCAGATTTTAATCTTGAGTCACAACCTTGTAAAGCTACATTTTCAACATTATTCTTTTGTTTGACCATAAAAGCACAAAATTCTTGCTAGAGTTGATGAGTCTCTTCATTTGTCCGACATTTACAAGTGAAAGATTTAATTTCTGTCAATGTGCTCTAACAATGTACTCAATACCATCTTTGAACAAGTGATACTTGTTTTCATGGCGATGAATGATAACTTTTCCATCATACAAATATGGGCTTCCAAAAACAATTTCGGAATTATCAAGTGGAACTACATCAAGTTCAACTTCATCAAGAAAGTTTGTTGTAATTGCAAATCTTAGTATGCATTTCCTCGTCACTTGTAAGTTTGCATTCTTGCATATCCAACCTAAAGGATAAGGTCTTGGATGAGGAATGGTTTCTAAATTTAACTTCTTGACTAAGTCTTCGGAAATCAAATTTTCTTGTGAACCACTTTTGGTATGCTTTGAAATAACTCGAATATGGAAAATTTCAATTCTTGTTTTCTCATCTTGAGTATCATTAGGACAACTTGAACAACTAGTGCTCTCTATGTCCTTACTGTGATTTTTGTTTCATCTCCCGAATCGTAGCCTAAGTCATGTTGTGTAGTTACAAGTGTCTTTTGCTTCCCTTTGTTATTAAGCTTCTTTGGTTTCATCTCAGGATGAAGCTCCCAACAATGAGCTTCATCATGACCCTCTTTGAAACAATGTTTGCATGTTAATTTTTCTCCTTCCTTCTTGACGGATGCATTCTTCTTTCCTTTCCCTTTGAACTTACTCTGACCCTTGTCTCCACTTGTGAATGGCTTCTTGTTAGCCTCTTTTAAAATGTTTTTCCCTCTTGCTTCAAGGTGTGTTGCCTGAACACAAACCTCATCTAAACTTGTAGGATTAAACACAAGGAAAGTATGCCTCAAATAACTGTGTAAACCCCCAATAAATTTCAACAAAGTGTCTTCTGATTGCAAGTCTACACCTAGTATCAAAGACCTTCTAAACTCTTGGGTGTGACTTTGCACACTTTGACTCTTTAGTTGTCTAAAATTTTGCCAATTCATAATAGCCTTTTGCACATAAGCTAATGGATAAAATTGTCTTCTAAGTGCAGCAATAAAATCTATCCAAGAGGTTGAGACCTTACCATTCTTTTTCATATATATCCTGTTGTGTTTTGGCTTCCCACCAAATCAAAGCAACACTTTCCAACCTTAATGAAGCCAACCGAATCTTTGTTTCATCATCTTTGATGTTTTGAATCCTGCAATAAACTTCAAGTTGATGAACCCAATTATTAAGTCTTTCAACATTCACTTCACCGTTATACATAGGCAGTTCAAATTTGATATCAAGTCTTAATAATGGAGTTTTACCATGAACCCTTGGGGTATGTGGATGTGTTTGAGTAACAGTGGTTATGGAAGAGGAAGAAGATGAAGGTGAGGATGGAGGTGAAGATGATGGTGGAGAAGAGGGTGGTTTGTCACCATTTCCTTTTGAAGGTTTGTCATCATCTCCTCCTTTTCCTCCAGAAGAACCCTCTTCTTTTGAAGGCTTGGAACTTTCACCCTAGAACCTTGAATTTCGCTCTTCATAGAGAACCTTCACCATTTTAGTCATGTCAAAGAAAGATTTTTTGAAAGTCCTCTCATCTTCTGACATATTATCAGCTCCTCCATGTGGCATGCTTACTGAAGCTTCAGGTACAACTTGAGGTGAAACTTGTGGTCAAATTTAAGACAAATTGGCTCTCCTTGTTCTTGTCCCAAATTGAGAACCTGCACCCACAAGATTTCCTTCTCCTCTCCTAAGCTTCAACCTTGTAAGCATCAGAAACACTTGCAAACAATTAAATCCTCACAACAACAAATAAAACCTAAGCTTTGATACCAAACTTGATATGTATGAGATTTAATGTAAATGTGCTTGAGGTTGTATAAATTGCAAGTATTAAAATTGAGTTTTTGTGAGCTTTTATGTTAAATTTTATACACAAAGCATGAAATTAAACTCTGAAATAGCAGAAACAGTAGGCAAATACACCATAAAAATAACCACAACACAACAAGTGATGAAGGAGTTCACGTTCCTGGGCTACGTCTACTTGGTCCAGCTTCCAATGGTTTAGCCCTATATCATTTTGCTAAAAAATGGTGATTACATCAGTTATAGTGCTCCAATGGCTTCAAAACTTGTTCCATTAGCTTCAAAACTATCAAAAATGCCTGTCTAGCTTCTTTTTGCTCCCAAATTGGTCAAAAATTGAAGAAGTTATGAGTTGCCCTAGCTTTGTTGCTAGTCTCTCTACAAATTCTGGAACCGTTCTACAATTTTTTCTTGAATTGCGTTATCAGAGTGACAATTTGGTGTGTTTTCGACGCAAATTGTGGGACTGTTAAAATGCCTGTTGCGGCTTTAAATCCGAATTTAAAACCATAATAATCAGTGGTCAAATTAATTTTTTTAATTAAAAAAAATTTAGTGGGGCCTTCGCCTCTGCTGCACTCGTGGTTTCGGGCCATGGGTTGTATGCATATAATGTGGGGGGGCTGGGGCTAAGCACTGGCCCCTTACCCCAAACTCCGCCCAACATAAACGTTATATATGGATGGTTGGCTATGGTTTAACAAGGACCATGTAGCCCGATCGGTCAAGCCGTTGTGTTGTTTGCAATGAGGTTCGATATTGGACTCCTACGGAGGGTAATTTGGACTCGACCAAAATTTTTGGTGGCCTCGGGACTGCCACGTGGCGACCTTTGGTTGGGCCACGTGGCGGCCTGTGGTTGGCCATCAACCACCCAATCAAAAAATGCCAAACCAACACCAACAAAATTCAGACAAGTGGTGCGACCAGATTGGTCCAATGAGCCTAGTCAACTATGCCTAGTCAGTAGGCCCAGTCAGCTGTAACAAATTGGTCCAATGAGCCCAGTCAACTATGCCCAGTCATCAGGCCCAGTTAGCTGTACAGATTGCTGACTGGGCTGCCTGCACAATTTTTACCAAAATTTTGCCTCTTTGGGAAAACAAATAAAACTCGTTTCCGGGAGCATACGGTGTCAGTTTCCCGCGAAACGAGTTGCTCCAGATTCAAAACGACGAGATCTATGCGGTCGTTCAGGTTTCACACCATTCCGACAACTTTCCTTTTTGAGCACTTGATCACCCACCTTCAAAGCAATGCAATGATTTTGCCTTACCTTATATTCTAAGCTCCTTGGGTGCCTTAGTTGGTTTGATTGAGCTATTTCAACATGTTCACCATGAGGCTTTTGTTTCTTGTTTGGTTGAGGTTTGAGTTTGACTAAGCCCCACTGAGTTACCAATGAATATTGTGTTTGGTGGTTGAGCCTCCCTCCATCCAAATATTCCAAGAAAGAGGGGGGATCCCGTGAGGTTTTCCTTGGAATATATATATAGTTTTTAGGCATGTTTTTGAAAAATATATATGTTTTAAGTAGTGTTCCATGAGGATGCATCCCCCAGTGTGGGGGGCGTGCTTCTTATGTCTCCCATGTTCCCGGAATAGGGGGATACATAGAAAAACATTTCCTCAGTTCCCCTTGTTGGGGAAACTCAAGGAAACACAGAGGGAAAGGTTTCTCCAATGTGGGGGATGTATTCCCTAAAAGCAGTGTTAGTAGGCACCCCCCTCAAAAAGGGTTGGGCATCCCATCTCTAAAGGGTACGTCTAGGCATCCCCCCTCAAAAAGGGTTGGGTATCCCCCCTGAATTTCGTTGAAAAACAATGCTTTATGGGTGAAGAAGCCTAATATTCAGCCCTAGGGGCCCTACTAGTGCTGTGTAATTAATGGTAATTTTAAATTCTTAAAATAAAAGTGCATACTTTTACTAATTTTTTAACATTATTATTAATTGTTTCAGGATGTTTGAGCGGTTCCAACCTCGTTGGATTTTATATGGAGAAAGTAGAAGTTTTGATCTCACTCAAATTCCAATATATTTACAATTTTTCAAGATTTAAGGATGGGGGGATTGAAACATTTCCATTCGATTCTATCATGTATGAGGGTATGGAACTAGCACCAAGCCCTTTATGTACCTTGATGTTAGTGCCATTGATTGTTGAACTCCTCTATCACTTCCAAGACATTTCATCCAAGATGAGCCTCATGGATACCTTGATCTCTCCCACTGTTCTATATGGCTCAGAGATTTTGGGACCGTCTTTACTTGAGTTAGATTGGGCTTCAGCTGAGAGAGTCCAGATTCTTCTTTTCTGCTGCATCATTAGATGCAAACAGACAATACCTCAACGCATCATCCTTGCAGAGTTTGGGGCTCAACCCTTTTGGCTTGAGACGGTATTTAGATTGGTTTCATTCTTGCATCGTGTCCGGGGCTTTGCAGACTCTATAAATAGTAGGGACCGATAACCTTACTTGGCATATTGCTCTTATGAGACTATTTCTTGTTCTACACCCTCGGGTTGGGCCAGATGTTGGTTTACAGGAGTTTCAGATTTCTTCAGTGGGCATTCAGTTGGATCGTCTCCCTCCTTTCTGATATTCCTCAGATGCTCCTGGTCATCTTTTACCTACTAAACAGGAGCTTAACAAGATCATCAGGGAGGACATCTACAGGCAGTTCATCCAGGTCACCTGGGTTAATCCTCCAGGAGGGTTGTGCCCAAAGATGGCCTTCTACAGTGAGCACCTCTTGGAGTTGAGAGACGGTCTCATTGTTCGACCCCCGTATACATTTCGCCACTCGATGCATGCTCTTCGCATTCCTCTAGGCTAGTTCAAAGTAAGTTCTCATAGAGTTTGGGTAGAGACGAACCACCAAATTGATAGAGTAGACAAAATCTATCAAGTATGTCAATTACAGGAAGTGGAGACCGAGGTGCACTTTTTTTGTATGCCCTCGCTGACTTTTTCAGGTATCCCGATCAGAGATGTTTGGCCTTATATATGTAGGAAGCTTTTAGGCTCTGAGCACATATTCTTGAGCTTCCCATCAGACCATACCCCACAAAGAGGATCACGACATTTTTCAAGGTACTACCTTCAGATAGGGGCACTAAGAGACCAGTTGATACCAGTAGATATCGAGACTCTATATCAGTGAGGATCCATGGGACCGCACCCCGCCACACGAGATCTTAGATCTGTTCTTGGGAGATGGATTAGGGCCTTCAGAATCAATAACGCGTGAACTCCCCCAGGCTATGTTGCAGGAAACGCTGGACCTTAGCTTGTTTCTAGGCAGAATCGGTACGGAGACACATTTCACGCCGTACTGCCACGTTTGACGTGGAGGAAACGTGGTCCAGTACTACCTGAAACACGTTTCCAGGTCATACAACCAAATTTCAATGATAAAGTGACATTCTTTTCAGTTTTTTATTTTGATTTTTTCGTTTTGATTTTTTTATTTTTGCTCCCTGCCAATTCTGGAGTGATAGGGGGAGCTATTGAAGATTGGGAATAATTTTTTTTGAGTAGGGCAGCGTAATGTTCAAGCCTATGGACCTAGTGTTGATATGCAGTTCATGGTAATATTAAATTCTTAAAGTAAAACTGACATTCTTCTTTATCTTTCATTTTCATCCTTTTACTAAAATTTTTAACATTAACGTGGTGTTGCCCTCATTGGATTTCATATGGAGAAAGTATAATTTTAGATCTCACTCATAATCCAGCAGAATTATCATTTTTACAGGATTTCATGATTGGGGGGATTGCAATGTTACCAACGGATTTTGTCATGTACTAGGGTATGGAACTTGTATTTAATCAAGTTAACGAAGCCCTCTATGCAAGGGAGACTCCCAATAATCAAGAACACTTAGGGTACTAGGGTATGGAACTTGTATTTATTCAAGAGTACTAAGGCCATTCAACTATGCAGGAGGAGACTCCTAATCAAGCACGAGACTAGAAATTAGAAATTTCTCGTGGCGATTTTTCAATATTGCTATTTTCATTATGTGATAATTTATGAGTAAATTTGATGTAAATTTAGACACTTATAGTTTATGCATTGACATTGGAAAATTTAATCATAATGTTATAAATTATAATGTATCATGTATGCTTTATGATTGCACATATTTCTTAAATGTCTTAATATATATATATATATATATATATATATATATATATATATATTGTGTTTCCTCGTTTCCAGAATTTGGGGGGTCATGTTTTGTTCCCATGTCTGTTTCAGAAATTCGTACCCATTTCCCCGTATCGTGCAATTTAGCCCCCAGGAAATGATTTAGTGGACAATCCACACTTTCCACTGGCTCTTCATTGGGCCAACAAACTTTGTTTAGTTTTCTTCATTGTTCTTCATTCATCCTCTAATGTTAGGAGAGATGGGTCTGATCCTCAAACCTAATAGCTCTTGGATCTTCTCTGTCAGTGCATCTCCGCCCCATCGCAAGATTCTACTTCATCCATTGTATCTTTTATAGGAGACTGTTTGGTTCTCCCGCTTTGTATGGACATCATTGTACTCAATAGTCCCTTTGACCTTCTTTGTGGTCAATAGTTGGACATAAATATAATTATCTTATCTTATCTATCATGACCCTAGTAAAAATGTACCCATCACTCAAAACAAAAACACGAATTGACATTCTAAGATTTTTCTATCTTATTTTAATGCTTATAGGGTGAAATTGATGATGAGGATCCCAATATAGGAAATGATTTTGATGATATGTAGGTATTTGTTGTAGCATGATTTTTTTTGGACTTTAGAGGCCATCTAGAGCCTCTTTATTGATGTATTTTTGATTCGAAGATGGAAGTTTACTTGCTATATATATATATATATATATATATATATATATATATATTCATTTTTAGTTTTAACTTTTGAGTCTTGAGTTTGACTCTAGATATTGATGACCTCAGATGGAGTCTTTGACTTGTCATTTTTTACTATTGTTGGGTTTGATTAATTTCTGTTTACTATTGCAATCTTCAGACTTTAGTATCTACTATTTTTCTAAGTTGCATTGAAACGAATACAGGAACAAAACAGATACGACAAATTTTCAAAAATCTTAGTACTAATCATATTCTAGAATAATGAATGATGAAATTAAAGCACAGTGTATATTCTAGAATGATGAATGATGAATTTAAACCAATGTAGATTATATAATGATTAATGATGACGTTAAATCAGTGTATACACTATTTTACTATTTCTATTTCATTGAATCATTTATGGTATATGAATCAAGGTATTTCTTTATTGAATTTGAATTTGAATTTGAATCATGTATGTGTGTGTGTGAGTGGTGTCCTCCAATCGTCCCTAAATTTCCCTAAAATTTGGAGGTGCTCCCACAAATCCCCCCTGTACGTCTCCCTGCACCTACATCCTCCAATTCTGGAAACTTGGTGGAACATTAATTTGAAGATGTTTTAAGTCTTAACGAGTTTGGCGTATTTTGGATCAATTTGAAGTTATATTTTTTTCCTTCAAATATACACCAATTTGGTGTCTAGCTTGGCCATGACCTTAAAAATAGTTATTATTATTATGAAGCTATAACAAAATCCACTTAATTCTCTTCATTGCGCTCACTATTGAATTATTCATATTTTTTGGCATGGGCATTATTTTTTTCTAATCTCATGTTTGTTAATCTTGAACATGAACCAATGTTGTAGGAAACGTCCCCCCCTGGCTCCAACCCCTGAAACGCGGTCCGTACGGGATTCGCCCCCCCAAACTCATTTCGGAAAAAAATTTGTGTTTCCTGGTTTGTCAGAACTGTACGGTCGGATCCGCGTTTCCGTACGGTGGAACCTGCCGTACGAAAGCCTCGCGATTCCTGTATGGATCCGTATGGATCGTGAGCGGATCCGTACAGTGCCATACAGACCCGACTAATGCAGCGCATAAAAACGATTATTTTATTTTTATTTTTTTTTGTCTTTGGTTGGGTTAAAAGGTGAGTTAGTGTTGAGTTAGGGATAGGATGAAAAAGATATAATCTCTCTTTTACCTCCTTAGATGTTTCTTATATTAGAATAATGCTATTTTAGAGTTTACTGCTCATCTATGATTGTAATTAGCAGTTTCTTGTTAGAAACTTGCTGTTTCTATATTCTTAGTAGAAACTTGCTGTTTCTACTTTCTTAGTTTGTAATTAGCAGTTTCTTGTTAGAAACTTGTTGTTTCTACTTTCTTAGTAGAAACTTGCTGTTGCTGTTTCTACAGTTGTATTATTTATTGAGCTTCATTGCTCATTTTAAATCAATTCATTCATTGATTATGGTATCAGAGCTAAGGCATTTTTTTCGAAATAATTCTTCAATATTTGAAAAATTCTATGCTTCATTTCGAAACAGCTCTCTAGAAGTCTGAAATTTTTTTTGGCGTCACAATTTTTGAGCCGCTTTTTTTTTTCTTTTTTTCCTTTGCGATTCTTTCTTTGGTGGGTCGTTTTCTGCTGAGTATTTCGTGGGATAAAGACTCCTATCAATCATATCTATCGTGTACTTGCTGCTGAGTTTGGTTGCTGGTCCAATGTGTTGAATTTCTGTCCAATATCAGTCCATCTTGCTGGTTGAACGTGGAAGCTGCTGGTGCAATTTGCATATGACTGGGACGAGTTATTAAAGCGTGAGCTGGGTATTGTTTTTCTACAATAGATTGAATTCCAAACTGCTATTTTGGCAGAATCGAGGTATGCACCCATTTTTTTGGTGGCTGGATGAGCCTTTAAATTTTCCAGTAGTTTTTTGTCCAGATCAGTCGCCATCTGCATTAAAATTCATACCAGACTCCTTGGTCGTTTTGCGTGTCTTGGGAAACGTGTAGATGGCCTCACTAACCAATTTGATGTTGGAAGGCAATCAACGCTTTAATGGCAACAATTATAACATCTGGAAACAGAGAATGTTGACCATTTTTGAATATAGGCGTCTTGACCAGCTCGTTTTGGGCACAGAGCTTCGTCCTGGTACACCTAATGCATATCAAGATAAGTTTGATGATTGAAATCGAGAGGCTGTTATGCTTCTCAAACTCTCTGTAACTGATGATCAGTTACCACAGATCCCTTCCGGCAAGATAGCTGTCGAAATCTGGAAACATTTGAAGGAATTGCACGAGACATCCGACAAGAGCAGAGCTTTCTTTCTAAAGAATAAGTTGTTCTCCATCATGATGGACGAACATATATCTTTACAGGAACATCTTAACAAGATTAAAGCCATTCGAGATCAGCTCGAAGCTATTGGCCGGACCATGGAGGAAGAAGATATGGTAGTCATCACCCTGAAAAGTCTACCAAAATCTTATGAACACTTTATAGAAACTCTCAACATTACCTCCACTAATGTTGATCTGAAGTTTCCAGAGCTATGCACCAAACTCCTGCAACAGGATCGTTGGAAACAACAGTTTGGTAGTGATGCTTCATCAGTCCTCTCAGTCATTTCAGAAGACATGTTCTTCTCAGTCTTATGATCCTGCTAAGAAGAAAAATGTGTAGTGTAATTATTGTCACAAGTTTGGTCATTTGAAGAAAGATTACCGACAAAGGATTGCTTCTGAACAGAAGAAGCAGGGAGGGTCTCATCAACAAGCGAATGTCGCAGAACATTCCGAGCAGAAGGAATATGTCTTTTATGCCTTTATGGCTAAAAGGTACTCAGATCACGCCCCGTCATCTGCGTGGTACATTGACTCTGGTGCATCACGTCATTTCTCTCACAGGCGTGACTGGTTTATTGACTTCTCATCTTTTAGTGATTCTGTGGTCTTCGACGGAGGTGAGGAGTACACGGTGGTTGGCAGAGGTACAGTTCAAATCCAGTTTGGTGGGCGCACACTCATCTTCCTGAATGTGTACTATGTTCTTGGTATGGAAATTAATCTGCTGTCTGTCAACTAGATTATGAGAAATTCTCCTTAGCTTGATGTGGTGTTTAGTGCGCACAAGTGTTCCATTGACATATTGACAGCGGAGCCTCTGCTCACATGACGGGAGTACGGGACTATTTTTTCGACTACCAAGAAGAGCAGATGAATTTCAAAATAACCATGGGTAATAAAGCAAAGTGCACTCTCGTTGGGAGAGGTACTGTAGTTTTTTAGACTGAGACAGAAAACAAAATCCATGCCACTAATGTACTGCATGTGCTGGGTTTGGGGATGAATCTGCTCTCAGTGTCACAGCTTCAAAACCGAGGATATGACATCTACTTTATTGGCAATAGAGTCTACGTCAGGCACGCCTGTTGGAAGAAGAAGACACAGATCGGGGTAAGAAGCAACAAATTGTACGAAGCTACAACTTTATTCTCCAATGACACTAGTTGGCAGCGCAGATGAAACGGACCTGAATGAGCTATGGCACAGAAGAATGGGGCATTTGCATCATGGGGCATTGAGAACTCTCCAAAACACTGTGACAGGTGTTCCAGAACTAAGCACTAAACGAGATGATGTCTGCAAGCGGTGCGTATTGGGAAAATATGCCAAGGCAGCATATCAGAGAAGCAACAATAGGGCCAAGGGTGCGTTGGATCTAATACACTTAGATATCTGTGGGCTGATGTCCACTAGAGCTCTTAGCGGTGCCGAATATTTCGTCACCTTCATTGATGACCAATCCAGGAAAACTTAGGTCTACTTCTTGAAGACCAAGGATGAAGTCTTCAGTCGATTTAAAGAGTTTAAGGCTCTAGTGGAAAATCTGACAGGGAAATGGATCAGGGTGTTGCAATCAAATAATGGTGGTGAATACATAGATAAAGAATTCACCGGATTCTATGCAAGGGAAGGCATCAAAAGAGAATGGACAACTCCATACAATTTGGAGCAGAATGGTGTGGCAGAATGGAAGAATCAGACTATTGTTGAAGCAAACAGAGCTATGCTGTATGACCAAGACATGCCCAAATTTCTATGGGCTGAAGCGTGTAATATATCTGTCTACATTCAGAATAGGACTCCTCACACTGCACTGGGGAAGATCACGTTGGAAAGTGTCTTCACTGGTAGTAAGCCTGAAGTAAGTCACTTTAGGATCTTCGGCAGTACAACTTACTGTCATGTGCCCAGTGAGAAGAGGAAGAAGTTGGAGATGACTGCAAAAAAGGGGTATCTGGTAGGATATAGTGAGAATGCAAAGGCTTATCGCATCTACATTCCTAAGAGCAGGAAAGTGGTGGTGCGAAGGGATGTGAAGTTTATGGAGGAGAAGGCCTTCAGAAGATCACGTGAGTTGCCTCTTGCCACATAGTCAGAGGAAGAGCCTCTGGTCCAGCCCCAACAACCAGCTGTAGAAAATTCAGTTGCCTCTCCAAGGCATAGTGATCCAAAGGATGTGTCTCTCGAGGATTTGCAAGAAGGAGAGCCTGTAAATCCAGCCACCACCAGTGGAGGAACGAGCAGGGAACTTCGACAGATTCCGAAGGATGCAGAGGACTTTGTCGGGATTTGCAAGAAGGAGAGCCTGTAAATCCAGCCACCACCAGTGGAAGAACGAGCAGGGAACTTCGACAGATTCCGAAGGATGCAGAGGACTTTGTCGGAATCCCCCCCCAAAATGAGAAGAGACAGCGTAAGAAACCTGAGAGGTATCAAGCCTTGGTTGCTCAAGTTGGAGAACCTTCGAGTTTTCGGGTAGCAGCTCAGCACTAGGTGTGGGTTGATGCAAGGGTGGAAGAGTATAGTTCCATCATGACGAATGATGTTTGGGAAGTAGTACCCAGACCTCAGGAGAGATCAGGTGTAGGATCCAGGTGGATCTACAAAATCAAGTATGTTGCAGACGACAACATCAAGATATTTAAAGCCAGGTTTGTGGCGAAGGGGTATGCTCAGAAGGAAGAATAGACTATGAAGAAACCTTAGCCCCGGTAGCCAGGTACACATCTATCAGGTCCGTGATATCCCTTGCTGCGCAGATGGGATGGGAATTTCACCAGATGGACGTCAAGACGACATTCTTGAACGGTGTGATAGAAGAAGAGGTGTATATAGAACAATTGGAGGGCTTTGAGACACATGATCAGAAAACTCATGTGTGTAGATTGAAGAAAACATTATATGGACTGAAGCAAGCTCCTAGAGCTTAGTATGGTTGAATTGACAGCTACTTGCAGAAGATGGGATTCGTCAAGAGTGATGTAGATCCCAATCTCTAATATCGAAGAGTAGGGAGTGAGCCTTTGATACTGGTGTTGTATGTAGATGATCTGTTCTTAACAGGATCATCAAGGCTCATCACAGATTGCAAGAAGAATTTGGCTGAAGAATTTCCCTAAAGAATTTGACATGAAGGATTTAGGACGGATGCACTATTTTCTGGGGTTGGATGTTTGGCAGCGGAATGGGGAGATATTCCTTGGTCAAGGAAGATACACTACAGAGATTTTGAAGAGATTTCAAATGGTGGATTGTAGGCCCATGAAAACTCCGATGATCACCAACTGGTGGAAAATCGACACGTCCGAAGATGATGATGCTGATCCTACGCTATATAGGCAACTCATAGGGTCATTGATGTATCTAGTAAATACAAGGCTAGACATATGTTATGCTGTTAATACCCTCAGTGAGTTCATGGTGGAGTCGAAGAGGGCACATTGGGCAACAATCAAGCATGTTCTCAGGTACCTTCAAGGGACAGTTGAGCTTGGATTGAAGTACACCTGTAGCAATGATGTCAAGTTGAGTGGTTTCACCGATGCAGATTGGGCTAGAAGTTCAGTTGATCGGAAGAGTACCAGTGGGTACTGTTTCAGTCTAGGATCAGGAATGACTTCCTTGTGTAGTAGGAAACAAAAGTCCGTAACACTGAGTTCAGCAGAAGCAGAGTATATGGTAGCTAGCACAGCTTTGTGTGAAGCCATATGGCTTAGGAAGTTGCTAGTGAATCTACTCAAGGAGAAAATGGAAGCGACCAACATCTTATGTGATAATCAGAGTTGCATAAAACTCTCTGAGAATCCTGTGTTTCATGATAGGTCGAAACACATTGACATCAACTGTCACTTCATTAGGGACTGTGTACAATGTGGAGCTGTTCAGTTGCTGTACACTCCAACAAGAGAACAAGGGGCAAACATCTTCACAAAGGCTCTAGGGGAGACCAAATTTGTCTACTTCCGAGAGAAGATGGTGATGGTGAAGAATCCCTTCTAGTAGCAGGAATGGAAGATTCAGTATTTAGAGGGAGTTGTGGTACAGAGGCAACAGGTGACAATGACAGTGTCAAAGGAAGTAACTCAGCAGATGGGGGGCAGAGTCCTGAGATCAACGGCGCAGAGGGTGCTTCAAAATCAGAACAACATGCAACAGACATATTGTTGAAACACCTTCCTTGCTAAGAGGGAGTGTTGATTTCTGTAGCATCCGGAAGAGTTCCAAGTCTCAAGCTTTGCAGGGAGGCTTGGACAACAACATTCCAAAGAACCCAGAAACAGTTTGTGGAAATTCCACACTGTTCATGACTTATTAAAATAATTAATCATTTTAAGGAAGACCCTAAGTCTAAACGTAGGTAAATGAAATAATTAAAGGGTATTAATAAGTCAGAGTGTGAATCTTCTAGAAAACATGGATCAAGTCAAGTTTTATTCTTAGCCATTGATTAATCTTTTAATTTGGGCTGTTGGTTCTCTAATAGGAAGATTATAAAAGAAGGCTTGAGGGTCACTTGGAAAACAAGCCGAGCATTGTAGAAATTTAATACAATAAGCATGTATATTACTGGACTCCCCTGATCTAACAATTAAATCAACTGTTAAATACATAATCCTTCTACTCAATTCTTTGTGGAAATTAAATTGCCAATTGCAAAACATATGAAGAAAAATCAAGCGCACATAACAAGATGTTTTACCGGGAAAGCTTAAAGCTAAAAACCCCAACTATCATATATTATGTATATCATGGAATCATGAAACAATCTCATACAAAGCTCAGCTCATAGAGCTCTCAGTACAATATACAATCATCTCACACTGTCATGCAGAAATTTGCATATCTATGCACCAATTTCTTGCCTCTTGACAGCCTGCCTCCACTTCGTAATCCCTGCTGAAGAAGATCGCCGAATGAATTCGATTTTGCCTTGCTTTGATTGCGCAATCCTCATTGGCAATTTCAATGTGTGTGTAGATGCATTGAATGCATCACTATAGTCACAACCGATAGTCAAACACACCCTTTCACCTATCTCTCCACTGGGTCTCCACTGGATCTAACATGCAAGTAGTTAACTACTGTATTTCTTCAGTTGCAAGTAAGGCACTACTTGTGAATTAATTAAATAATTAATTCACTCATCTTTCACTACTGTTTCTTTAGTTACAACTAGCACAACTGAGTTTAACTTACTTAACTGAGTTAAACTAAATAACAATTCCCATAACTACTCTTTCAACTTTGTTACAACTGTGTCACACTCAGTTACAGCCAACGTTGCACGAAGCGGGGACGAAGAAAGGATGTTTTTTGGAAGCAGGGACGCGGAAATGTCATTTCCAAAAAATCTAGGAAGCGAAGCGTCTCGGAAGTGTCTACTATATATATATCTTATTTTTATTTTTACTTTTTGTAGTTATATTAAAAAAACATCCAAAATACCAAATTACTTGTAGAAGATATGGAAGCATGCTATTTGTACATAAATCAAGATAGATATGAACATCCATTGTACATTAATGATTAATTATTTGAGCATCAACCATCTATAATCTAGATTCTTCTCCTCTTGTCTAGCGTTTGCCTCTACCCTTGATTATCTAGGGACATTAGTCAAAATTGCCCAATTTTGATCAAACTACCTAATGCAAGCCTTAAAATATGGTAGAAAGAACTTAACATGCTTGATCGATGATTTTGACTTGATTGATATGTAATTTTTTTCTAACGACATGACAAAGGAGTTCAACAATTAACACCACCAACACTAGGGTACATATAGGGCTTGGTGCTCTTGATTAAATGCTAATCACATACCCTCATACATGATATAATCGAATGAAATGCCACCATACCATTGATCTTGAATTCCTGAAAACTGTTAAGTCTGTTGAATTTTGAATAGGATATGAAATTCTATTTTCTCCATATGATGTCCGATCAGGCTGGAACCACTCGCAAACATCCTGAGCCATTTCATGGTAATGTTAAAAATTTAAGTAAAAGGATGAAAATGAAAAAGTCATTTTTTTGTTGCATTAGTCGGATCCGTACAACGCTGTATGGAACCGTTGGCGATCCGTACGGATCTGTATTGGAAGCGTAGCGCTTTCGTACGGTGAATCACCGTACGAAATGCGAATCCGTTGTACGAAAACGTGGATCCGGCCGTACGGATCCAAAATTCCAGGAACCACAATTTTTTTCCCGAAACGCGTTTCGGTGTACGGATCCCCGTACGGTTTCGTACGGATCGCGTTTTGGGGGTTGGATCCCCGGGGGGGGGGGGGAACGTTTCCTGCAACATTGGTTACAACAAAGTCCACCATGCATGAGTCACCAACCAACCTTGCAACTCATAATTCCTTTAGCTAACTGGATTGCCACATCAGTTAACTGAAATCAAGTGCTCCAACAGAATGAGTTATTATTTATTGTTTGATTATCATTGAGGGCTAATAATAATCGACATGCATTCTATTTTTAGATTAGTGATCTATAAATAAACTTCGCCCATCTTCTAAAAATGGAAACTCATCTAAAGATAGAATTTTCTCAACTATCTAGAATCAACATCCTGCTAATTTTAGAATATGCTCACCATTTTAAAAATAGACATACACCTAAAAATAGCCTGCGGGCCCCACCTAGTGAAGGTGCTTCATTTTCACTAGGATCATCATCTTTGTTGAATTTCAACACTCCCTCTCAACAAGAAAGGGATTATCCTTCACCCCAATCCTGTCTCTATGGTATTCAAATTTGCTCCTAGTGAGCGCCTTCATCAGAATATCTGCATCCTGATCTTCCGTAGGAATGTACTGAAGCAACATGATCTTCCGCTGCACACAATCTTTGATATGATGATACCGAATATCTATATGCTTAGACCTATCATGAAACACAGGATTAATCGAGAGTTTAATGCAACTCTGATTATCACTATGAATCACCGTAGGATCTAAATGAGAACCGAACAAACCGACCAGGATCTTCCTCATCCAGATAACCTCACATGTAGCTTGACTTGCTGCCATGTATTCTGCTTTCGCTGAACTAAGTGCCACAGATCTCTGTTTCCTGCTATACGAAGAAACAACTGTAGATCCGATACTGAAGACCCCTCTTGATGTGCTCTTTCTGTCTGTTGGGCTGCCTGCCCAATCTACATCCGTGAAGCCTTGCAACTTCACCTCATTCATCTGTCTGTACCATAAGCCATACTCAGATGTGCCCCTGAGATATTTCAGGACATGCTTGCCCGCCTTCCAAAAGAGCTTGGTAGGGTTAACAAATGCTTGACTAAGTTGGTTCACCGCATAGCTGGTTCATCTGAGTATGGCTTTTGGTACAAACAGACGGATGAGGTGAAGTTGCATGGCTTCATGGATGCAGATATTGTCAATTTTCTAGTTTGATGATGTCCAAATAACTTGTTGAGGGTGGTATTTACTACCCATCAAGGATTTGATATAGCAAGCTTGTTGTCTGCGTGAATAGGTAGAGCAAGTGAAGAAGTATTAAGATAAGGAGCTGTTGTGCCTAGGCCACTGAGATGCTCATGGTCATAAATCCACTACCTTTGATGGTCGCGGTATTCGAAGAGGTCATAAGAAGTGGCGAAAGCATTTGGGTTGAAGGGTCGCACGTGCCAAGGGTATTTACAAGAATGCGAGTGGGTCAAAAGGCATTCGATAATGCCAAATTGGCAAGTGATGGATGTGAGTCATGCACGGGTTGTTTTATGGCTGACAAATCAATAGTAATCACCATGGGAACGATGTGTAGGCAGTCACCATGGACATGACAACTTCTTTGGCGATGCTACAGGGAGTGAAGATCAATTGCAAGAATGCATTGTCAAAGTATAAGGTCGTGATTCTTACTGCCACATTGTAATGAAAGCAGTGCTAAGTATTTGTTCACATTGCGGGAAATATGTAATTTACGTCCCAGGTTATCAAGCGATTGGTTCATTGGGACTCGATCACATGGTTCGACTTGTGGAAATGCTGGGGTCTAAATAAGAATGGGAATGATGGCTTACCCATCACTCATGAATATGCCTAAGTCGTAAAGGGTCAACAGACTTGTGAATGGGTTATGGATCACGCACTAATAAAATCTTCAGGGAAATGAGGTGAGGAACTCACAACAATCACCAAAGGCTAGCACTGTGGGTGGAAACCAAGAAAGAATGACCCCTGTACCTATGAAAGCGCTGGTAAATGGCAGCGTTAATGGCTAAAGTGAAATTGAGTAAGGCTGCAAAGAATAACTTGAAATGCAAAGAGGATATTCTAATCAAGCAATCCAACGACGTTGGAAAGCACGCAGAGGAGAGTATGGAGCAACATCAAAGCAGTTTGCAATCAAGGGTTTTGGTAGATTGAGGAGAGCATTAACAGAAAGCAAGAGGGGATGTGTCAAAATATCAACAATTTTTTATTATTATTAATTATTATAATAGAGTTAATTATTGCATGTAGATGGGCATACTGTTGTAAGGCCTGGTAAGGCATGCCTATCTCTGGGTAATTACTGGTAAAGTCGGGGTTAGACCTAGGTGATAGGGGGGATGTCGGGTTAACAGATACCCAGGTAAAGACTTTGAGGAGGGTAAGGGCCAGAGTGAGCAGGGTTGGGCTGGCTCACTTGGCATGGTTTGCTGGATTTAGTCAAAGAACCCCAAGTCAAGTTTAAGGGGGGAATGTTAGGTAAATTGACTCGGGGTTAGAGTCAAGGCTGACTAGGTTAAATAATGGTAGTTTTGGGGCACATGGTATTGTGTACCCATGGTTTTGTGCCCATGGTATTGCATGTAATGAAGCCTATAAAAGGTTGGGAAGACTTCATTGTAAGGTAGGCTAGGGTGGTGAGTGGTGAAGGCCTATGTTACCAGAAACGAGAAACGGGAAACGAAACGAGAAACGAGAACGGTACGAGAAACGGTGTTTAGAGGTTTCGCATATAAGAAATGAGGAGAGAGAAAAAAACATAATTATATGTTAACAATATAAAACAAAGCATTAATCATAAACATCAATGTTTCACCTTGTGAAATTGTAAACAAACATTCATAAATAGTGATTTAGTTTTAAGAAAGGAGTGAGAATTTGGTAGATCAAAAAATTTAGCCTATCATTAATTCCAAGAAAATAGAGAACATTTATAAGAATAAGAAATTTGAAATATAAATAATTAAATGTATAGTTTTGAATATATATGTATCTCTAAAGTCACTTCTAACAGTTCATATGCAAAATGAAAATAAACCTAATAATCTAGATTTTCAAGCTCATTTTCTTGAATGGTTGTTGAGCTTGAGCCAATTCCAAAATCATTGTTTTGGTCAATAGACTTTGTGGTATCATCAAGCATGTCTTCAACATTATCTTGTAACACCTCAAGTGGAAGCTCAGCATCTCCATCATCTTGTGAACCACCATAATCCCACATTCTCGTGGGTCCAGTTTTGTATTCTAGTTGTTGTCGAGATAACAAACGTAGATTTGAATGTACAAACACCAAATCTTGTGCCATTTTTGTGCCTAGGTGATTTCTCTTCGTTGAATGAATAAAAGCATATTCACTCCAATTTCTTTCACACGCAGAGGAACTAGTCACCTATGAAATAAAATTAACATTATGTTAGTCATAGTCATTTGAAATTTTAAAAGGAAAATAATACAAAATGAACATTAGACTTAATTGTTTAAACAATAAATCAATACATTAAGGGTATTTGTTATTGAGCATACCTGTGAAAGCAAACGGATAGCCAACCGATGAAGCAAGGGGGTTCCTGTACCATATTGCATCCAGAAGTCTATGGGTCCAAGTTGTTCTCTGTTGTATGCACAATCTTCATTTGCAAAGTGGTCTTCTGATCTCAAGTACTTTCCTAACTCAAGCCGTAAAGTAGTGCGATCCTGACGATCGTAACACCTACTTATAAAAATGTTCCAGTTCTGCATCACCTCGACATCTGAAGATGGTTTCTTATGAAACCATTTAGGATTGAGTAGGAATGCAATTGAATGAAGAGGGCTATGAAGCATTTTCCACCTTGTCAAACTAAGTTCCCACACTTCATTTCTGGTGTCTATGTCGATCCTAGAATTCTCATCTTCTGTTATGTCATGAAGCTTCTCCCTCATTTGATCCATACTCTCAAAAACATCCCCTAAGCATGGCTGATCACTATCAAATATGCGAAGAGTGGAAACAATAGGTGTAATAAGGGGGACAATATCTTCCACTCTCCTCCAAAAATCCTCAGAAGAAAGACCAATAATAATGTCCTCAACTTTTGGGCCATCCCCAATATGAGAACCCTTCCACCTGTGCCAATCCATTGATACCACCATCTCTCTCAAAGATTGATGCATTTTAATAAGGCGTTGAAGCATAATGAATGCTGATGCAAATCTAGTCTCGGCACATCGAAGAAGTTGAAGTTTTGCATATTTCCTATAAATTGCTATGGATGCTGCATGATTAACAATAAAGTTTTGTAGCATCTTTGCTTCAATTATAGTTTTATTAACCCATGCAATGCTATTAATATCTTTTAGGAGCAAATTCATGCAGTGCACAGAACAAGGAGTCCAAAAAATTGTTGGATATTCATCCTCAATCAACCCACCAGCAAGGACATTGTTTGAGGCACTATCTGTAACATTGTGGACAACATTTTCTCTTCCAACCTCCTCTATTGCCTCTTTGAGAAGACCCATAAGATATGGACCATCTTTTGTCTTTCCTGTGGTATCATGGGATTTTAAGAACATGACTCCTTTCGGGCTAGAAACCAAAATATTGATAAGGGGACGATGATTGACATCTGTCCAACCATCTGAGACAATGGAGACCCCAGATTCCTTCCAAGTTCCAACTATCTTTAATGTCATGAAGTCTAGCTTCAACCCGAGCCCTCTCATCACATAACACTGTTGTCCTCATTTTTTCATAACTAGGAGGCTTGTAACCTTTAGGAGCATTGTTAACTAGATCCCTTACCATTTCCTTCCAATAAGGAGACCTGCAAACATTGAAAGCTATGCCATTTGCAAAAAAGAATCGTCCGATGGATGCATCAAGATTTCCCCTCCCTTTTACATCCCATAAGTTTTGAAGGTGGGGAACAGAAACTTGATGTTGAGAATGAGAGTGTGGACCACCAATTTTCAATTCACTACGATTGTTGTTGGTTTGAATGAAACCTTCAGCAATATGTCTCAACTTTTCAACTTCATTAAATTGCTTAATTAGAGAAGCTTTCTCTGTTTTAGGTACACTGTCACATAAAATCGATTGTGCTTTTTTCCCCATTCCAATTAAATGCCATCGAACTCTTCCTACATCCCCTGTTTTCTTTTTTTTTACAATAAGGGCACAACCAAACTTTTGAACCAGTTGTTCTACTTGCTCCTCCACTATAAGATTGAATGCATGTTACCACTGCCCATAGCCTTGCTTCAAAGGCCTTTTTTGCTTCTTGATATTCTTTCATTTGGATTTTTTTTGATTCCATTGTGGAAGAACTTTGTTGAGAAAGGGGCGGTCTACTTTGTGAGGCTGATGAACTTTCTTCCATTGCAATGAGAAATGAAAATTTTCTTCCAATTTTATTCTGCACAATTTATACAAATAAATTAGTTAAAAAAAATAAAAATAAACTCTTACTTAATTTGAAAAGTATAATTAACTAAAATTTTGAAGAGATAACAAAAACCTATATAAAAAACAAAAACAAATCATTAAATGGAATCTAATAACACTGCGGATTAACTCTTCTTGTTTTTTCTTAAATTAACTTGGCATACTTCACATCTCATTTTCATTTCATGTATTATGGACCTATTTTCAAATATTTTACAATAAATCATGCATTGCATTTTAATGCACAACTTAAAATAGAAGACGTGTGTTTTAAACCTTCACACTTTTTTAATGTAACAGGAAAAGTGATGACCAATGTTTTCTAAAACTCATAAACTAACTAACATTAAGTAAAAAGATTAACTATGAGAGTCGTCCATTTAGAAACTAACTAATGAGAAATGAATTGTTACAAATTGTTTTCATGGTAGAGACTGCATATGTTCACCATTTTCATAGCATAGTTTGACATTCCAAGTCCAAAGTTTTTACATAACTACATTTACAGACTAAAACACCAACGACTAACCTTGAAAAACAATTACAATCTAGCAACATTATGCTAGTTAAAAAAAGGAAAGGAAAGTCAATAAACAATGGAAGTGATATTTTGATCCAGGTTGAAAGATATTGTATGAAATCATGACCCACATGGTATTTTTTGTCTTTAGTTTATCCACATAGTTAGTCATATATCCCATGGAGTTGTAAATTTGTATTTTCCAGATTTATTTGTCCTTTAAAAATTTCTCTTATACATTCTTATTTACAATTTTCTAAAAAAATCTCTTCCTGAAAGTAAGGGCTTTTCTATTTCCAAATATCAAAGATTTCAATTTTACATTGTTACTGATTTCCTTCAGTATAAAATTACAATGATAATGATCTCTGAATACCCCTCTTGATCAAGTCATGTTAATGTTACAATGTTGGGTCGATCCCTCCTATCGGGGCTTCAGCAGTAGCAATGCATCATTTTGAGAGACTAACCATGGCCCGACCCTCAGTCATACTACAAAATATCTCATGAAGGATTTGGGCAGTTCTTATATAGGCCATAATGAGAGGCTTACTTATGATTTGGTTGAGAAAATGCCATATCTTTTTGTGAGAATTTTCAAGGCAAGAGCACTTCCATCTACAAAATTCTACAGGTAATGCTCTATTTTGAGATTTATTTTCACACTATACTGTAATAAAAGCATTTAGCTATGCGTAGAGAAATCTTGTATACTGCGACAGTTCTTATTGATGATATTTAGCAATCTCTAGAAAATATAATTTAGGTTGCAAGGAGTTTTCATGTAATTGGTTAATAGACTGTAGTTAGTGTCCAAATTAGTGATGAATTTCGATTTCCATAAGACACGAGACTGGTGACTGTAAGATGATATTTCAAATATATGAACATGGATAAACTTGCCAAATATGTCATGGAAGATGGAAGTTCCTAGGTTAAGGGATTTCTCAATGTTTATTTTTGGAGAAAATAATATTCTTAGTTAATACAGTTTAATACACACTTTGTAAAAAATTGTCAACTGTTACAGAGTTGAATTACCCACATCATCATCATGAAATTACTTATAAAAGCTTCAACAAGTCCAGGGAAAAGTTGTTTCGTTAGCAGTAAAAGGTTTAACAAAGGCATATTTTATATGCCAGATTTGGAGTCCCTCCTCACTGATAACATTCAAGTTTTGATGGATAACATTCAAACACTGCTACTGCAAGATTTCTTATAAAAAAAATCCCCAAATTTCGGCCACTTTTGGTTGTCGGAGCAATTTCTCCACCTCAGTAGACAACTTCTAGAGACTAAGACAACAAACCGCAAACCATCTTCCATTATGAGGTTCAGTGTAGCAATCTAGTATTACCTAAGTCCAACGACATCCACCTCTTATTCCTAAGAATCAAAGTAGATAATCACATTACATATACAAACATGTCTTAGCAAGAACCTATTAGAAAGGAAAACTACACTCTTTGGTTATTTTGTTTTCATCCTTTGGTTAATTTCTTTGTTTTTCCCCAAAGTTAAAACCTTTTTCATCAAATAAAAATAGAAATATATGGAGGGTGAGTGCCCATTGACAAGATATAATGAAATTGATTGATTTTTTGTGTTTTTCTTTCATGATATTTATTTATTTATTTTATATAGTAATTGGTGAATTAGTAATTTCAGATATTTACCACAATATTTTTTTAGCAAGACTTAGTATCAAATTACAACAACTTTTACTATTCACTTCAATATCAAGATATTGAAATTCCCTATAAATTCAGAGTTATAAAAATTAATCCTCAAATTTTCAAAATATTTAAATTTTTATCACACAAACTAACATATCTCCCAAAAATAAAACTGAAAAATTAAAACGGCCACCTAACCTCAATAATTATTATCTTTTCCATAAAAGTAAAACTTTTTCATAAATGAAAAATATCAAGCCAAGGAGCCTTGACCAGATGTAATGAAACTGATTGATTTTTCCACTAAAGTTGTTTGTGCCATCAGTGTTTTTTATTCAGTTTCCACCTCTATTTCCTTCTTGATATTTGATTTCAATTTCTTTTAAATACTAAATTAAAGGATATACTTACTTAAATTTACATTTTGGGATGATATGTTTTTATTTTTTTAATTAAATAATTATATTATTATTAGTTAAAAAATATTATAATTATATTTATAATAATAATAATATATGATTGTGTTTGAATATCTATTTTAAATATATGAACATGGATGAACTGGCCAAAAAAGATTATGGCATATGGAAGTTTCTAAATTAAGAGATTTCTCATTATTTATTTCTAGAGAAAATAATATTATTAGTTAAAACAGTTTAATACACCCTTTGTAAAAAATTGTCAAACAGTTACCGAATTAAATTACCTATGTCATCATCAAAAAATTACTTATAAAATCTTCAACAAGGGAAAAGGTTATTACATTAACAGAAACAGTTTAACAAAAGCATATTTTATATGCCAGATTTGAAATCCCTCCTCTCTGTTAACATTCAAGTTTTGAATCTTGATAGATACAAATGAAACTCTTCATTTCTGGCCATTATGGGACTCTTCTTCACGAATGGCTATTTCAAGTCTTTTTATCTGAAACTGCACTATCACCTCACCAAATCTTTTTAAAATTTATCCTAATTATTTTACCTTAGAATTCATATATACCCAGAATTAGATATAAGCTAGTTAATAAAGTACTTGGGAAACTTTTCTTCTCTGGTTTTCTCTTAAGACAAAACGCTCAATTTTGCTCCTTAAGGAGTACTAAGCAATCAAATTCAGAAATAAACTATTTATTTTTGTGAAACAGTCTCTATATTCAGTGTTCACCATCTTCGTTCCCTTCCATTATTGAGTCGATTCTCAAGATTTTCTGTGCACGTCACATGTGAATCTTATCCTACACCAAATAAGTTAACGATATGTGATGACTTATACGATGGTTTATGATACATGGACAGAATCTCTTATTCGTAAGGCTCCCATGATGAGCTTTAGAATGAAGTTTGCCTGTTGTGTTATTTCTGGTAGGATTTATGTTGCTGGAGGTTCCATGAAAAAGAGCCGTGCTACCAGGGAGGCCATTATGTATATCCCTTAGTCTGATTCATGGAAACCTATTCCAGAAATGCCCACAAGGAGAACTGGATGTTTGGGTGCTTCTGTGGATGGAATTTTCTATGTAATTGGAGGGCATTGTGATCTGAATGAAAAGGTAACGTAATGATATCTAGGTGTTGGCTATTGATATCGAAGGATTAGAAAAAATATGTAATGATTTCATAGTGTGTGCAATAAACTATAATGTTCTAATTGAACCCTGTATTTGTGGTTTACCTATGTGGGTGTAATGAAAGATGATCAATGGTGTGAGATGAATTTTCCGCAAGCGGAGGCTTTGGTTTTAATCTTTTCTGCAAGCTAATACTTTCTTTCATTGTTTTTTTTTTTGGCTTCTATGAGAAAACTAAAAGTCCTCATTAGTATTCAATTATGGGTCCAAGAGCGCTGCAAATGGACACGATCCGAGAGCAACTCAAACCTTGAAGAAGCAGTTTTTACGTGTACAGTCACAATTCAAGAGCAACCCAAACTTGCAAGGGAGTGTTTTGAGCATAGTCACGATCCGAGAGCAACAGACCTTGAAGAGCAGGGGAATGTTTATGAGCATAGTCACATTCCAAGGATGTTTTTGAATAGCAAACCTAATAATAAACCAGAAAAGAACATCCAAGAGCAAGCTATGCCCTGGAGAAGCTAGTGGCGGACGCGGGTTTTAGACAAAGAATTGAAACTATCACTGTTTTATATGTAAATAAAGAACTGAAACTACAGCAAAGCGTCCAGTTTTGCAATTGCCGTTCACGATTAACCGGGTCACAGATATGATAATTTAATATGTAGATCATTTTAAATCCACTTGCGCAGATACAGATTCATAGAAATTTAAACAAATTCTTTACAAAGTTTACAACAAATTCTTTACAAAGTTTACCTCACAACCAATCAAATTTTTAGGAATCACTAGTCTGATGGACTCACCTGAAAGATGAGATCGATGTTGAGGGCTGAAATTGCTGAAGGGCCAACACTGAAATCGCTGAGATTGAGATGGCGCTGAAGCTAACTCGCTGGTGCATGAAGTTGCTCAATTGGCTCTAATCTGCGCTTTCCGTGTATCCGGTGAATGGTATTAGACTCTGCTCTGCCTCTTAAATAATTGAAAAACATTGCTTCCCACAATAACAACTGGAGTTTTTTTTGCATGCGCACAGTTTATAGATGATCAACTAGAGTTTCAGAACTAGAGCGTTTGAGTTCTTATGAATTTAAAATTGATTAAAAAACCTCTAGAACAGAACATAGTTTATAGATAATCACTCAAGTTTCAGAGCTGGAGAGTTCGAGCTTTTATGAATTTACAATTTATAAAAAAACACGTTTTAATGAATTTACAATCTATAAAAAAACCCTCTGTAGTTTTGGAACAAATTACTTGAGTTTTGAACAACAGTTAAGGCAGAAACAACCAGTTTCACAGTTCGTTAAGGCCAGTCCAGAGGAAACTGTGGAGAAACGGTGGTAAGAAACAGTCAGTTTCGCAACTCGTTTCGCAAGAAACCGGTTTTTGGGCACTGACAATGGAAACGACCGTACAGAACGACGTTTCCCCGGCTGTTGCATTTTTAGCACCGTTTTTTCCCAGAACGCCTGGTAACGTGCCGTTTCTGGTAACCAGGGTGAAGGGTCACTTGGCCGGGTTGGCTAGGGTTTTGGCCAAGGAGAATGAAATTTCATGTGTTTAATGTTTATGTGCATTGTTGCTGGTTATTTTTATTGTTCCTCTTTGTAAATCTTTGTAAATAAGTTAATATCTCTGTAGTAAATTTTATCAATGGGATCATTCCTATTTGAAGGCACGCCTCTCTCCATCATCCTTGTCTCTTCTTGAGTGCATCTAGTCAACAATTCATCAAAACCTGGAATCTTGTCATTGTTGAGGATAGTGGTATTGAATACATCCCATGCTCAGGGAAGACCTCCAAGGGCAATACGAGTGAGCTCCCAGTCAACGATAACCTCTCCAATGCATAGAAGATCATTTTTGATATCAGTAATCCTCATGAAGTAGGATTGGATGGATTCCTCTCTATCCATTTTGATGTCCTTCAACTTATTCTTGAGAAAGAGTATTTGGTTTGCGTTGCTAGCTTTGAACATGCTAACCAACTTGTCATATATCTCCTTAAATGTGCCCAACTCGGAGATGTAAACAACCAAATGCCTTTGAATGGAATCCCTGATGATCTTCTTAGCTTTGACCTCACCTTTGTTGTACTTTGTTTTAGTGGCGGCTGATGCATTTGAAGGAGGCTGAGGCTCAACAATGTTTCCAACACATAATCCATGACATCTTTCTCTTCCAAAGTCAAGTCTAGAGACATCTTCCATGCACGATAATCATATTTATCATGGAGCTTGTCCTCAGATTTGAAGTAAGATGAGGAAGCCATTGACTCTTGTCCTTGTCCAACGGATCTCAATTATTGATTTTCTCACTCTTGTTTGGGCTTTGTCTTCACCTGGGCTTTGATAGCATGTTAATTTTAGATAATAATGGTATGTTCTATATGCTTAAGAGCAATTTACTTCAATTTTCCTTATTAGCCCAATATCAATTTCCAAATTAGCAATCACATTATCATTGATAGTAAATTCAGATAGAACATAAACAATAAGCAGAAGACAAGCCAAGACAAGAGGACACAATATTTGGCGGATGCCATGGAAAAACCCCAATGTGGGGAAAACCCTTTCATCAAATTCTTCTTATCATTCTTCAATAGTTCAGCAGAGAGAGAGAGTACAAAATTCAAATATCAAAATAACTTCCCCGAAACAGTCCTGTCAAAATCAGCAGTCAGCAGCAGTCAACTGCAACCCTAAATAGAAAGTCAATGCTGGTCAAGGGTCTCCAAAATGTCCTCCAAGCAGCTCGGTCAACAACAAGCAAATTCGACTTTCCAAGAGAGAGAAAGTCAACCTAAAACAGTCAAGTCAAACCCAGTCAATGCTGCTGTAATTTCTGCAGTCAAATCTGAAGTCAACCTTGGTCAAACTGCTCCAAATGCCTCGATTTCTGTGCCAATGAATGCGGCCTCTAGAGATCAGATTTTCTGCCTGAAAATCGCAGTCAAAGATGAAGTTTGGCACTAGTTGCTAATTTTAACAAACTACCCCAGGCCAATAATTATGACCACAAACCACAAAGATTCTTGTAGCCTTCAGGATTGTAAGTAGATCAAGAGTCAACATATATGCTTCTATTATATATTGAAATAAATTCTGTTCCTTGAAATCTTGAGATTGGTTTTTCTTATTTGTTCTCATTTGTATTGACCCTTAAATTGTGGTGTTATGAATATAATTCATAACGAATACAACAAATATAATTATTAAATAGTCAATTAAGGATTATGTAAGTAGTCATTAAGTTAGTGAAAGGGCATGTCTAAGAGACATGCCCATTCATGAAAGACCACTTGCATAGGTATATAAGCAGGGCCTCATTGCAACATTTTATCATCATCTCTTATACATTTTATATATAATATATTATTATTACGAATACCTCTTGTGTATTTCAAAATTAAGTTAACAAGCCTACAACCTTTTTGCTTCATTTGGTATCAGAGGAGCGATCTTCTCGCCTGGAAGGAAGCACCTACGCCACTGCTGGCTACCTTCAGCTGTTACATGCGGTACCTCGAAATCGCTGCTGCTCGATGTCTTCATCAATGACGATGGACGATTTCAACAAAAAGTTGATCGATCTTGAGAGTAAGATCAATAATAATTCCGATAAATTCACTAAAAGATTAACCAATCTTGAGGATAAGGTTACAGGAAATTCTGACAACATCAAAAAACTTCAAGACACAACAGATCGGATAGAAAAACAAATTTGGCTAAATCATAGCGAGGCCACAAACAATCATAACAAAGCAATGCAGAAGATAAACGCCATTTTGGACAAGATAAATCTAATGCAAAAACCAACAGAAAAGCATGACAAGAAGTTCACGGGCATGCTTCAAAAGCACCAACAGTTTGAATGCTGGATAAAGTCTTATAATACTCTGGAACTTAGTGAGAAAACTCAGATCAATACTGGAATTTCTATTGATAAAGACATTGAGAACCATCCATCTGCTCAGAAAAACTTGGAGAAAGATGGCCATCAGACATTTGAGGAGGCTCAAGGTACATGAGGTTATAGGCCATCATCCCAGAGAAAGCAAGAGGAAACTGTTGTTGAGGAAAGCACGAGTTCACATGAAAGGATGAGGGATCCTGAAGAAAATTATGAATTAATGGACGCAAATAAGACGTTGCAGATGGGAGATATTCAGGAGGTAGATCAATTCGAGGAAAGTAAAATTGAGCACCCAAATCTTGTGAATGAAATTGCTGATATAGACGAGAACAGAAACAAAATGCCTAGAAGAAGAGGTTCAGAAACCACAAGAAAAATTAGTTATGATGAAATACTTAGTGGCGGAGTATCTGAAATCACTCATAAAATTTTTAGAGATGAGAAATTGAGACAAAAAAAATCTAAAATTGGCCACAAGATCAACAAAACTCTTGTTGCAAATGATAAGGTGTTAAAACTGCACACTATGAGTGAACATGATGGAGAGGCATTTGAGATCAGCTTGCATGACAACTATAGTGTTGTTATATATCTTATAAATTTATTAATTTAATTAATTAATTAATTAAAAAAAAGAAAAAGATGAAGAAATTATTATCCATAAAACTTTGAGGACAAAGTTCTAAAGGAAGGGCCAATTCATAACAAATAAATAAATAAAAGTTGATATATTAAATTGTGACAAAAGCGAATGACGGAAGCAAATGAAGAAAACGGTGCGTGATTGAACTGAAGAAAAGTGTCAACTATAAGCTTCGAGGACAAAGTTTTTGAAGGAAGGGGCAATGTTATGAATATAAATCATAACGAATATAACAAATATAATTATTAAATAGTCAATTAAGGATTATGTAAGTAGTCATTAAGTTAGTGAAAGGGCATGTCTAAGAGACATGCCCATTCATGAAAGGCCACCTGTATAGGTATATAAGCAGGGCCTCATTGTAACATTTTATCATCATCTCTTATACATTTTATATATAATATAGTATTATTACGAATACCTCTTGTGTATTTCACAATTAAGTCAACAAGCCTAC
Organism: Pinus albicaulis; assembly: GCA_034641835.2. Lineage (NCBI taxonomy): Eukaryota > Viridiplantae > Streptophyta > Pinopsida > Pinales > Pinaceae > Pinus > Pinus albicaulis. Next base: position 1,208,234,354 of record CM076570.1, on the reverse strand, counting down.
AGCTTTGTTGCTCCATGTGGCCCGTGGGATATCTTCAAAAGCAGCTCCTTAAAAAGAGTTTATTGAATACATATTCTGCATGTATGTTTATATTAAAACCAGAACATAGATTTAAAATTTTAAAGCTATGTGATTCCACGCGAAGGATGGATGGACAGTTATTCAGCTTGCATTTAAGTCAGCATGTCATAACGTATATAATGCAACTATCATCATTATTTTCAGATGCACTGCTGCTCTCCCACTTGTGGAATTAAATTGTTTCAAACTAGTTGGTAACCAGGTGGCACTATCATAGTTACTAACTTACTACAATTGTGAACTGTTTGGCAGGAAATGATAATGCTACAGGTGGGGCCCGTAACAGGGTTGGCCAGGTTTCTCATAATGTAGTATTTGGAACTTTCAATCTTCAAGATCAAGGTGATGGAGGTTTTCCAGATCTTAATAGGGTATGCTCTCCTGTTCTGGGGTTGTACCGTGCTTACACAAGTGAATTGTTTTTGTGTTCTACAATGCTATTGAATTCTTAGTGTAAGATTTCCAATCAGATGATGCATTTGCTTATATTGCACACAGATACTTGCTACTGTGCTTAATTCTATTGGAATGGGCAGCCCAACTCCTGTGAATGTTGGTGCGGCAAATGGGCCAACTGTAACAATGGTTAGTTCATGGTCAACCAAATGTTTTTGCCATGTTATTTGCATTGTATTTAACCTTATGCAAGTATGCTGTATTTGGCAGCCTGTTTTACCAACTCATGGTCAACAAGGAACTGGTTCAGAAGGGCAAGACCGACAGGATAATTCTAGTGGTGGATCCCAGATTTTAAATCAACAGCAACCTGGTCTGGTCTTGTCCAACATTGTGCTTGAACCTGTGAATCAGGCTTTACACATGCCGACGGCAACACAGCAAACACTTTCTCCCCAAGATCTGGTGAGTTGAAACAGAACTTTCTGACTGCTTCTGATGTGATTATCTTGCATTTCTTGTTTTTCTTACTCAATTGTTAATTTGGGTCCTTCTTTTCAGGCTGTTCCTGATGCATTGGCAACATTATCCCTGTACTTGAACCGTATGGAGCAGGAATTTTTAATTAACAGTGAGCCAAAATCCAAACTGTGCAATGATTTTGCTGCATAACATATTTTCAAAAGCCAATTAAAAGCCTAAAATATGCTTATAAAACTTTGCTTATATTTTGGGTTATACTTTCTCAGGGTTTGATAATCAGCATCGTTCTCCTACATCTGCTAGTTCTGGATCACAAGATCAAGAAAATGCCTCAGGAATATCTTCTGTTTCTAGAGGGTTGCCTACGCCTGCTGCCTTGGGTGCACTCATTCAACGAACACAACAATTGATGAATGGTCCAGCTGGAGCTGCATTTTCTGTAAGTTCTGCTTAACTTCAGTATTTTTTGGAAAATATCTATTCCAGGTTCCCTTATTCTTGTGTACCGGGCTTGTGTTTAAATTTTGTGGCATGTTTGATTTCCATGCATAATTCAAGGTTGGGAAGTTTTTGCTTTTAGCCAGGTAAGTGCTGTTTTAGATTCCTTCCAATATCACTTGTGGATCCTGCAAGAACTGCTCCATCCATAAACTATTGCATGTATGATGTGAACATCAATTGCCTTTTCTAAGGATCTGTGATTTTTTTGTTTCAAGTTTACTTTGCAAAAATTCTGGAACTAATCCTCTGCACTGAGTGTTTGAGATCAATGAAACTTGGTTGTAGCATCTGCAACAGTTATGTTTCATAGCTGTAGATTCAGCCAACAATTGTGTTCAAGCAGAAGTCCATTCAAGAAACATAGATTATGAGTTTGTGAGACATTAAAAAGGGAGAATAGGATACTCCTCAGTGAAAATATCATAATTATTTAGATGTTGGAGCTAAGAAGAGCTTTCTTAGGTTTTTTTGAAATGAGCTAGCTCGATGATATCTTTAAATTTTTGTAGATGTTCTATGCTTGATGCAACTTTACTTTTATAACAGCAATCACATAAACAGTTAAGTAAAAATGCTGATAGAACATACCGGTGGATCTATAGAAGACAAACCAGAAACAGGAGAATGTGTTGGTGCATTACAGCGGTTAGCAGGATACTTAAACAAGCAAAGTCTTCTTGGTCGGCCAACCCAAAATGTGTCACAACAGTCCTCAAATCAATTATCCAGTCAACTCAAAGTCAACTCCAGAAAAGTCAGCACAGTCCAGAAAAAGTCAACGCAGGGCAGAAACAATAAAGTCAACACAGCTCCAACTTCGGTCAACCTTTTGAAATCGAACTCTCCACAAAATTTCAGCTTAAACGGACCATGTGTTGAGCAAAGTCAATGCTGGTCAAACTTGCCCAGAAACCCTAACTGCAGAAAATTTTGTCCAGAAACCCTAACTGCAGAAATTTCGTCCTTTTTCCAGCTGCAGCTACTTCGTCCTTTTCCCACATGAGAACTGCTTCTTAGATGCTCGTATCCAATGAGAAGTGTGTGGATGAGATGAGTGAAAAGCTCTCCAACGTTGACTGTATTTATATCCATCATTGAGGTGTGTGACACATCTGCTGGGGGTGTAAAACCTTAAGGCCGACCTGCGCTTAAATTTATTATAAATAATAAATTCAAAATAAATGTTTCGCTCATCAGATTAAAATCAATTTTATATCGAATTTACACCTCTCTGAAAGAGGAATCCAATACAAATATTGGAATCTTCATCTGAGCATCACAAGATGGAGTTTGGACCTAGTTGTCCAAATTTAACACTCCCTCTCAACTAGGGAGAACTCCATCCACCAGTGGAATCAAACATCGTGCGTCATCCCGCCGTAACTTGCTTTGCTGGCCTCTTTATTTCAAAACAGAAGTGGGTCAGTCACAAAGACATCATTCCCGGCTGACAGATTCAGCCCAGAGGTCAAAACCTCTATCAGACTCACAAAGAGTCTCCAACCAACCCGAAGTTGGTTCATTTGACCCGAAGTCAGGCAGAGGTCCGAGACCTCACAAGACTTGATCCCAGATCAAGTGGTTGGACCATGCCATCCTAGATAGAGAGTACGACAATCTCTGATGCGTCCATCAGTCTTTGCTACTAGTCTCTAGCTTTTCCCACCTCATTGGCCAAATGAGAGGTACTTCCCATGAGCCCTGAACTCAATGGGTAGGATGCATACGGGGCACAGATAATGAGAGGTGAACCAACTCAATAATCACAACGATGGGGTCCAAGCACACCAACAAGGTTTGGCAAGCCTAGCCTTGTGGTTGCTCATAGCTCCGAGAAGCTGTCCCCAAAGCCCCCCAGAGCTCCTTGAGCTCATCGTCCAACAGGACCCACATCATAGGGTCGTTCCACGATACCAAGTCTCTCACGGAAGGTTAGGAACTTGACCTTCCCCAGGGGCTTAGTGAGAATATCCGCGACCTGCTCATCAGTTCCTATATGATCGAGCTTTACGGCGCCTCGCTGTACCATATCCTGGATGAAATGGTACCTGATATCAATATGCTTGGATCGGTCGTGGAACACAGGATTCTCGGTCAAGCGAATCCCACTCTGGTTATCACAGAGTATCACGGTGGTATCTAGCACATGTCCAAACAGCTCACTAAAGAGCTTTCGCAACCAAACTGCTTCACAACAGGCCATACTTGTTGCAATGTATTCGGCCTCAGCGGTGCTCAAAGCCACCGACTTCTGCTTCCTGCTCATCCATGAGATCGAAGCAGAACCAAGATTGAAGCAACATCCCGATGTGCTCTTACGATCCACCACACTGCCAGCCCAATCGGCATCAGTATATCCAAGGAGTGTCACGCTCCCGGTAGTGTATCTCAGCCCATGGTTTATCGTGCCCCGAAGGTATCTCAAAAGATTCCTGGCACCAACCCAGTGAAAGTGATGAGGCTCAACCATCTGTTGACTCAAAGTGTTCACTGCAAAACATATATCTGGATGGGTGTTCACTAAGAACATCAGAGCCCCTACGAGTTGACGATACTCAGTAGGATTTGCCAATACGGGCCCAATAGCGCTGCCACTCAACTTCTTGAAGTTGAGTTCCATTGGTGTTGACACGGACTTGCAATCCACCATACCAAATCTTTCCAGAAGTTTCACAATATATTTTCCTTGAGAAAGGAAAATCTCTCCAGGTCTCTGCCAGACCTCCAGGCCTAGGAAGTAGTGCATTAGTCCTAGGTCCTTCATCTCGAACTCAGCAACGAGCTCCCTCTTGCATTGATGAATGAGAGGGTCAACACTTGTCAGGAAGAAGTCATTCACATACAACACCAAAATGAGAGGCTTCCCCTGGACAACCTTGAAGTAAAGGTTCGGATCAGCATTACTTCGAGTGAAGCCCAACTTCATCAAGTAGCTATCTATCCTCTCGTACCAAGCTCTGGGTGCTTGCTTCAACCCATAGAGGGCTTTCTTCAACTTGCAGACATGGGTGTCCTGATCCTGGACTTCAAACCCCAAAGGTTGTTCTACATACACCTCTTCCTTTATTGCACCATGCAGAAAAGCGGTCTTGACATCCATCTGATGAAGACTCCATCCTTGCATAGCAGCAAGGGCTATGATTGATCGAATGTTGGTATATCGTGCCACAGGTGCAAATATGTCATCATAGTCTATTCCTTCCTTTTGAGCGAAGCCACGGGCAACAAATCTTCCCTTGAACTTTTCAGCACTTCCATCAGATCCATGCTTGATCTTGTAGAGCCATTTCGTGGTGACAACTGATTTGTCCTTTGGTCTTGGAACCACATCCCAGACATCATTCTTCATTATGGACTTATATTCTTCGTGCATAGCATCCTTCCAGACTTGATTCTTTACGGCTTCCTCAAAAGATCCAGGTTCAGATTGTACAATAGTACTCATGGCAACCAGATACCCTTGGTATCTACACGACTTCTTGCTTTCTCGGAATGTCCCCCTCGGGGCAGCATGTCCCTCAACATCTTCGAGAGTGTCCCTGAGCCATGATGGTCTCTTTCTCAGTGAAGGAGATGGATCGATTGGGTCCATTGGTCCTTCAACATCAGGCATTGTCTCATCCTGCGGTTCTTCTTGATTTCCAGGCCTTGCTTCATGATTTTCCTCAGATCTCGGAAGATCTACTACTTTCTTCAGGGAAGCATCTTCGTCAAAAGTGACATCATGGCATATCTCTACTTCTCTTTGACCAGGTACATAGACTTTATAGGCCTTAGAAGTTTTGTTGTAGCCCACAAATATTCCTTTCTTCCCAGAAGCATCCAGCTTACTTCTCTTTTCTTTTGGCACATGAAAATAAATTTGTGACATCCAAAAACTCTAAAATGTGAGAGACGTTGGTTTCTTACTGTGCTGAAAACCTCTTCGAGAGTTTTGGAGTCTGGTGAGCGCAATGAGGGTACTTCCGTTTTGAATGTGAGAAATAATATTCTACAGCCTTTCCTCCCACAACTTTGCAGACCCCGGTCACATAGCATATACGACAGCCTTCCCTAATGTCCCCGTTCTTCGTTCGCCAACGCCATTCTCATTGTGAGACAGGCGTAGTGGTCTCCCTCTTAATGCCAGCTTCTCTGCAAAAGTCTTCGAACTCATTTGACTCATATTCAGTGCCATTGTCAGTCCTCAAAATCTTGATCTTCTTTCCGGTCATATTTTCCACCAAGGCTTTGAAGGTACGGAACCACATGAAAGCCTCATCCTTCGTCTTCAAGAAGTATATCCAGGTTTTGCGAGAGAAGTCATCAGTGAATGTCATGTAGTAAGAACATCCTCCCGTGATGCTACTTTCGGTGTAGCATACCGTACAGATCTATCGTCAGCTTGCAAATATCGAGAGTGTCTTTGTGATACCAGGGGAAAGGTCCTCAGGGTGTTTTCCTTCGCACAACCCTTACATACACCTTCATGATTATTTCCAGAGTCGGGCATCCCTGTCACCACCTTTCTTGCTTCGGGAAGGGCCTTATAATGAAGGTGTCCAAAACTTCGGTGCCATAGTTCAGTTTGTCGGATAGTATCACATGTCATAGCTCCTATAGGACTTCCTTCAACTTGGTAGAGTGTTCCAACTCTAAAACCAATCATGATAGCTTCCTTGAGATTCTTCTTCCAATGTATGCGCACCTTTCCATTGCTGAATACCACAATGTGCTTTTCCTTTGTCTTCCATGGCCGATATAAACACAAGGTTCTTCTTCAAATTAGGTACATAGAGTACATCTTGCAAGTGGAGGACTTGACCTTGAGACAAATGAAGGGTCACAGTCCTTGTCCCTTTCACGGGATATGTGGTATTATCTCCAAGGATACTTTCCAGATTAGTATCCTTCTCAACCATATCGTAGAGTGCTTCCTTGAACCCCGTTGATGTGTCTTGAGGCACCACTATCTCGTTAGCCAAACATCCTTAGGCCTGTGATGGTGGAGAGGGTGACATGAAGAATGGTCTATTTCTTTTATCAATAACATTTGACTCCTCATACCTCGAGTTTCTAGACCTTTTGAACGGTTGATTGTTTCCGCCAGAGGGAGCCTTCCTCTTTCCTTTGGACCTGTCGTTTCTTTGATTTCCATTCCTTCGGTAGTTGTTGTTGTCATCACTATCGGGAGAATCCTTCTTGAAAGGACATTCTCTAGCATAGTGACCAGGCCTATGACAAGTGAAACACTTGCCCTTCTTTCCTTGGGCCCTTGTTCTTCCTTTGTTCTTAGGACCACCAGAGTTCTTTCTAGAATGAGCAACGTAGGCAGCATTTCTGTCATTTTCGTATTCCTTCATTCTTGTCTCTTCTTGCATGCATCTGGATAGTAGCTCGTCAAAGTTAGGAATTGTATTATTATTGAGAATGGTAGTGTTGAATACTTGCCATTCATATGGGAGCCCTCCAAGTGCGGTGAGTACCATCTCACGATCAGCTATTGTCTCCCCAATAGCCAACAAATTGTTCCTGATCTCGGTCAGTTTCAGAAAGTATGTTTGGACAGATTCATCCCTGCCTTTCTTCAGATTCTTCAATTGATTCTTGAAGAATAGCACTTGGTTTGCATTGTTTACTTTGAACATTTGTATCAGCTTATCATACATCTCTTTGGATGTGCCTAGCTCAGATATGTAGGCAACCAGACTTTTATGTATGGATTCCCCGATCATTAGCTTTGCTTTGATCTCCCCCTTCTTATACTTGGTTTTAGCAGCAGCAGTAGCAGTGGATGGAGGTTCTTGTATCTTACCCAGTACATAGTCCATGAGATCATGGTCTTCCAATTTGAGATCTAATATCATCTTCCAAGGATGGAAGTCATCCCTTCCAGTCAGCTTGTCATCCTCCTTGAAGCCATAACTTGTGGAACCCATTTTTCTCTTTTGGTGATTGCTATAAGTTAGGGCTTGTCTTCACCTCAGCTCTGATACCATGTAAATTTTTGTAGATGTTCTATGCTTGATGCAACTTTACTTTTATAACAACAATCACATAAACAGTTAAGTAAAAATGCTGATAGAACATACCAGTGGATCTATAGAAGACAAACCAGAAACAGGAGAATGTGTTGGTGCGTTACGGCGGTCAGCAAGATGCTTCAACCAGCAAAGTCTTCTTGGTCGGCCAACCCAAAATGTATCACAATAGTTCTCAAATCAATTATCCAGTCAACTCAAAGTCAACTCTAGAAAAGTCAACGCAGTCCAGAAAAAGTCAACACAGGGCTGCAACAATAAAGTCAACGCAACTCCAACTTTGGTCAACCTCTTGACCTCGATTTTTGTGCCAATGAGTACGGCCTTCAAAAATCGAACTCTCCACAAAATTTCAGCTTAAATGGACCATGCGTTGAACAAAGTCAACGCTGGTCAAACTTGCCCAAAAACCCTAACTGCAAAAAATTTTGTCCAAAAACCCTAACTGCAGAAATTTTGTCCTTTTTCCAGCTGCAGCTACTTCGTCCTTTTCCCACGTGAGAACTGCTTCTTAGATGCTCGTATCCAATGAGAAGTGTGTGGATGAGATGAGTGAAAAGCTTTCCAACGTTGACTGTATTTATATCCATCATTGAGGTGTGTGACACATCTGCTGGGGGTGTAAAACCTGAAGGCCGACCTGCACTTAAATTTATTATAAATAATAAATTCAAAATAAATGTTCTGCTCATCAGATTAAAATCAATTTTATATCGATTTTACACCTCTCTGAAAGAGGAATCCAATACAAATATTGGAATCTTCATCCGAGCATCACAAGATGGAGTTTGGACCTAGTTGTCCAAATTTAACAATATCTCCATTGTCTTGACTTGTTACAAAGTGAGATGTGACTGGAAAGATAGAATAATTTCTGGATGTGATTGCATGCAGCTTATTCTTTGGCTGTGAATAAAATTGCAATAATTGTTCGATATGATTTTTATATTTTTGATATATTAGCTGTTAGCAAATTTCATTGGGTGAGGTGAGCAATTATTGAATAGATTTTTTTTTTAAATGATGATCATAGGTAGTTTATTAAAGATGGGGACAGTTTTATTTGGAAAGAGAGTGCAAGTGCAGCAAAGTTTCTAGATCAACTAAGCTATCCATGATTGAGTTCCTGCCTTGCTCAATTGCAAGGTGCCTTGTGCAGTTCTTGCTTAAGTTGCGTCCACAGACTCCACACCCTGGTGATCCCTTTTGTTTCTCATTTCTTTTGCAAACAAGGACTCAGGAACTCAATGAGTGAAAAGCCGTTCTAGGACAAGTCTTTCCATGGTGCATCTGTTATATAAACTGTGGTGTTTGAAGAATTTGTTACTACTACTACCACAACTGTATTAGAAAGCCATGCAAGTTTGGCTACGATCACCCCTCACTGGTTTTAGAAAACTGTTAGTGAAAGGAAACATTTCAGCTACCGCTAAACTTGTTGCAATAGCTTCCTGAAATGATTGGTCTGCTGAGAAATTTATCATTGCATCTTAACAAACCTTGGCGGTTAAAATCCAATGTTCTCCATCTCTTATTTTATATGTAGCCTTTGCCTCACCTGCCTAAACCATCTAATAGGTATGTAACAAGAAGAATGCAATCAAAGAACTGAAAGATCACGACTACCTTTGTTTGGAGGAATGGTTCCTTGCCTCCCTTCAGAATTTCTTGTTCTTTTTCTTCACCCTTGACCTCTGCCCTTTATTCTATAAGGTTGTTTTACAAATTTAATGTGTTTGCCCCTTGGTAAATTGTTTTCTCTTTTGGATATCTCAGTCTTGGATTTTCTGATCAAAATTCATTATGGTGTAGGTTTTGTGCCACGGAACTTTTAAATTATAATCAAATTTTTTAACGTAGAATAAGGTAAACTAGAAATTATCACTTAACGTAGAATAAGTTAAACTAGAAATAATGACTAAGCCCCCTTGTCTTTTGGAAAACTCCGCCATTTACTAAAATTGTGGTACATGATCCTTACCCTAACTATGGAAGAATTTGAGACAATACCATTTTGGTCAAGGATTCCCAACTTGCCCCTCATATTTTGGGAGGATGAGTTTTTATAAAAATTGGAAATTGTTTAGTGAAATTTATGGTTAAAGAGTTGTTATGATCCTAGTTGGGGTATACGTGTGGTCAAATGTGTATGTAATATTGAGCATGATGAACCTGTATACACACGATGTACCAAATATAGGAATGGAGCACATCTCCAAAAGTGATAGTAATGTTGAGTTACACGATGACTCCTTGTACATTAAGAGAAGTTCTCTGAACTAATCCAAGTACATCCATATATGTAAGTCATAAGACCATGTGTATAACAATGACTCTATTGACATCTATAAACACATGTTCTCTCTGATTGTCCTTATGAGTGCAACACTAGGCTAATCTCCACTACTAGGTTTAACCACTATTACATATACATTTATCCCCGTTGACCACTTTTTGGTCAACAATCCAAGGAGGAAGAATCCAAAGACTTGATTTTTTTTTTTTCAAAGTTAAAAGTCATTAGCCGACACATTGTATCATTGTAAGCCCAATTTGTTAAAAAGGTAAACAAAAAAAATTAACATTAAAAATCGAAATTGAAAAAAAAATCGAAAAAAAATATATTCGGCTGTCGTCGAAATTCTCCCTACCGTCGTACCCGCCGCATAGCTCATTGTCCAACTTTCTTAAACTGTTCACCCATCTCCCCTCCGCTGCACCGTCAACACACACTACTAATTCGTCGTCAGATTTTCGTGCTCGCTGTAGAATCGAGACCTTTTTTTACCTTATTTTGCTCGGGGAATGTCGTATTAGTGCCAAACAGATCGCTCATAAAAAGAAAAATTACTAGTCATGGGACTGCGTTAAGACTGTTTGAAGTGCATGTTGCACGACCACGATCTGTCGACTAGAATCTGCCATCCTTACTGCACCGTGTCCCTTAATGCACTTCACCAATGCCCTATCCACTGCATCCAACCTTAACTGGTCATTGTCGACAACCTTGCCGCGCCCCCCTTTTCGACCTTTGCATACCACCGTAACTCACCTGTCCCTGTCCAAACCGCACCCCAACTCCCTTCTCCATTAACACTTCTGCTGTGTTATCTGCCTCGCATCCACACAGTGCCACCACGATTTGGCTGCCGTCAGAACCGTAGCATTTTTGCGACTACCACTCTTCGCTGCTTCCGATTCGTGCGTCCGTTTTCTCCAACCTTCTTAAACTTCTGAAACCTCCGTTAACCTCCAAAACTCTAGCGTAAATTCGTGACTGGACAGTGTATTGGTGTATTGATCTGACATGTTTTTTCAAAACCGTTTATCTATTGTTAATAGCTTATTTCACCTTGACTTATATAAACAAATATATACTATAGTTATATATATTAAACATGTAATAAATATATACTGTAGTTATATATATTAACTTAAACAAAAAAGAAAAAAGAAAAAGCATAAAGTTAATATTTACTTTGAGTAAATTTTGAAGTAAAAGAAAGACTTATCCTATATATATAAGAAGATATTTTAAAAAAATAATAAAAAAGGAGATTAGTGATCCCTGAATCAAATATAATTGAAACAAATTCATTTAACGCAAATGACAAACAATACGACATACGGAATTTACACCCAAGTATTGGGGAGTATTCCTTTGTCTCACAATTCACTGTTAAAACCTTATTTTGCAACGATAGTGATATAGTTCTGGGTTTGCGCTGGATGGAATCACTAGGTTCATTCATCCTTAATACGAAAAAGAAGTTTTGACATTCTCCTACAAAAAGAAGAAATTAATGCTACAGGACATGAACTTGAAGCCACATTCAGTGATGTCTGAAGACTTAGAAGAAATTTCAAAAGTAATTTTTCAAGAAGGTAAAAAGGTCATACTAAATATGTAAAAGGAAATTGACAAAATCACCACTAACAAGAATGAAGAAGTTTCTTGCCTCAAGGACCACAACGAAAAGTTACTAACGCAAATTAAGAAGCTGAAGAAAGACAAGAAGTCATTAGAAAAAAGGTGCAACAACTTGTTGAAAAGGAATCATCGAAACCTTTAAATGTAGAAGTTCAACTTGAAGAAAAAACGAACATTGATCCAGTAAATGTCATAACTCAAGAAGAAGACAAGAAAGTTGCAGAAGATGCAAACTTAGATGTTGCAGTTTAGACAAGGAACATTCTAAGTGAAGGTTCTGTAACCAACTCAATTACATCCTCGCTAGAAGAAAATCAAAGAAGTCAAACCAAAAAAGTTCCCTATCGACATTCAAATCACGGGAGCAGACAACTCGACCAAGCTACGTATTTAGAATAGAAACAAGAAGCTGATGTTTCGAAGAATACTAATGTAAGTGCAATCCACTCAAGTGATAATTCATCACAATTTTCAAGTCGCCGTAAGATTCCATAGAAGATTAATTTAGGATGGTCTGATTCATTGTTAGTGCGACAATTTTGTTTGTCACTTAGAGGATCATATCAACTTGTATCGACAAAGATAACTACTCCGAGACGAGAAGACATTCGTAACAGAAAAAGAGATCAAGCCTTTTCATCAACAAGCTTTGAGGACAAAGCTTTTTTAGGAGGAATGCAATGTAATGAATAAAATAATGTAAATAATGATTCAACATCGAAATCACGGGAGCAAACAACTCGACCAAGCTACGTATTTAGAACAGAAACAACAAGCTGATGTTTTGAAGAATACTAATGTCAGTGCAATCCACTAAAGTGTTAATTCATCACAAGTTTCAAGTCGCCGTAAGATTCCATAGAAGATTAATTTAGGATGGTCCGATCTATTCTTAGTGCGACAATTTTGTTTGTCACTTAGAGGATCATATCAGCTTGTATCGACAAAGAAAACTACTCCGAGACGAGAAGACATGCGTAACAGAAAATGAGATCAAGCCTTTTCATCAACAAGCTTTGAGGACAAAGCTTTTTTAGGAGGAAGGCAATGTAATGAATAAAATAATGTAAATAATGATTCATTAGTTAATTAGTAATTAGGCTGAAAGAGCATGTCTGATAAGACATGACCTTTCGTGAAGAGACACCTGTCTAGATATATAAGCAGGCCTCATTTGTAATTATCAATCATCTCATTCATCATACATATTAATATATATTTGTATCCTCGTGGATATTTTCATATTTCAATTCTTTTGCAGTATTTTAACTTGAGAAGGAACTTTGTTCGCTTCAAGATGAGAGAGAGAGAAGGGAAAGTGCAGGAGAGAAGGGGATGAAAGGCTGCCGGCTGAAGGAAGGTCGATGCACAGGGGCAAAGGGAGGAGAAACGATGGTGATGAAGGGAGATGAGGTCGAAGAGAAAAGGACACAGATGCAGAAGGATGAGAGGAAGAGCGGACAAGGTAGTGAGAAAGGCAACTTGGAGGAAGGAAAAAGAGCCGGAGGTTAGGCTTAACGCGATGACAAAAGAAGAATTTGTAGATCGAAACCCTTTTAAAAAAATTGAAAAAGTTATTTTTTGCCCAGGATTAAAAAAACAGAGAAAACCTAGATTTGAAAATCGAATTTCAATGAATAAAAAAACTTCCTACGAACAAATGTATTGTGAGACAAAATATTGCCCTCTAGGGCCTAGATCTATCTCAGATCCTGAAAAATTCCTTGAAAACCTTCAGACCTATACCTGCATAAACAACAAACAAAAACCCAGAAACCCCAAACAAATATAGCAAAATCTGAAATTAAAACCCCACGTTAGCAAGTGAAATCTAAAAAAATTCTAAATATTTGTACAATTGAAATTACATCTATCAGATCTGAGGAGTATGATGTAAAAATTCAAACCCCACTTCTGTTAAGAGATTTCCCTTATCACTCCATTCTTTTAATGTCAAATCCAAGCATGATTAAAACACTAAAATCTGGAAATGAAATTTATTTCTGAAAATACAAATTAGGAGATTTTACTACTGCTGGAAATAAATGCACAGAAAAATTATAACAACCATACACAGAAAATAACACAGATTTTTGGTCAATGCGACCTTGGAAAAACCCCCTACAACTCTTCGAGAAAACCAGTTTGAGAGCTCTTCTTATTTTTGAGCACTATTATAGCGAAAAATGAAATACAAAGGAAAATATTCCAGCATTGACAAAACAGAATTATCTCGATTTTTGTGCAAGACTCCACCTCGAAAACTGTGCCAAAAGAAAACCCATTTCAGACAGAAAACACTGCAATAAATGCTGTATGGCCAGCCTCGAGAAATGTGCCCAGATCATAGCGTATGACCTGTATAGATTTGTACGGACTGTACGGAAAAGTACAGCAAGTTCTCTTCTCGAAAATTGTGCCCAGATGCCTCGATTTTCATGCCTTCAACTTGCAGCTTGTTTTCCTTGAAATCTGTGCCAAACTCTGCTGTATAGTTATGATGTAAATGCTAAGATCCTCCTTGGTTAGCGTGCCCAAAATGCTCCTTGGGATGCGAGCCAAAGATCCTGTTGTTTTTCTTCACTTTCTCTGTTCAAAAATTTCTCCTTTGCTCTCTCTTGCTTTCTCTCAACTGCCCATGAAAGAATAGAATGATATTTTCCTCTTCATCACTCCTTTTGACCTATCTAAGTGACTTTTGAGTGATCCCTAGATCCAATGGCTAAGAAAGCTTTAGATCAAGGGCTCAAAATAAATGCGCATTATTTTCACCTTTTTCTATTTAATCACTCACCCACTTAAATAAAGACCCACTTAGCCTTTTATTTCCATAGTCACTTTTCACTTTCTAATTCTTCATTGACTTTAATAAAGTCACTTTCAAATTAGAATGCAACTTTATCACTTATAAAGTCACTTTTAAATTAGACTGACTTTACCACTTATAAAGTCACTTTTAGAAGAAGAGGTACAATAGAGCTGCCACTTTTCCCTAGGCAAGAGATCAAAGCCATGGGGAACCACTCGTCCTTGGTACCCAAAATTTAACACTCCCTCTTACCAAGGAAAGTGTTCCTCACCACTACCATCTTGTCCCTGAAGTAGACATGTTTGCCCCGTGGTAAGGCTTTGGTGAAGATGTTTGCTACGTGCTCATTTGTGGATATGTACTGAAGCTTGACTGCTTCCTTTTGGACATAGTCTCGAATGAAGTGATACTTGATCCCAATATGTTTTGACCTGTCATGAAAAAATGATTCTTCGTGAGTCCTATGCAGCTCTAATTATTGCAGTGAATCACAAAAGGTCTTAATGCCTGACCAAATAAACCAAACAAAATCTTGCGAAGCCATATGGCCTCATAGCTAGCCAAACTAGCAGCCATATACTCTGCCTCAGCTGAGCTTAATGCAACTGAACTTTGTTTATGGGTGAAACATGACACAACTGCCGAACCCAACCCAGTTCACTCTCTTGGGCTCACACATGAACTGACTCATAATGTTAACTGCAAAACCTATATCTGGTCGATTGTTGACCAAATACATCAATGATCCAATTAGCTGCCTGTATAGTGTAGGATCCACCATCTCGGAATCGGAAGCATGAAGCTTCTTCCAGTTAGTGATCATAGGTGTAGACATGGGTTTGTAGTCCTCCATGTGAAATCTGCTAAGAATATCCACTGTGTACTTCCCTTGTCCCAGGAAGATATGTCCCTCTTCCTGCCACACTTCCAATCCCAGAAAATAATGCATCAAGCCGATAACTTTCATCTCAAACTCTGAAGCAAGATCTCTCTTGTAGCCCTCAATGAGTCTCTCTACTCCAGTGATGAACAAGTCATCAACATACAACACCAAAATGAGTGGCCCATCGCCACCACAATGAAGTATAGGTTCGGATGAACCTCACTCTTAGTGAAACCCAACTGCTGCTCGTAATACGAGAGTACCAAGCTCTAGTAGCTTACTTCAGGCCATAGAGTGCCTTTTTCAACTTGCATACATGGGTCTCCTGCCCATGCACCTCAAAGCCCTGCGACTGCTCAATATAAACTTTCTCCTGAATGAAGCCATTGAGAAAGGCGGTCTTCCCATCCATCTGGTGGATCTTCCAGCCCATCTCTGCTGCAATCAATATAATGGAGCGAATAGATTTATATCGAGCTACGACAACGAAGGTCTCCTCATAATCAACTCCCTCTACATGTGAGAACCCTTTCGTCACAAACCGAGCCTTGAACTGCTCTATGTTACCACTTGCAGCATGCTTTATCTTGTAGAGCCATCTAGAAGTAACAACTGATTTACCTTCAGGCCTAGGCACTACTTCCCAAACATCATTCTTCATAATAGAAGAATAATCCTCTATCATGGACTCTCTCCAGACCTGGTGGCTGGCTGCCTCCTCATAACTAGAAGGCTCAGTGTCAATAATGCTTGTTACCAATGCCATGTAACTACAGAACAACTCAGGCGGTCTACTCTCTCTGACCTGTCTCTTTGGACCAGCAACTGATGTGGTCTCGTGCAGGGTGTCTATAAGCCACTTGGGCATTCTCTTCCCTGAAACTACTTCTTCCATCGGAGTGAAAGAATCCTCGTCATCTTCAGAAGCTTGAACTCCTAAAGGCCTGCCAACTGACCTTATTCCTGTACTTGTGCCTGTAGAACCTAATGTACTATGCGAGCTGTCCATCAGTGGACTATCCTGTGAACTGTTCTGCAGATTGCCCTGTAAGTTGCCCGAAGATCCACTCACCCGACTCTGAGAGCCACTGCTCACTGATGGACCTGTAACTGTAGTAGATGTACTTCCTGAACCATGACCTCTTGTACCCTGTGCACTGGATCCTTGTGACTGACTCGACTGCTGCTGAGTGTCTGGTGACTCTACACACTGTAACTCCTGTGACCTCTTAAAAGCTCTCTCCTCCTTGAACTTTACATCCTTCCTGACAACCACTTTCCTCTTTGCACGAATGTAAATCCAGTAGGCTTTCAAGGTCTCGCTATAACCCACAAAGATGTCGTTGTCTGCAATAGGTTCTAGCTTGGTCTTGCTCTCCTTTGGGACATAAGAATATGTAAGGCACCTAAAGATATGAAAGTGCCCAACATCAGGCTTCTTCCCTGAGAAAGCCTCCTCAGGAGTCACATTCTCGAAGGCACGATGTGGACTCATGTGCTGTAAGTAAACAACAGTGTTGCAGGCCTCTGCCCACAAAAATAAAGGTAGCCCCTGATCGTGAATCATGGCTTTGGCAACCCCTACAATGGATCTGTTCTTCCTCTTTGACACCTCGTTCTGCTGAGGTGTGCGAGGAACAATGAACTCCCTCTTAATGCCTGCCTCAGCACAAAAATCCACAAACTCACCAAGAGTATACTCACCTCCATTGTCTGACCTTAGTACCTTGATCTTCCTGCCTGTCTGGGTTTCCACGAGAGCTTTGAACTCTCGAAACTGCTTGAAGACCTCACCCTTGGTCTTCAAGAAATAGATCTAGGTCTTCCTGGAGTGGTCATCAATGAATATGACATAATACTCAAAGCCGCTCAAGGACACATGAGACATCCGACCACTCACATCGGAATGAATCAAGTCAAGGATCCTTGTCATCCTGCTGTCACTGTTGGGAAAAGGAGCTTTTGCAAACTTCCCCATAGCACATCCTCTGCATACATCAAGGTGATTAGAACTGAAATCTGGCACACCAATGGTGATCTCCTGCAATATCCTCAAGGCCCCATGATACATGTGACCCATCCTATGATGCCAGATCTCACACAACTCTGAACTGTTAGAACTGCTGTCAGTCCTGTCCCTGGTACTACTACTCAATGCCATCAGTGGCTGGACTAAGAACCTGTAAACCTTAGCATGGCGCATTCTTACCACTCTAGCTGGAGTAGCTGGAGTTCCCTTAGGATATATGAGCATCTGTCCATTCCTGAACAACACTTCATACCCTTTGTCCTCAAGTGCTCAGAGGGATATCAAGTTCTTCTTAATTCTAGGCACATATAGAACATCTGATACTTTGAAGGGAGGTTTGGGTTCCATATCAAATCTTAATGTTCCAACACCGACTACTCTAACAATGCTGTCATCACCAAGTACTACCTCAATATCAATATCACTCTCTGATAGCTCTGAGAAGTACTCCCTGACTCCTGTCATATAGCGAGAAGCGCCACTGTCAACATACCAAACACTAGAAGATGCTCTGCTAGTAGAGGCAAATACATACTCCCTCTGAACCTGTATGGCAGTTGATACTGCACTGGAGGACTCACAAGCTATGAATCCTAACTCTCGATCAAAACTCTCTGAGAAGTCCTCTATCTCTGCAGAAGCTGCCATGGTTTTCTCTTTTTGATTCTTATTTTTCTTCTCTGGACACAAAACAACATAGTGTCCCATCTTTTGACAATTCCAACATTTGACTTTGGAATATTCCTTTTCTTTGCTCCGCTATTTGCCTTTGCCTTTTCCTTTGCCTCCACTGGTGGAAGCTCCCTTCTTTGATTTGCCTTTCTTGCCTCTTGCCAACAATGCCACATTGTCATCCTCATCCCCCTGTTTGGTTGTCCCTAGATGGTTCTTCCTGATCTCATTCTGAATGCAATCGTCCCACAACCTTTCCCATCTAGGAAGGTTTTCTCGTGCGACAATACCACCTACAAAATTCTCCCAAGTCTAGGGAAGACCATGCAAAGCTGTCCTCACCAACTCAATGGGTCCAATGGTCTATCCTACGGCCACCAACTCATCTCTTACCAAAGTGATCTTGGTGAGGTATGCTGTAACACTCTCAGTCTTAGCCATTTTTATGGCCTTCAGTTTCTCCTTTAGGACCATCTTACGGTTCTCATTTGAGCTCTGGTAAAACCCGGTCAAAGTAGACCACATTTCATGTGCATAAGTCTTTTCTCTCACATGAGGAATGACATGATCTTTGACTCTGTCCAAAATTAGTCTTTTGGCCTTAGCATTTTTTTTAGTGAACTTTGCTTACTGTGTTGTATCAACAGGAACTGTTATTGGGTGCTGGGTGGTATGTACCATAATTCCCTAGACCTCTGCTTCCTCAAATATACGTTGGATTCTCTCCCTCCATGACTATAGTTACTCTGCCCATCTAACCGGTCTTCAACCCTCAATCCTAAAGTCACTATTCACTGTCCTATAAAACTGAAATTTCAAATCTGGGTAAAAGCAACTTGTCAAACTCTGTAATAAATATTTTTTGTGTAAAAATTAGACTGCTGTAATTTACACACTGCTGTCCCAAAAATACAATTTCCAACCAACTTGGCTCTGACAGCATGTAAAAATTCAGACCCCACTTCGATTAATAGATTTCCCATATCACTTCATTCTTTTAATGTGAAATCCAAGCGTGATGAAAACACTAAAATCTGGAAATGAATTTTTTTTCTTCTGAAAATACAAATTAGGAGATTTTACTATTGCTAGAGATAAATGCACAGAAAAATTATAACAGCCATACATATAAAATAGCACAGAGATTTTTGGTCAATGCGACCCTTGAAAAACCCCCTACAACTCTTGGGGAAAACCAATTTGAGAGTTCTTATTTTTGAAATCTGTTACAGGGAAAAATGAAATACACAGGAAAATATTCCAGCATTGACAGAACGAACTTATCTCAATTTCCGTGCAAGACTCCACCTTGAAAACCATGCCAAAAGAAAACCCTGTTTAGACAGAAAACACAACAATAAATGTTGTATAGCCAGCCTCGAGAAATGTGCCCAATCACAACGTACAACCTGTACGGATCTTTACATAAAAGTACAATAGGTTCTATTCTCGAAAATCGTGCCCAGATACTCGATTTTTGTGCCTTCAACCTGCAACCTGTTTTCCTTGAAAATCTGTGCCATCACTCTCCTTGGAATGCGTGCCAAAATTTGTTGTACGGTTTTGTTGTAAATGCCAAGATCCTCCTTGGTTAGCGTGCCCAAAATGCTCCTTGGGATGGGTTCTAAAGATCTTGCTATTCTTCTTCACTTCCTTCCTCCTTAGAAATTTCTCCTTTGCTCTCTCTTGCTTTCTCTCAAATGCTCATGAAAGAATAGAATGATCTTTTCTTCTTCTCTCCTTTTGACCTAACCTAAGTGACTTTTGAGTGATCCCTAGATCCAATGGCTAAGAAAGCTTTAGATCAAGGGCTGAAAATAAATGTGCATTATGTTAGTCATCCATAATTTTCACTATCTGAAAATGACTAAGTATTGGTCCTAGATTTATAGGAACAAAGTTCTTAAACATTGTGAGTACTAGAAATCTCACTGCCTTCATCATCCTAAGATAAAACTTTAACTATTTTATCATCCTATCTAGTCATGATTGACCCACCGCTCCCGGAAGACCCATCATGGGCTCAAGCCATTTATTTTAACCCTAAATTGTCACCCATTTTTTCACCATGTCTTGCCTTTTGGCCCAACTCCTCTGTTTTGTTTACCTACAAAATTCCCCACTACTACCTAAACCTACCAATCAAATAACTTTGCTGTCTCTTCCATAAGATTCTCAAACACTGATTATCTCTGCAGGCCCTTTGGATAGTCAAGTATGTTGGATCTTGGGTCTTCAATACACTAAGCTTATCATAGATTCTATCTTGTACTTGGTGATCCCTAAAAGTCTAAGTCTGTATCCAAAGTCCAAGTCCAAGAAAGTCCCCATTAGGTCACCTAAGGTTTCACTAAGTCATAGGATGGATTTGTTGCCCAACAAGTGTGCCTTCCTGCATGAAGAGTTTGTATTCAAAAAGGAATAAAATCAAGCAATTTGATCCAAAATCATTCAAGAAAAGCCTCCTTGGCATAGAGCGCAAATACTGCAAGGGACAGCTGCCCTTGTTCACATTTTTTACAATGAATAACCAAGTTGGCCTCCAGCAATAAGAAGAGGTAAGGTAATAAGATGTAATCATCCCCAGGAGGCAGACACAAACAAGACAAAAGCAACAGGCCTATAGGTAAAAGAGAATCAGGGTTTGTTTTGGTTGATTAACAAAATAGTGGTGACAAGCAAGAAACCATCTCAAAGATTACAAGGGCAGAAGCCACTTCTTTAGGGTTTTGCCAAAAATAGCATTTCTTCACCTGCATTAAGAGGAGAAAGGACAAGAGTATCATTTTAAAAGGGATCATCTTACCAAAGGGTAAAAAACAGAGTTTTTTGAAATAAGATCTAAGGTTGGGCATAAGTTATTATCAAAACAACCTAAAAAGCACGTGTGCCCCTGGTTTTCATCTCAACAATAGAACCCCAACAAAGGCCTCCATGTCAAAAAGATTGTTCTGCAAAAGATGACAAAGGCATAAGTAAACATTTTTGCCAAAAAATGTCAAAAGTGTGTTTCACAGCAAATATTAGTCAAAAGGCACACTAAAGATATAGGGGACATTAACTTTGCAAAAATGGGTTTTTTCTTTTAAATTACTTTTCAAAACAACTATAAAAGGTCACTTGAAACTTTCCCAAGGATCATTTGCCATTTTCCAAAGGGAAGAAGCCGTTGGAAGATTTTTTTTGGGGTTTTCAGGCCAAACTGTAAAAATTTTCGGGCGCTACGCACCGAGGCCAGGGCTACGCACTTGCCTTCAGCACTACGCACAGGAGGGAGGCGGGCAGTGTAAAAATACACTGCGCTATGTGCTCAGAGCCCGGTGCTGTGCACCTGGCCCAGCGAAGATCGGAAGCACTCGCGGCACCGCCCAGTCTGCTCGGCGCTACACACAGGCGCTGCGCACAAGCGCTACGCTTCGGCCAGATTTCTCCACATTTTCTCAAAGAGCTCCAAAATCTGAAATTTCGTCTTCAAAACTTCTGCAAGCAGAGCCTAAGGTTGGTGAAACTTTTTTCTCCTCCCAAGCTTTCCTTTTTCTAAAAACAAGGAAGCCATCCATAGTCAAAATTAGACCAAACCCTAGACTATATAAAGATCAATTATTTAGTCTTAGAATTAGGGTTTGCAAGTGAAATTGGTTTTGAATACAAAAAGAAGATTGGGTAACTATAGGCTAAACCTCCGAACCCAAGTGCAAGCTCTAAAAAAATCATTTTCACCTTAGCCTTCGTTTTACAAAGAGTTGACCTAAAAACCACTAAAAGCACCTAGTTTGCCCAAAAACCCTCAAGAAAAGTACAAAGGTCTTATTGCTGTTTTTGGACCAGTGATCATGTCAGAGGGAGATAGTCACACCAGTAGTGATGAGAGTCATACTCCCACCGAGCCAAAACATCATGGAGGAAAAGCAAAAAGATTTGAGCCCCTAGACACCACTCCAATCACTTCATCTCCTATGATCCTTTCATGCTTCCAGGATGTAGGGTGCTACAAATTTTGTGAGAGGGTCAAGCAAGTCAGCAGCCATTCAGACTTAACTAGATTGTTCGTCTGTAGCTTACAAAACCATCAAGTCAATCTGGCAGGGGTACAATTTGAGCTCTCATCTGAGATCATTTCCAAAGCAGCAGGTATACCAGACATTGGTGAGGTGTGGTTCAAACAAAATAAGCTGGAGTTGAATTATTATGGGCCCTATTTGAAACCCAACTATCAACAGAATTGTAAGGCTGTTTTCCCTTTTTCCCATTTGATAGAGAGGTATGCTGCATTGATGAGGCAGATTATTAGTTTTTTCACATGTGAGGGGAGATACTCCCGGATCTACTCATATCATATAAGGTTGCTGATGCATTTTACCAAGGTCAAGATGATGAACCTACCTTACTATCTTTTCTGAAGCATTGATAAAATGGCCTCAGTTGTCAAGAAGAAAAGCTATGACTACCAAATGCCAAGCCTCTTTCACCACTCCTTGATCAAAATGATTGTCCTATACCAGTTAGAGCAGCAAGGAATATCTTGGGAAACCTTCATCTCACATGATGTGTTTACAGACCCCTGGGCCTTCATCCAACAGAACTTGCCTTCCATTTCACAACCATCTACCTCCACACATCCATCATCTCCCCATATGCCTTCTTCACAAAGAATTTCAGCTCTTACCTCTTCCCCTAAATTGCCAAGTGAGGGGGCTGACAGTAGCCCTAGTGAAGAACAAATAGAAGGCAACAGTCAGGAGGAAACTGAGACAGATAATGATGGACAAGAAGGGAGCAGTGGAGAAGAAGATGATGAAAATGAAGAAAACAGTGAAGAGGAGGGAAGTAGCCATGAAGAAAGCAGTGATGGCAATGATGAAATTAGTGAAGGCAACCACAAAGATGAGAGTAGCGAGCCCGATGAAGAGGAAAACAGAGATGAAAGTAGTGGGCAAAATGATGAAGAAGAGCAGCAAAATAATGTGGAAGAGTAGCCAGATGATGAAGAAGAGTAGCATGATGAAGAGGACAACCATCAAAGTACACTAGACAGTCAAGGAAAGAGTCATGATAGTCATGATAGCAGTCATGACTGTGTTGACAAAAATCAGTCCATGAATGACAAAGAAAAAATGGAAAAAGTTGTACAAAAAGTACAAGTAAGAAGGAGCAAAAGAATCAAAAAGACTTCTCAAGGGTCTCTGTTTGTTGATCTAAACAGTGATAATGAGGACCAAGGGATAAGTACTAAGTTGCTCCTCTTAGAAAAGGATGCCCAACTTCAAGAATGGGAAAAGGACTTTGAGAGGGCACAAAGGGTCATATACTATTATAACAAGAAGCATAAACATTTCAAAGAGGTGAAGAGGGGCCTTGCCTTACAGAAGAAAATGGTCAAACACTATGCAATGAAGAGCATGCTTGCTAATGCCAAACTAAAGCAAGCCCTCATGGAGCTAGAAGAGCTAAAAATGACCAAAGTGCATGACAGCCTCGGGATCTTGGCTGATGCTTCTTAGCAGGTATCTAAAACCCCTTGAGGGGTCTACACACCAATTTTGAGGCAAATTCGGAATCTTTTTGTTTTTTCCAAATTTTGACCCCTAGGAGCGCAACACCCTAGGCGCTACGCACAAAATTGGGGCATCCTTAGCTGCTGGAGTTCACATTTTTGGATTTGTCACATCACCAACAATCTACCCACAAAATTTTAGGTCAATTGGAGCATTTTTGCCCCCTCGAAAGGTCAAAAAACACCTCAAAATTGACCTTTCTGCCTCCTTTTTAGGCCTGGCGTTGCGCACAGAGCAGTCATGGGAGATTTGATTTTTGAGTAGGTAAATGGCATCCATTCAGCACAAATCAAGTATTTTTGGAAAGTAGACTCATCAAGCTTTCCAACAAGCCATCACGGGGCCAAATCTGATGTCGGGAAGGGGTCCAAAACTCAGCTGCAACAGACCCTATTTTTGCTGAAATGGCGCTACGCACAGAGACAACCTTTTGCCAAAAAGTCAACAAAAGACACTAATTAATGACAAATTGGTCTTTTAATATTTTTTTTGGACAAATCACTCCTGATTTGATTTGGGAGTTATGTTTTGATGTTTTTCATTTATTATCTTATTTATTATGTGTCTTGGGCCTTGCATGGTCATTAAGCACATTTATGACATTTATGGCTAAATTAGGCTTTCTGGAAGCCTCTTAGGGTTTCCACCTCCTCATTTGCTCCATAAACAGAGCATGAGGCTCTTATGTATTAGTTGGATTTTGATGAATTATGCTGAAGCAATACATAGTCTCTTGGAGTTTTTGATAACAATTTGATGTCTTGGAGCTCATGCATGCCCTGGTTTGCTTGTTGATGGAGAGAGACTGTTTGCAGGATCCATAAGCTTGGTTGATGGTGAAGTTTTCTTATGTTCATGTTTTCTAGTTTTCCATTATGTTTTCCATCTTGCTATTTTGCAGTGGGACAAAAAATTTAGATTAAGAAATGTTTTCTGATGGCACCTTAATTCTGTTTGTCATTCACTGCCTCAATGTTTTCTTCTGTTGAGATATGTTAGGGAATCCATCTCTTGCTCCCAAAGAAGTTCTTAGCTTGTCCATTTCTTGAATGGTTTAGATCAGTTAGTATCAAGTATGATTTATGGCTAGCCCTGCATATTGTTGCCACTGAAATACTCTGTTCTTGGAATCATCTCTTTAAAAAGCATCTTTGCCTAGGTTTATCAAATAAGTCTGTTTCAATCATGCTCTTTGTCTTTACTTAGCTAAATTTGTTTCAAGGAACCTTCATAGCTGTAACTTTAGATGTTCAGGGTTTTCTCTCCTTCTATGGTTATAGCTACTTGTGCATCTTAAATGTTTTTCTGCTCGTAATGATGAAATCTATGAAAGTTAAATAAGTTTCTTGCCTTTCTATGTTTCATCTAAATGTTTGTCTTGGTTGATTATCTGCTTTCAGTCTGAAATCAAATGGATTAGGTTTTGCTTATGCCTTTGATTCTCTTGCTATGCGCATAAATCTTTGAACTCTCTCGGTTTACAAGTACATAAAGGATTTAGTTTTTGCTCTTTATTAGCTTATTGTTCTCAAGCTTAATGTTCACCTCATGACCCTTCACAACCTTAAAAGATCCACCAACCAAGTTAAAATTGCCCTGCAAATGATCTTAACACCATTGATGAACTTATCATGACCTTGTTAGACTCCATTGCCCAATGACTTAACAATCTCTCTTGTTTTCTATCTAAATCTATCTGAGCATCATACCCAACCAAAAACAATAAAAAAACCTTGCACTTAACATCTAGCCTAAAATCAACCCTAATCAGCAAACAAGTTCACATCTTTGCATCTACCAGAGAGATCCCTCTCTGAATCCAGGAAGGCTAGGTCCTTGGATTCCAAAGCTTGGTTTGATGTTACCCCTGTCCATTTGTATCTCAATCAATCTAGCAAATTACGGGGAGCTAACATAATGGCAATCACGGTGGGACTAAGTTCATAGTAACCTGACAAACTCTTATAGACTCATACACATCCCTAGTTTGACTTAAAAAATCAACTCATAGCTGAGAGTAGAAACTAATTGCTTCACCATCCTTGCAAGATGATGACTCAGCTAGAGGATACTCATTGAAACCTTAAGGCTACATAAAGAAACTCAAAAGCCAAAGATACTCCCTAGATTGATTTTTATCCAAAATTTGGTGGTGGACCATTGTATACATATCCTCAAAATTTCAAAAACATCCACTTGGCGACTCCACTAGTCTCCAGTAGGCCTTTTTTCATCTCACTTGTCCCATAGGTTTTTCTAGGATTGTGTCAAATCAGTCCAAATCAGTTTTTAGGGCCTAGTTATACCTTGTGTGAGTAAAGAAAACACTAAGAGAGGTCAGCCTTCCAAAAAACAGTCCCAAACCTTCAACCTCTCTGATCTTCGAGTAAAGAGATCTGGCTTCACGAAGGATCAATGCCAGGTCACACTCGGACCCAAATCCTCCTATTGTAGTTGATGACCCAGAAAAGATTTTGTGGCAAACTTCTAAAGTTGGAAACTCACTCACTGTTAGGACCATTCATAGAGCAAGCTCTGCACCAGAACACCTTACAATTTCACAAGATCCTCAGTTTGACTTGCACCATACCAAGAATCTATTCAGGACCTAGTCACAAAGTAGGGTTGACCAAACTGGCCTTATAGATTTGCAGCAAAGCTCTAGTAGAGAAGCTTCTCCTTCCACTCCACCTGACTTTTAGCTTCTCCATCACTTCAGCGCTTTTCATCTCAAATCCACTCAAAATCAGTTCTCCGGTCCAAGTACCTCAGCTACACCCATTCATACCACCACTATGCAAACCACCTCACTACATCCTACTCCACCTCTCACAAATCCTCCCCTTGTAAATCAACCCTTATTTCCTTTTCCTCCCATCATGGCAGCCTGGTATGCTCCATTGACTCTACAACAACCACTATTACCTCTGCCAAATGACTACCAGTCCAAAATCCCTCACTTCTTGGGGATTGAATCCATCACTGCTCAAAAGCATGTATATAGAATTAATGATGCTTTTGACTACATGGAGATAGAAGAAGAAACCATACAGATGAGGATTTTTGCTCAGAGCCTAGGGGGAAAACTCACTCACTGTTAGGACCATTCATAGAGCAAGCTCTGCACCAGAACACCTTACAATTTCACAAGATCCTCAGTTTGACTTGCACCATACCAAGAATCTATTCAGGACCTAGTCACAAAGTAGGGTTGACCAAACTGGCCTTATAGATTTGCAGCAAAGCTCTAGTAGAGAAGCTTCTCCTTCCACTCCACCTGACTTTTAGCTTCTCCATCACTTCATCGCTTTTCATCTCAAATCCACTCAAAATCAGTTCTCCGGTCCAAGTACCTCAGCTACACCCATTCATACCACCACTATGCAAACCACCTCACTACATCCTACTCCACCTCTCACAAATCCTCCCCTTGTAAATCAACCCTTATTTCCTTTTCCTCCCATCATGGCAGCCTGGTATGCTCCATTGACTCTACAACAACCACTATTACCTCTGCCAAATGACTACCAGTCCAAAATCCCTCACTTCTTGGGGATTGAATCCATCACTGCTCAAAAGCATGTATATAGAATTAATGATGCTTTTGACTACATGGAGATAGAAGAAGAAACCATACAGATGAGGATTTTTGCTCAGAGCCTAGGGGGAAAACCCAAGAAATGGTTTAAAAACTTACCTCCCAACAACATACATGATCTCCCTACCCTCTACCAAACCTTTGTGAACAAATGGGAAATCAAGAAGAACCCCCTTCAATTTCTTTCCGAGTATAACAATCTTAAAAGGAATCCGGGAGAAAGTGTTCACGACTACTCCACTAGGTTTAATAGTGTTTACAATGCCCTCCCACCTCACATAAAACCTCCCCATGGCTTAGCCTTAGTAAAATATCCCGAAGGCTTTGATGCTGATATGGCCTATCAACTTAGGGAGAGAGATTACCTAACTCTAGAAGACATGCAAAAAGGGGCTATGAGTGTAGAGGCCAATTTAATTGAGAAAGGGGCTAAGATGAGATCAGAAAAAAGGGTGACTTATAAAGATGACACAACTCCTACAACCTCCTCTGCTGACCCCAAACTTGACCCCATAGTTAGGACAATGGAAAAGATGATGGAAAAAATCAGTTTAAATGAGAGAACACCTCCTAGGGAAAATCAAGCCAATCTTCAAAATAGGAATAGGAGTCAAAATTTTAGAAGAGACCATCCTCAAATCAGACAAAGAGAGAGTGACCAACAAATCAAACCTCCTTTCCAAGACAACTATGTAGATGAAGAGGAAAGAGAGCCCGAGCAGTTGGAAGAAGACCATGTAAATGTCATAGGTTCGGATCATGAGGACAATACCTTCCTTATCGAAGAAGAACAAAGGATGTTTTATTCAAAACCAAATGAGAAATCATATGAAGATTCCGAAGAGTATAGACTAGGATTTGAGAATGCCATTATGGAAGTCCATAGGCAATATGACCTTAAGAGCAAAAAGAATCAAGATGTTCCTAAAACAAATCAGCTAAACACTGCTGTAAGAAAGACCTCTGAACATATTCCTAAAAGGACAGCAGAAAACACAAATACTATGGCTAAGAAAGCTGACCTAAACAAACCAAAGACTAGCCAACCTAGTAATGATTCAAGCTGCCCTAGTACTTCAACTAGTAGCCCTGAAAAAACATTGCTGTCCAAACCATCAAATCAGAATCAACAAATCAAAAAAGTAGAAAAGTTTATGGCTGATAAAGCTAATGTAAATACAATGAAGACGCGTATGCCTTTCAGCTTTGAAGGGGAGATTGCTAAAAT
This sequence comes from Pinus albicaulis, assembly GCA_034641835.2. NCBI lineage: Eukaryota > Viridiplantae > Streptophyta > Pinopsida > Pinales > Pinaceae > Pinus > Pinus albicaulis. Next base: position 1,208,206,168 of record CM076570.1, on the reverse strand, counting down.
CAAGATAACCATACACCTCACTGAGTTGGTAACCCAAGAGGTATATAGATCCCATATTTTCAAAGTGTTAAATATAGGGAATGATACCGACACTTTAAACTTAACTGATGATAAACCAGAGCTATTGTTTGGTCCTGAAGTAGAGGGAAAATATCAAGAAGGAGCTGTCCCTCCTTTCTATGTAAGTCTGAACATACATGACAAAATTCTGCATAATGCTATGCTAGACTCCAGTGCCTTACACAACCTCATGCCAAAGGTTGTGATGGAGAGATTGGACTTAGAAATCACAAAGCCCTACAAAGACTTGTACTCTTTTGATTCTAGCAGGGTTAAGAGTCTAGGCCTAATCAAGGATCTGTGTGTCAATTTGCACAAATCCCCGCTAAGAGTCTAGTCATGGATATAGTTGTCGCTCACATCCCCCCAAAGTATGGCATGCTTTTATCTAGATCATGGGGGGCCAAACTCCAGGGTAGCCTTCAAATGGACATGACTTATGCCACCATCCCAGTCTTCAATCAAACAAGGAGATTGTACCAGGAATCCCACATGAAATACATGGTGAGTAACATAGATTGGCCAAATAACACACCGGTTTATTCCATTCACTCAGACCTTGACTCCCTCATCTTGTACAATGAAAATGACATAAGTGAACAAGTGAATGACAAGGAGAGAGAACTAAGCCCCTCAGAACAACCAAGCCAATCCTCTAACCAAGAAAATGACACCCAAAACTCTAGCAGCCTCGAAGTGCAGAACATTGACAAAACTGAAATTGACACCCTTTGGCATATGAGCTTTGATGGCTCTTATGGTAAGGCTAGCTCAGGAGCAGGGGATTGGATCCACAACACAAATGAAGGCCATTCCTATAGGCTAGATTTCCAATGCACCAATAACGTTGCAGAATATGAGGCTCTCCTTATTGGTTTACACCTACTCAAAGACCTCAAAGCTAAGAAAATCTTGGTTCAAGGAGATTCAGAACTGATCATAAATCAAATTAAGGGAGAATATTCAACCAAGAACCCTAGACTAAGGGAATATAGGAATGCTGCCCTAGACCTTCTCAAAACCTTTGAGAAGTATGAGCTCACTTTCATCCCTAGGGCCCAAAACTGCCTTGCCAATGAACTTGCCTTTGCTGCCAGCAATTGCTCTTTACCTTATGAAAATAATCAATGCCTCATCAAAGTAAAGAACAGGGCTACTGTACTGGATAACTTGAGCCATTGGCAAGTGTTTAACAATGATGAGCAGATAGATGATTTTCTTCAATCTAGAAATGAATTTGCAAGCACAAAACAGAGTTTAAGATTTGAAAGAAATAATTTTGCTGAAAATGAAACTCCCAAAACAGAGATGACCTTTGATGATGATATAAACCACCTTCAAAACCCATGTGTTGCAGAAGTATTTAATAAATTAGATCAAAGAGAACTTGAAATTTTGCAGTACAAAGATGACACCTTGTCAAGAGGCCTTACACCACTAGAAGAGCTGTTTGATTTTAATGATGTAGCTAAAAAACCCAAGATGGAATCCACTGAAACAAATGACCCATAAAGTCCAAAAACAATGCTACAAGCTATGAGCATTGAGGCCATTGGCCTACGTAGTACAGTGACAGTCTACTAAAAATCTACATATATGATATTACTAAATTCTAATTAATGATCAACATTATCAGTTGAAAGTTGAAACCTCTAATCACGATCAAAGTTCAAACTCAGTTGGTTGAACTTGAGTCTCTCGACTCTCGACTGCCAAACTTTGCAACTGCTCTAGTCACAAACTTTTCTATTGGTTCAGTGACTTGAGTTTCAAACTTTTGAAGTTATTTTGCCCTAATATGCCCTATTACTTCATTTGGTGCTCCACATAGCTTTACATGGCCTCCTATCCCAGCCAAGTGTTGCTGGAACCTGTAAATACCCCCTACTGCAATAGATTTTTGGCAATATTTGCAAATCATTTTTCCATCAATCATATCACAATGAGCCCATGCAGTATCCTTGCCTTTTGGAGGCATGATGGCTACTACTTAGCTCAAACTCTATGTTGTTCCACTACTCCAGCAAAAACTCAACTCTCCAAGCTCTCAATCAAACTCACAAAAGCCCAAAATGAGATGTGTGAGACAAATGATAGGGTACCCTTGCCTTTAAAGGATTGGGGAGGGTGTTTTTGGAGGGCAAAAACCCCCATTTTCCCTCCAAAACCACCCATTATTGGCCAAATCAACTTCTGCAGGTCCCTTTTGTCGCTGTGGCAGCTAACCGACCGGTTTATTGATAAATCGGCTGGTTTGATCGGAAAAAAAAGCGAAATGGGGTGCCTGACCGGGTTTTTTAACCGGCTAGGCTCCTGACCAACTGGTTTGACTGGTTACCGGTTCAAACTGGTCGATTTTTAATACTATGGTCTAGATATTACAAAATATGTAGAAACAAGGGTGTAACTTAAGATGCCCTGGTGGTAGCATGCTTGACAAAAACCATGGAGGAGCTGAGCAGCTACGAAGTCCTCAATATTCATCTTCATCTTCATCTTCATTACTGTCGGGGACTTTCTCCTCTATGGGGCAAGCGTACGCCTGCGCAACCACCTTCTCAAAGTCTTCCACTGGACGCCTAGGTTTGGGGACAGGGGCGCAGAGGATGGGGGACTCCGGATCCCCAACGTCAGGGACGTGCGTCCAATTGCCCGTAGAGTCCATAACCCAAACGTCAGATTCATCGCCATCCTCCACTTGAGACGGCAGTGGATGCAGGGGCTGTGCTTGGTGCGCGATGGTAGACTTCCAGGGGCCTCACCTACCTGTCTACACTGCTTGCACTGGAGCTTTTTCCTCTTGCTCAGGATCGGGGTTCTGTCTCGCAAAACTGCCGGAGGAGGAGCCTTCAACAGACTCCAAACAGTTGTCCGCTCCATGGTGGTAACAACTGGGGAGAGCCCCTCTCTGTCCACCGCGGATGGTTCTCTGTCGCAATCTAGGAGCCATTGCATGATGAGGCAAGGGAGAGGCTTCAAGGGAAGGGTGCGCAGCAGGGGGACAAACAATGTCGAGGACAGGGGGAGCGAAAGGGCAAGGGAAGAGGTGCGTTAACTGAGAAGTCACAGCCCAAGGGGGTCTGCGCAGCGCAACGATGAGTAGAGGGCTGCACGACAGAAACAAAAGGAAAGGCAGAGGGAATTTACCGTAAGTTTCTTGGGGAAGAGGGCTCATCCTTTTATAAAGTCTAAGACACATGCGAGGGGGGTGGAAATGAGTAAGCCTCGCACGCAGCTGCATGCCATAACCAATTACCTGAGCAGGCTCGAGGGAAGGGTGATGGTTGATAGACAGTTAAATCTTGTTAATCATTTATGGTGATTGTTGCAGGGGGGTACCTTGGAGAGGGTAGCGCTGTACGCAACATCTCATCATCATGCCTTATCCCGTTTGTCTCGTGTAGATAGCTAACAGTTTTAGGATCCGTAGCAGGTGAGGCTCTGCGCAGAAGATCTTCGTCCTCAGAGGTATGAGAGAGTTCATTTGTGCCAGTTCTGTCACCCACATCCCGGGAGGATTATTCCCAAATTACCTTTACAAAGACTCGATAAAAAACATTAGGACTCACTTAATATCTTGACGACAAAGTCCACCCTAGCTTTGGGGTGAGGTTGGAGGGAAAAATTCTGCCGATCATTTGTGTCTAGAGACATAGATGAATCAACGAGACGAAAAACCTGCTAGGATAGAAATCATCACCAAAATATTAGGCTTACCTAGGCTGTTACATACATAATGGTATTACTAAGATCATTTACATTATAAACATGCAAAATGGGTTTACATCTTTAACAAATTGTCGACTGATGATGACATCTGAATGATGCGAACACTTGAACATGAAAAATCCCTTTTGCGAAAAAAAGGGGTGTGTTGCTTCCTCCTCTATGGGGCAAGCATACGCCTGCGCAACCGCCTCCTCAAAGTCTGCCACTGGACGCCTGGGTTTGGGGACAGGTGCGCAGAGGATGGGGGACTCCGGATCCTCAGCGTCAGGGACGCGCGTCCAATTGCCCGCAGAGTCCATAACCCAAACGTCAGGTTCATCGCCATCCTCCACCTGAGACGACAGCGGATCAATCTTGCGAGGCAGGGGTTGCGCCTGGTGTGCGATGGTAGACTTCCCGGGGCTGCACCTACCTGTTTGCGCTGCTTGCACTGGAGCTTCTTCCCCATGCTCAAGATCAGGGTTCTGTGTCGCAAAACTGCCGCGGGAGGAGCCTTCAACAGACTCCAAACAGTTGTCTGCTCCATGGTGGTAACAATTGGGGAGAGCCCCTCTCTGTCCACCACAGATGGTTCTCTATCGCAATCTAGGAGCCATTGCACAATGAGGCAAGGGAGAGGCTTCAAGGGAAGGGTGCGCAGCAGGGGGACAAACAATGTCGAGGACAGTGGGAGCAGAAGGGCAAGGGAAGAGGTGCGCCAACTGGGAAGTCACAGCCCAAGGGGGTCTGCGCAGCGCAACGCTGAGTAGAGGGCTGCGCGGCAGAAACAAAAGGAAAGGCAGAGGGAATTTACTGTGAGTTTCTTGGGGCAGAAGGCTCATCCTTTTATAGAGTCTAGGACACATGCGAGGGGGGTGGCAATGAGTAAGCCTCGCACACAGCTGCGTGCCATAACCAATTTCCTGAGCAGGCTCGAGGGAAGGGTGATGGCTGATAGACAGTTCAATCATGTTAATCATTTATGGTGATTGTTGCAGGGGGGTACCCTGGAGAGGGTAGCGCTGTACACAACATCTCATCATCATGCCTTATCCCGTTTGTCTCGTGCAGATAGCTAATGGTTTTAGGATCCGCAACCTTAGTCACCGGGTTCGGCGAATATCAAGGATGAAATTCGAAATTCGACAAATTTCAATCGAATTCGAACATGTTTGATTTTGTTCGGTGAACACAAAGCCGAACAAAATACCGAACCCGAACCAGAACAAAAAGCCGAACATATTCGGTTTTTTTTTTAATTAAATTCGGTTTAAAATTGATTTTGTTCGTTTAGGTTTGGGATTTTGGTGCAAAATGCATTTGCATTGGCATTGGCATTGGTAATAATTCGATTTTCGTAGCTCTTGGCCGCCGACGTCACAGCCTGCTGCTCACGATTTTCGGAATAGCTTGCCGGCCCTCCTGCGATTGCTTGACGACACAACTCTCAGCTCACGAGTTCGGACTCCGGAGTCACAGCCTCTCGGCGCACATCGCACAGGTGACAGCTCTCTAGGCTCAGGCTTGTGAGATGCCGCGCCACGCTGAGACGTGAGCCACTGAAACACTGACAAAATCACATGAATCGTTCGTATAATAAACTCCAACGGAATACGTGGGTGATGTGGATACGAGTTGAATCGTGGGATATAACGGAACTGTGGGACGTGAACCAACAAAAACTCCATTGTTTGGGTAATATCGTTGATTGTGGCATGGACCACGTAATACCATGGCCATATGCCACCAAATCTGCATGTTAGTCGAACTATTAACCTCCCCACAAAAGAGTCAATCCTCTTTTGACGTGGCCATAAACGTGAGTGATTGAAGAGTTTTGTGGTAATAATTTTGTGTATTTTGTAAATTCAGATCATAAATTATATTATTATTTTTTTGTGTACACGTTTCGAATCTATAACAAGATTTGTTGTCGAGACAAATCCATAATATAAATATGACATAGAGGTTATGAGAAAAGAGCAAGAGTGGAAATAATATAAATTAATATTAATATTAAGGAAGGAAATAATGATTTTTGATTTATTTTTATTAACAAAAAAAAATATGTTAATTTATTATTTATATTTTATTGTTAAAAAAGAAAATTTAGTTTATTTATTTATTTATAAACTAAATTGACATGCTTATTTATTTATGTGCATCATATTTATCTTTCAACATGCTTAAAATTGTTACATATATATATATATACTTTTTTTTTTCAAATTTCTATATGTCGAATTTTATGCCGAACTTTATTGGCAAAATTTTCAGTGCCGAACTTTATTCGAATTTCAACGTCGCCGAACTCGAACATGAACACGAACCTGGTGACTTAGTCCGCAACAGGTGAGGCTCTGCGCAGAAGATCTTTGCCCTCAGGGGTATGGGAGAGATGATTTTCATTCATGCCAGTTCTGTCACCCGCATCTGGGGAGGATTATTCCCAAATTACCTTTACAAAGACTCGATAAAAAACACTAGGACTCACTTAATATCTTGACGACAAAATCCACTCTAGCTTTGGGGTGAGGTTGGAGGGAAATTTTTTGCTGATCATTGTATCTAGAGACACAGATGAATCAACGAGACGAAAACCTGCTAGGATAGAAATCATCACCAAAATATTAGGCTTACCTAGGCTGTTACATACATGATGGTATTACTAAGATCATTTACATTATAAGCATGCAAAATGGGTTTACATCTTTAACAAATTGTCGACTGATGATGACATCTAAATGATGCAAACACTTGAACATGAAAAAACCCTTTTGCGAAAAAAAGGGGTGTGCTGCTATGGGGGTGTTGACACAGAGTGGTCAACATCTGGCTAAAGTTGGAGACACGTTGCTTCACCGAAGGAATGTGAGAATCCAGAATTTGCATCCAAGCAACACACAAAATTACATAAGTAGCGTCCATCCAAATATCATCATATAACATTAAGCACATGAAAAACAGAAGCTCTTCTATAATTTATTATTCTACTAACATGAAATGTAAATCTAATCTATGTACAAAAATGAAATGCTGAAATAACAAGGTGTAGGGTTAGAAATACAATACAAAGGATGCCCAATGGTATCAGGTGTCATCTCTGAAGAACAACTTGCGCATTTGGCCATTTGCAGGTAGAAAAATAGAAGCTCTTCTATAATTTATTATTCTACTAACATGAAATGTAAATCTAATCTATGTACAAAAATGAAATGCTGAAATAACAAGGTGTAGGGTTAGAAATACAATACAAAGGATGCTCAATGGTATCAGGTGTCATCTTTGAAGAACAACTTGCGCATTTGGCCATTTGCAGGTAAGTCAAGTGGTTCAACTTCCAACGTGCTCAAGTGGAATGCGTTGGGTCCAACAATGCTTCAAATAATGTAAGGTCCCAACCATAAACTGTCAAACTTCTTATGTTTTCCTAGTTTTTTATTCTTTCGATCCCAAAGTAATACCATGTTTCCAATCTGCAAAGATCTAGATTGAGATGATTTATCAAAGCTTTTATTAATGTTATATTGACTTTTACACATACTATCAAAAGCTTTCCTACGAGTTTCATCCAACTTCACAAGTTGATCAATTCTGTTTTGGACAACATCTTTATTAGCGGAAAAATGCCAGAGGAGTTGATACGTTGACAATCTTAGGTGCACTAGCAAAGTTACATCCAAATGATAAACTACTTCATAGGGAATTTTACTAGTAGCTTTCTTTTTCGTAATCCTATCTGCCCATAAAGCATACTTGATTTTGCTGTCCCAAGATCGCTTATTATCTCCTACTATCTTCTTAATAATGGTTATCAAATTTTTTTTACTTGATTCAATCAGACCATTACCTTGATGATAGTAATTAGATGAATGAGTTAATACAATGTCATACTTAAAACAAAAAAGATGAAAATTTAGAAGAATTAAAGTCTTTGGCATTGTTGGTAGTGATGTCGGCGGGGACACCAAATCTAGTAATGGTTTGATTTTCAATAAAGTCCATAATTACCTTTTTAGTGGCATTCTTAGTAGGAATGGCTTCGACCCATTTTGTAAAATAATCAGTAGCAGTCAAGATCCATGAGTAGCCATTGCTAGAATTTTCATGGAATTCCCAATGAAATCCAGACCCCAATGCTGAAAAGGTTCCTCAACAACCACAAGTTGTAGGGGCAGGGCAACTAGCTTTTGTTTCCCTGTGAACAATTGACAAGCTTGGCAACTTGTAATAAATTTATGCACATCAGAAAAATTGAAGGTCAATAATAACCAGTGTGGAAAAAGTCGGCAAAAAGTCCAGACTTTTTGAAAATATCCTGAATTTTTCCGTGAGCCGACTTTATCGGCCGACTTTTTGCCAACTTTTTCATCCCTGAAAAAGTCACGATTTTATCCTCGAAGTCCCGACTTTTTGCCAACTTTTTCCAAAAAATCTTGAGTGAGGTATTTTCTTTAATAATTTTTTAATTTTTTTTTGAAAAATTTGGGCTTTTTTCCAAAAATGAATATTTTTGTTTTTTTTTTAGTTTTACCGACTTTTTCAAAAAACTCCCGATTTTATCGAGTTTTTAACTTTTGGACCCTTGCCGATTTAATCCCGACTTCGACTTTTTCCACATTGATAATAACCAACTCTCAGAATTTTGTGGGCGGTAGTTCTAGCAGCATAATGACCACCACAAAATCTTGAATGAAAATCATAAATTAATTTTTTGGACTTGACTTCATTAACATACCTAAGTACTATGCTCTCAGGATTTCTCCATCCACGGCCATCCTTCATGACGCAATACTTAGTGGCTTTTAATCTAAGATCCCTTCTTCTATGAGCAACTAAATGGTTAGGACATGTAAGATTTAACAAGTAATAAATAATATCCATATACCATTCATGCTCTCCTAATCTTTGCAGCTCAGGTGAAGATGTATCGTTAAGATAAATCAAACCAAGAGCTTTTTCATTACCCCCGGTCATAATTTCAGCCAAGCATTGACCTTTGACTAACTTGGTGGGTCTAATCTCTAAGTCATATTCTTGGATTTTAGTAACCCACCTAGCACGAGTGTTTATTTTTGGCAACTAGGTCCAAACTCCATGTTGCATTGCTCATATGATGATGATTATATTTTTTGTTGGATTCCTCTTTCAAAGAGGTGCAAGATTGATCTAAAGATCATCTTGCTTGGATGAGCAGGACATATATTTTGACTTTATTTTTCACACATGTGCAAGGTCGACCAAATTTCTAATGTAGTCTTGCAAACCTAATAGATGTGTCACACACCCTCACTGATGGATATAAATTGGACAGACTTGATGTTCATTTGCTCATCAACTCATCACACATGTCCTCTTTTGATTTGAATGGTTCATTCAATTTTTGGAGGCCTCTATCTCTCACACGTGTGGATCTGACGCTGAAGGAGTGTAGACTGTTTTTAGGGCTCTTTGCTGGTGCATTGACCGTGGGTCAAATCTTGGATTTCTGACCTCCATCTTGTGCAGAAAATCCAATCTCTTGATGTCGCATTAGAGGGCACAAAGATAGAGGAAAAATGTTGACCTTTGACTGCAACCCTAGACCACAATGTTGACCTGTGTTGACTTTTTTGAGTTGACTTTTTCTGTTGACCAATGTTGAGTTTTCTGGAGCTGTCTTTGAGGGGCGTGTGTGACACTTGGAGGATTGGTTGATCTGATGTTGGAGAAGACTTTGCTGGCCGGAGCATCCTGTTGACTGTAGTAAAGAACATTATTCTCTCTCTTTGCTGGACAAGAAGAATTGTAATTTCTGATCTATATTATTGGCTTGTCTTCTATTGATCTATTATTTATGTTCTATCAGCATTTTACTTTCATGTTTATGTGATTGCTAAACTAAATCGAGCGTATAAGAAAGATTGAAGTAAAACTGCATTAAGCATAGAACATACCATGATTATCTAAATTTAACATGGTATCAGAGCTAAGGTGAAGACAAAGCCTAACCTAGTGTGAAAAGCAATCACCGAAGAAGAAGTCTTATCAAGGACCAATGGCCTTCTCAACTTATAAGGGTTTCAAATCTGATGATAAGTTGATTGACAAGTCTAATTATCATGCATGGAAGATGTCCTTGGATTTGTGAAAATTCTATAATGGAGAACCCTACTGCAACTACTTATTAAATTTATTCTATTGCATTGTCAAACACAATTATATAACATTTCTCGTGTTGAATAACAAAATAAAATATGCTGCAGACTTCACGATTAACAAATCACATATAAAAATAACACAAGTAATCACACGTAGACACCGTTATTTTTGGATAATTGTCCTTGAAAAAACCCAAATTGGGAAAACCGGTGCAGCAGATCTGAGGGTTTCTTTATTATGCAGAAATTCTGAGTACAAATGTGTGATTGTAAATGTCAATCAATCACTTGAAAAATCCTGATGAGAAAAGGCTGAGTGAGACTCTTCTCACATCACCTTTTGAGTTCCGACACTGACCTGCACCCACTTTGACTAACTCTGCGTGATTTTTGCGCAGTGACTGCGTCACTGCTTTTGTTGCTTGTCGTGGCTGCTTCTATGCTTGTTGCCGTATGAGACTTGAGTGCTCCTTCCTTCCCAAAATGTACTCCTGACACCAGATGAACCCTCAATTGCTCCTTTAATAGAAAACGAAAACTCCCTCTGCTTCTCTGCGTTGGCCCAACGTAACTGTTGCTAGGGTAATTATGTGCTGAAGCTCTGGCTCCTTTCTCACTTTTCTTCTTGTACTCTCTATGCTTCAGAATTCTCCCTCTTGGAGATTTCACCTTCCCCTCTCTGCAAATGAGAATCACTTCGATTCTTCCTCTCACTTGAAGAAATCGAACTCTTGATTCTTTCTCTGTCTGATGTGTTTTCCATAGGGCCCTCAGACTCCTTGTATTCTTCTGTTGAACCTTCAACGACCAAGATTAAATCATAATCAAGGGCTAAGATTAACTTAGAGGTGATCCATGACTTTATCTAGAAGATTCACACTTGGTTTAATTAATACCCTTTAATCAATCAGTTTTCCTAAGTTTAGACTTAGGAAAAGATTAAAAGACGATTAATTATTTTAATTAAACCATCTCTAAGTGAAATTTCCCACAATCATTTCTGGGTTTTATGGAAAACATGTGTCCTAGCCTATATACAGTTACAAGGCTAGAGCACATCTGATGCTACCATAAATCAACACTCCCTCTCAGCGAGGAAAGTGCTCTAGCAAGACAACTAAATGTGCTGCTGATCTGACTTTTGTAACATCTGCTGTTGTGTTGTTGACGTTGCTCACCAACACTGCACAAGAAAAATGTTGCATCTGTATTGCTGCTGACTTTGTTTACTGCTGCCAACTTCCATTGTACTGCAACTCCTGCAACTCCCTTCTTCAACTGCGCTGAGGATCCATTTCTTACTGAAATGGATTTTCAGTAATACCCAGCTGTTCCCTGAACTGAGTGAACTTAATTCTCCCCAGAGCCTTAGTGAGAATATCTACTATTTGTTCGCCTGTGGGAATATACTGGAGTTGTATTGCTCCACGCTGAACACAATCTCTGATAAAATGACATTTGATGTCAATATGTTTGGACCGATCATGAAATACTGGATTTTCAGAGAGTTCGATACAACTCTGATTGTCACAGTAAACGCTAGTTGGCTCCATCTTGCTTCTGAATAGACTCACAAGAAGTTTCCAAAGCTAGATTGCTTCGCATGTAGCTGTACTAACTGCCATGTACTCTACTTCTGTTGTATTCAATGCTACTGACTTCTGTTTCCTGCTGCACCAGGACACCATTCCTGATCGAATGCTGAAACAATGCCCAGAGGTACTTTTCCTGTCTACTGAGTTACTTGCCCAATTTGCATCTGTGAATCCAGTGAGTCTAACATCCTCTCCTTTGCCATATCTGATACTGAATCTCACTGTTCCTCGTACATACCTTAGGACGTGCCTTGCTGCGGCCCAATACACTCTTTTGGGTTCCACCATGAACTGACTAAGAGTGTTGACAACAAAGCAAATGTTTGGTCTAGTGTTAACCAGATACATTAATGACCCGATGAGTTGTCTGTATAAGGTGGGGTCTATCTCTGTATCTTTTGATGCATCTATGTTTTTCCAATTAGTGATCATGGGTGTGGCCATGGGTCTGCAATCTTGCATTCTGAACCTCTTCAGAATTTCCAAGGCATACCTCTCTTGTCCCATGAAGATATCTCCATCCTTTTGACAAACTTCCAATCCTAGGAAGTAGTAAATCAACCCCAAATCCTTCATGTCGAATTGAACTTCTAGATTTCACTTGTAATCCTTGATCAACCTAGATGATCGTGTAAGAAACAGATCATCTACATATAGTACTAGTACCAATGGCTCATCCTCTACCAGCAAATAGTAAAGATTGGGATCCACATCTCTCTTGACAAATCCCATCTTTTGCAAATAGCTATCTATCCGATCATACCATGCTCTCGGAGCCTGCTTAAGCCCGTATAGAGCTTTCTTTAATGTGCATACATGAGACCTTTCATGTGTCTCAAAACTCTTTGGCTGTTTGATATATACCTCTTCCTCAATTTCTCCATTCAAGAACGCTGTCTTGACATCCATTTGATGAATCTCCCACCCCATCTGTGCAGCTAAAGATATGACAGTTCGGATGGAGGTATATCTAGCAACTGGTGCGAAGGTTTCCTCATAGTCAATGCCTTCCTTCTGAGCATACCCTTTTGCCACAAACCTTGCCTTGTATTCTCTACACTGCCATCTGCAGCGTATTTGATCTTGTAGATCCAACGTGATCCAACAACTGATCTGCTTTGAGGTCTGGGTACGACTTCCCAGACATCATTTGTCGTGATAGAAGCATACTCTTCTATCATGGCATCTACACATACTTGGTGTTGAACAACTTCCTGGAAACTGGAAGGTTCCTCTACTTGAGCCACCAAGGCCTGGTACCTGTCAGGAGGTCTGCGCTGTCTCTTCTTGTCCATGAGAGTACCAATAAATTTTTCTGTGTCCCTCAGTATTTTCTGAGCTTCCCTTTTGATCTGATCACTGGTGGAAGGTTGCTCTCTCAACTCTTCCTCCTGATCTAACTGCTCTTCTGACTGAGTATCTTCCTGATCTTCCTCCGTGAAAATATTAGTACCTATCCTTGGTACCAAAGTCTATCTTCTTGTCTGTTCTTCTTGGTGCCCTTGCTGTTCTTGGACCAAGGGAACTTCTGCAGTTTGATCCTCTGCTGGCATATCACGCGATTTCTGAAACGCTCTGTCCTCCATGAACATAACATCGCGTCTTATCACAACCTTCCTACTGTCAGGAATATAGATCCTATATGCCTTGGAGGTGTCACTGTACCTTACATGATACCCCCTTTCTGTAGTTTGATCTAGCTTGCTTCTCTTTTCGCTGGTTACATGACAATAAGCCATGCTCCCAAATATCCGAGGATACCCTACCTCTGGTTTCTTTCCTCTGAAAGCTTCATCAGGAGTCTTCTTACTCAAGGCTCTATGAGGTGTCCTGTTCTGGATATACACTGCCATATTGCAGGCTTCAACCCATAAATATTGGGGTAAATGAAGGTCAAATAACATGGGCTTGGATGCTCCTACAATTGTCCTGTTCTTCCATTCTGCCACACCATTCTGCTCTGGATTGTATGGCGCAACCCACTCTCTTCGAATGCCCTCCTTTGCACAGAAATCTGTGAAGTCCCCATCTATGTATTCCCCACCATTATTTGAACGCAATGTCTTGATCTTCTTCCCCATCATGTTTTCAACAAGAACCTTGAATTCTTTGAACCTTTCAAAGACTTCATCTTTTGTCTTCAGGAAGTAGATCCAGGTCTTCTTGGAGTGATCATCAATGAATGTGACAAAATATTTTCCACCTTTGAGAGCGTTAGTGGACATTGGTCCACAGATATCTGAGTGTATCAATCCCAAAATGCTTGCTGCCTTGTTTTCACTTTTGGGAAAAGTTGCCTTAGTGTACTTCCCAAGTACACATCCTCGGCATACATCATCATGCTTCGGCTGAGAATAGGTGCCCCATCAATTGTTTCTTTGAGCATTTTCAATGCACCGTGATGTCGGTGCCCCATTCTTCTATGCCAAAGTTCATTCAACCCTTTCTTGTCTTCAAGATTACAACTGACTAGTGCCATTGGAGTTTCGATCTGCAACCTGTATAGTCCGTTGCTTTTGATCCTGATCTGCCTTATTTGCTTCCAACTAGGATGCTTAACATATACTTTCTTTCCGGTAAAGTGTATGTCATACTGTTTGTCCTGCAACTGGGATATTGAGATTAGGTTCATCCCAAGCCCTGGCAAATGTAGTACATCTGTGATCCTCACACTGGTTCCGACTTCCGTCTAAAACACTACGAATCCTCTCCCAACTTGAGTGCACTTCGTGCTCTTGCCCATAGTGATATGGAAGTTCATCTGCTCTTCCCTATAGCTCGGGAAGTATTCTCGCACTCTAGTCATATGAGCTGATGCCCCGTTATCAATATACCAGATTCTTGCAGATACTGAACTTGCTAGGCATGTATCATCCTCTTTTAACCTAGAGGATAAGACATCTAAGTCTGTCATACTTTTTTGTGCTTCCTTCTTTTGGTGCTGCGTCTCCTCTGAAGCTTCTAGTTTACGTAGTCCCTTTTCCTGACCTTGCTTCCTTTCGATATGACAACTTTGATACCATGTGAAAATTCTATGATGGAGAACCCTCCTGCAGCTACTTATTAAATTTCTTCTATTGCATTGTCAAACACAATTATTTAACATTTCTCGTGTTAAATAATAAAATAAAATATGCTGCAGGCTTCACGATTAACAAATTACATATAAAAATAGCACAAGTAATCACACATAGACACTGTTATTTTTGGACAATTGTCCCCGGAAAAACCCAACTTGGGAAAACCAGTGCAACAGATCTGAGTGTTTCTTTATTATGTAGAAATTTTGAGTACAAATGTGTGATTGTAAATGTCAATCAATCACCTGAAGAATCCTGATGAGAAAATGCTGAGTGAGACTCTACTCACATCACCTTTTGAGTTCCGGCACTGACCTGCACCCACTCTGATTGACTCTGCGTGATTTTTGTGTAGTGACTGCGTCACTGCTTTTGCTGCTTGTCGTGGCTGCTTCTGTGCTTACTGTTGTATGAGACTTGAGTGCTCCTTCCTACCCAAAATGTCCTCCTGACACCGGATGAACCCTCAGCTGCTCCTTCAACAGAAAACGAAAACTCCCTCTGCTTCTCTGTGCTGGCCCAACGTAACTGCTGCTAGGGTAATTCTGCGCTGAAGCTCTGGCTCCTTTCTCACTTTTCTTCTTGTATTCTCTATGCTTCAGAATTCTCCCTCTTGGAGATTTCACCTTCCCCTCTCTGCAAATGAGAATCACTTCGATTCTTCCTCTCACTTGAAGAAATCGAACTCTTGATTCTTTCTCTGTCTGATGTGTTTTCCTTAGGCCCCTCACCCTCCCTATATTCTTCTATTGAACCTTCAACGACCAAGATTAAATCATAATCAAGGGTTAAGTTTAACTTGGAGGTGATCCATGACTTTATCTAGAATATTCACACTTGGTTTAATTAATACCCTTTAATTAATCAGTTTTCTTAAGTTTAGACTTAGGAAAACATTAAAAAACGATTAATTATTTCAATTAAACCATCTCTAAGTGGAATTTCCCAAAACCATTTCTGGGTTTTATGGACAACATGTGTCATAGCCTATATAGAAAGTTACAAGGCTAGAGCACATCTGATGCTACCATAAATCAACAGGATTTGGCATTAGAAGATCAAGATGTCATGGATTATGTGCAGGGGAAGATTCATGAGCCTCCATCTAATGCACCAGCTGCCACAAAGACGAAGCATAGAAAAGGGGAAATCAAAGCAAAAATGATTATCATGGATTCAATTCATAAGCACTTGGTTGCTTACATCTCCAAGTTGGACACATCTAAAGAGATATATGATAAGTTGGTTAGCATGTTCAGGGCTAACAATGCTAATCAAGTTCTTTTCTTCAAGAATCAATTGAAGAATATCAAGAAGGGCAAAGAAGAATCCATTCAATCCTATTTTGCGAGGCTCACTGAAATCATGAATAATCCTTTAGCTATTGGAGAAGAAATAGCTGATCGAGAGATGATTCTCATTGCACTTGGAGGTCTCCCACGTGATTGGTATGTATTCAATACTACTATTTTGTTAAATTTTGGGTACCAGGGACAAGTGGTTCCCCATGACAAGGGACATGTAGCAGGTAGCGAACATCTTCACCAAAGCCTTACCACAGGGCAAACATGTCTACTTCAAAGACAAGATGGGAGTGGTGAGGAACACTTTCCTTGGTAAGAGGGAGTGTTAAATTTTGGATACCAAGGACAAGTGGTTCCTCATGGCTTTGATCTTTTGCCTAGGGAAAAGTGTTCACTCTATTGTACCTCTTCTTCTAAAAGTGACTTTATAAGTGGTAAAGTTAGTCTAATTTAAAAGTGTCTTTATAAGTGATAAAGTTATGTTCTAATTTGAAAGTGACTTTATTAAAGTCAATGAAGAATTAGAAAGTGAAAAGTGACTATGGAAATAAAAGGCTAAGTGGGTCTTTTTATAAGTGGGTGAGTGATTAAATAGAAAAAGTGAAAATAATGCACATTTATTTTCAGCCCTTGATCAAAAACTTTCTTAGCCATTGTTAGGTCCCCATATTACTAGTGTAGTCCCTTATTGTTATTAGTGTAGCTCCCTTATTGTTATTGTTGTACCCGTGTAATCCCGATATTGTTATTATTATTCCGTTACATTATTATTGTTAGGTCGGCTAGGATTATATTGTGACTCCATGGACCCCTATATATAGAAGGAGGTTTTGTCATTTGTATAATCCAGGAATTGTTCATTTATGTAATGTATTGGAGGTTGGCCCCTCGAAGTGGCTGATTTCTAAGGCGTTGATCTCTCTTTTTTACTATTTTTGAGCTGGTTTCATAACATTTGGTATTAGATCTTTGGATTTTAGGGTTTTTCTGCTCCAAACAGGTCATCGTGGCATTTTCGCTATAACTTTTTTGCTACGAAGGTTCAAAAGCTGAAATTTTTACAGAGCGAAGCCGAAATCCTGAGGAACGTCTTGTAAAAATTTCAGATCTTGGTTTGCAATATTTTCGGAGATATGATCTGTGGAAGTTATGGTTTTTTCAGTCTCCCGAATTTCACTTAAACAAGACATTGTGACATTTTCTCTATAACATTCTCTCTACGAAGTTTCAGATGCTGAAATTTTTACAGAGCGAAGCCGAAGTCCTGGAGCACTTGTAAAAATTTCAAATCTTGGTTCGCAATATTTTCGGAGATATGATCTATGGAAGTTAGGGTTTGTTCAGGCTCTCGAATTTCATCTCAAAGAAGTGACCTTGGGAAAATCGTCATAACTCTCTCTTTGAGCATCAGATTAGAATTCTGTAAAAAGTGGCCGCAATTACACAAACTATAGTTTCTTGTATATCAATTTCAGAGCCGAAGGAGGAAACAAAGACACATGGCACGTCGTACAATTTCGCTTTACTGAACCAGTCCAAAATTAGGTCATTGTGGGAGATTGGGCATAACTTTGACTTGAAGAATCCAAATCAAGTTAGACCTGTAGCATTTGAAAGAAGATTTAGAGGGTTGCTACAGGGCTGAATTTCAGATATTGAAGATACGAAATCACAGAGATAATTTAGTTTCAATATCGAGCTCCTCAAAAGCAAGAAAAATGTGTGTATTTTTTTCAAATTGCATAAGTCTTGCTTGAAAAATCAATTATAAGTGATTCCAAAGGCCTTTTGAGCATATATATTAGTATTGAGTTCTAAAATGCCCCCCTAAAAAGAATTCAACAGCCATTAAGCCCTCATAATACTCTACTGTGACTCATGAAGATGAAGAATTGCAACATGATCTATCAAAATTACAAGAGTAAGTGCACCAAAATTCGCTCTCGCAAAGAGCAACAAAAAATGAAATGCAAATTTTGAAGAAAAGTGTGGAAGCGAACATGGATGCATTGAAGAATAATATGGATGGTTTGAAGAAAGACGTGGAAGCTAAGATGGATGGCATGGAAGTTAGCATGGAAGCTAAGATGGATGACATGAGAGACAACATGGAAAACATGAAGAATGATCTAAAAGTAGACATGGAAGGTTTGACAAAGTTGATACAACAAATGTTCCCTAATGGCGAAAAGATTGTAAAGGAAACTCATGATCAGAACAAAATAAATGTTAATCTTGATTTCATAAACTTTAATGTTGGATGGAAGAACCACCATATTCCAAAGATGGATATGAGGAAGTTTGATGGCAGGGATCTCGTAACATGGATATTACAGATGGAGCAATATTTTGATCTCAATAATGTGAAAGACACACAAAGGGTACGCATTGCAACTTTGCATTTAGAACAAAATACATTTGTATGGTATCTATGGCTTTGCTCTCGTAAAAAAATTGTCACTTGGTCAATTTTTACGAGGGAAATGATAGCACATTATGAGTATACAAAGAGCAACACCTTCTTTAGCCAATTGATAAATCTCAAACAAAAGGGTTCAATGGTGGAACACATTGAGGACCTCCAAAAATTGAATATAAGGGTAACTGATATTCTAGAGGAACATAGGATTGATGTCTTCATAAGGACTTTAAAGGATAACATCCAACATGAAGTTTGCGTTTGGGAACTTGATTCATTGGAGAAGGCATTCCGGTTGGCAAGAAAAATTGAATGTAAAATTATGGCAACAAGGAAGCCTTCCACTCACATGTATAAAGATGGAAGTGTTGCTACTCCTAGACTTCCACAACTTACAAGGTTGACACCACGACAATTGGAAGAAAAAAGAGCAAGAGGGCTTTGCTACAGTTGTGATAGCAAATACACTAAAGGTCATAAGTGCATTGAGAAGAAATTATTTTACATAGATTGTGAAGAGGAGGAAGAAAATGAACAAGAAACTTCAAAAGAAGAGGATATACACCAGGAACCAACCCTAAAAGAAGAAGAAATGATTCCAACCATATCGTGTAATGCATTGGCAGGAATTACCACTCCTCAAACTCTCAAGATAGAAGGACATATCAAGAAGAAAAAAGGTAATAGTGTTGATTGATTCAGGTCGTACCCATAATTTTATTCATTTTAAGGTAGCCAAGGAATTGAATTGTTTCGTATACCCAACACCAGAATGTCAAGTGATGGTTGCAAATGCAGGAACTATAAATTGCTTTGGAAAATGCCATAATATCAAGCTGACGATGGGGAAATATGTATTGAATATTCCAATGCTTTCCATTCCAATGGGAGGTGCTGATGTTGTACTAGGAGTACAATGGTTACAGTCTTTGGGGACGGTAGCTTTTAATTTTCAAGAACTTTTCTTGAATTTTTTTTCGAAAGGAAAGGAAATCGAATTACGGGGTATCGCAGGGAAGCCGAGGAAGATAATAAGCTCTAATGTCATGACAAAGCTTCTGAAGAAAGAACGAGGTGTAATTGCACAATTATGCTCACTAGAAGTTCCAACATTAAAATCATCTATTTCTTCAGATCTCCAAACAGTCTTGGGCAATCATTCTGAGGTGTTTGAAACTCCCAAAGGACTCCCACCTCTTCGTGATCATGATCATGCTATTCATTTGATTCCAGGAGGTGTTCCTCCAAACATCAGGCCTTACAGATATCCTTATGTCCAAAAGAACGAAATTGAACATATGATTGCAGAAATGTTAGAGGATGGTATAAATCAACCTAGTCAAAGTTCTTTCTCGGCTCTTGTAGTATTGGTGCACAAGAAGGATGGATCATGGCGCATGTGTCCGGATTATAGGGAGCTCAATAAGCTCACTATTAAAGATAAATTTCCCATTCCTGTAATTGATGAATTATTGGATGAATTACATGACACAATTTATTTTACCAAGTTGGATCTTCGTTCAGGATATCATCAAATTAGAATGAAGACTGAAGGTATCCCGAAAACAACATTTCGAACTCATGAGTGTCATTATGAATTTTTGGTCATGCATTTTGGCCTTACCAATGCACCTTCTACATTTCAAGGGTTGATGAATTCCATTTTCAAACCCACCCTTAGAAAATTTGTGCTAGTATTTTTTGATGACATACTAATCTACAATAGGTCTTGGAAGGATCATGTTCAACATGTTGGCAGGGTGCTCAAACTATTGGAGGAGAAACAATTATATGGAAAAATATCCAAATGTTTCTTTGGAGTACAAGAGGTGGAATATCTGGGTCATATTGTATCTCACGAGGGTGTTAAGGTAGACCCTAACAAAATTAAAGCCATTAAGGAATGGAAAGTCCCTACAACCATAAAGCAGTTGCGAGGATTTCTTTACAACATTATTGAAGAAAGATGCATTTTCATGGACTTCTGAAGCAACTAAGGCCTTTGAACGTCTTAAAGAGCCAATGTGCCTAGAACCGGTCTTAGCTACGCCAGACTTCACAAAAACCTTTATTGTGGAATGTGATGCCTCAGGAAATGGAATTGGTGCTGTTTTAATGCAAGAAGAAAGACCCATTGCTTTTGAAAGTCGTCCAATCAAAGGAAATTATTTACAGAAAGCTATTTATGAGAAGGAAATGTTGGCAATGCTACATGCACTAAAGAAATGGTGACCTTACCTAATGGGAAGGCACTTCAAGGTAAAAATTGATCATGATAGTCTTAAACACTTTTTGGAACAAAGACTATATTCAGAAAAGTAGAAAAAATGGGTCACAAAAATGTTGGGTTATGACTTTGAAATCATCTACATAAAAGGGAAGCTAAATGTTGTTGCAGGTGCACTCTCAAGAAAGGATGAAAAGGTGGAAGCATTGCTTTGTGCAATTTCTATTATCCAACCAGATTGGATAACCAAAGCAAGGGATGAATGGAAGAAGGACGAAAAAGTGTGGACACTCATTCAAAAGTTGAAGCAAGACCCTAGTACATCTGATACATTTAGTTGGAAAAATTATTCATTATGGTACAAAGATCGCTTATATCTTTGTAAGAATTCCCAACTAAAACAAAGGATTCTTTTGGAATTGCACACTTCTCCTTTAGTAGGACACACATGATTTTTAAAAACTTACCATAGGGTGAAGAAAGAATTTTTTTGGGATGGCCTTAAATTTGATATTCAAATGTTTGTGGCAAAATGTTTGGTTTGTCAGCAAAATAAAGTTGAGACAATTAAGACCCCAGGTCTTCTACAGCCTTTATCCATTCCAAGTCAACGTTGGGAGGGGATTTCAATGGATTTTATCACATGTTTACCCAAGTCCGAAGGAAAAAGTGTCATCATGGTGGTATTTGATAGACTTACCAAGTATGCATACTTTTGTGCATTATCTCATCCATTTAAAACAAGTACAACTGCTACTACATTTATGGAAACAATTCAAAAGCTACATGGAAATCCAAAGATTATGGTAAGCGACAAAGATCCCATTTTTGCTAGAAATTTTTGGACGGAATTATTTTCTTGTTTGGGCACTCAACTAGCTCATAGCTCATCTTATCATCCTCAATCTGATGGTCAATCTGAGATAGTGAACAAATGTTTGGAAGGATATCTTCGTTGTTTTGTATCTGATAAACAAACACAATGGGTCAAGTGGTTACCTCTGGCTGAATGGTGGTATAACACTTTCTTCCATACTGCAACAAAATTTACCCAATTTATGGCACTTTATGGATATCATCCACCGTCCATCATATCTTCTTTAAGAGAAAATTCTTAGGTGCAAGCAGTGGAAGATCACATTGAGCATCAATAGCAAGTTCTCCAACTCTTAAAGGACAACCTCAATTTGGCACAAAATCGAATGAAACAACAGACAGATCAACATCGTAGCGAGAAAAGTTTTGATGTAGGAGACTGGGTATTTTTACGGCTACAACCATACAAACAAATGTCCCTCAATCAAGCTAAGAAGGATAATAAATTATCGCCAAAATACTATGGTCCTTATAAGGTGTTGCAAAAGATTGGTACTATGGCATACACATTGGAGCTTCTTGCTTCTTTGCGAGTACATCTAGTTTTCCATGTTTCATGCTTAAAGAAGGTTATAGGTGACAAACTTCCAGTTCAAACAATAGTGCCAGAACTTGACGAGGAAATAAAAATCATATTGGAACCTCAAACAATCATGAAAACAAGAACTCGATAGCTATGAAATCGATCAATTTCAGAGTATCTCATCAAGTGGAAGAACTCACCCACTGAACATTCCACATGGGAGGATGAGAATTTTATACTGAAGCATCATGAGCTACTTAAGCGTTGAGGACAACATTTTTTTGAAGGAGAGGGGCATGTTAGGTCCCCATATTATTAGTGTAGTCCCTTATTGTTATTAGTGTAGCCCCCTTATTGTTATTGTTGTACCCTTGTAACCCCCATATTGTTATTATTGTTCCATTACATTATTATTGTTAGGTCGGCTAGAATTATATTGTGACCCCATGGACCCCTATATATAGAAGGAGGTTTTGTTATTTGTATAATCCAAGAATTGTTCATTTATGTAATGTATTGGAGGTTGCCCCTTTGAAGTGGCTGATTTCTAAGGCGTTGATCTCTCTTTTCTTCTATTTTTGATCTGGTTTCATAACATTTGGTATTAGAGCTTTGGATTCTAGGGTTTCGTTGCTCCAAACAGGTCATCTTGGCATTTTCGCTATAACTTTTTTGCTACGAAGGTTCAGAAGATGAAATTTTTACTGAGCGAAGCCAAAATCCTGAGGAACGTCTTGTAAAAATTTCAGATCTTGGTTTGCAATATTTTCGGAGATATGATCTGTGGAAGTTATGGTTTTTTCAGTCTCCCAAATTTCACTTAAACAGGAAATCGTGACATTTTCGCTATAACTTTCTCTCTACGAAGTTTCAGAAGCTGAAATTTTTACAGAGCGAAGCTGAAATCCTGAAGCACTTCCTGTAAAAATTTTAGATCTTGGTTCGCAATATTTTTGGAGATATGATCTGTGGAAGTTAGGGTTTGTTCAGGCTTCCGAATTTCATCTTAAAGAGGTGATCTTGGGAAAATCGTCATAACTCTCTCTCTGAGCATCAGATTAGAATTCTGTAAAAAGTGGTCGCAAGTACACGAATTATAGTTTCTTGTGCAATGTTGCAAGAAACGTCCCCCCTCGGCTCCAAGCCCCAAAACACGTCTCGTACGGAACCATATGGGATCAGTACAGCGAAACGTGTTTCGCAAAAAAATTGGCGGTTCCTGGAATTTTGGATCCGTACGGTCGGATCCGCGTTTCCGTATAGCGGATTCACGTTTTGTGCGGCGGATCGCTGTACGGAAGTGCCGTGGATCCGTATAGATTGCGAGCAGTTCCATACAACGCCGTACGGTTCCGCTTTGCGCACTTAAAAAAAACGTTTTTTAATTTTTAAATTTTTTTTTTTAATTAATATTTTCGGTTTTATTTGGGTTCGTTAATGAGTTAGTCTTGGGTTAGGGATATGATGAAAAGGTTATGAGCTCTATTTCACATATTATTTTCTCACTTGTGTTTTTGGAGAGCTTGGAGAAGAGAGGAGAAGAGAGCTTGGAGAAGAAAAGAGAAAGAGAGGAGAAGAGAGAGTTGAGGAGAGCTCGGAGGAGTGAAGGAGCAGAAGCTTGGAGGAGTAAAGAAGGGCTTCCATCTACAAGAGCTAAAGAAGTAAGTGCAAACCCCAAACTCTCATTTTTTTTGTCATTGTTTTTTGTATTTTCTCTCCTCTCTCTCCTACACTTTCCCATTCTTTCTTCTTGTACATTTATTTGCAAGTTGTCCACCATCTATATTCATACTCAAAGATGATGTTTCTTTGGGTTTTATGTATCATTCCACTCTTGGTTTTGATGATGGTAAGGGGGAGTAGAAATAGAAGAGGAGAACATGATGAAGAAGAGGAAAGTGGTCACCATATGAGTGACCCAATGTATGATGAGGAGGAAGCTTTTGAAGAGGAAGGGGATGATGAAAACATTGAATCACAAGATGGGAAAGCTGCATTGACACCCTTGTGGAACTATGTGACCAAACTTGAAGGGGGAAAAGGTGGTGGAAGCTACAAGTTTTTGTGACCTCGTGGTTGTCATGGAGGAAAACCATATAGCGGTTCTTATACCCGTGTGAGGAGGCCTCTTTGTGGGGTGATGGACAGTGATGAAAGAAAGGGTGCTGTGGAGATAGCAATTTGCCCAAAGGTTCTCGTTGAACAAAGAAGAAAATACATCCAAATAGAGGAGGCTGCACAACAAAAAAATAAAAAACAAAAAACTCAGTCTGAATCAAGTGCAACCTCTAGATTTGGTAGCTCATTTTCTCATGGTGTTTTTGTAAGTTCTGGAGGTAAAAAAACAATAGCAGATTTCCTTAATGTTGTTGGGAGGGATGATGTGGATGGAAAGATATTTCGATTTCTTTGTGCTTGCGGTGTACCATGTGCTTCACTCTCCCTATTGGCATGAAATGGTAAAGGGCATCAATGAAGCCCCAAAATGATATAAGTCCCCCAACTATGAGAAAGCTAGAACAATGTTATTAGAAAGAGAAAAAGGAAAGGTTCAAGCAGCTTTGACACGTTTTACAAATGAGTGGGTGGATAGTGGGGTATCCATTGTATTAGATGGGTGGACAAATATCAGAAACCAACATTTGATAAATGTTCTTGGTGTTTCTGCTACTGGTGCAGTGTTTGTTGCATGTCATGATTCCTCCTCTATCAGTGCAACTGCCCAAAACATTGCATATGTCCTATTGCAATCAATCAGAGATGTTGGTCCTAGCAAAGTGGTTCAAGTGATCACAGATAATGCAGCAATTGTAAGGGAGTAGGTAAAATTATTGAGCGTACTTATCCACACATATTTTGGTCTGGGTGCTTGGTGCACACATTGAACCTTTTGATGCATGATATTGTGAAGCATAAAGAATGTGGGTGGATTAATGAGCTTTACAAGAGAGGGAAGAAGCTCATTAAATTTATCACAGGGCATACAAGGGTAAACTACTTCTATGGCACTTATTCCAAGTTGCAGTTGCTTAAACTTGCAAAAACCAGATTTGCAAGTTATTACCTCACCTTTAGGCGGCGAGTGAAGGTGAGACAAGCTCTAACTAATATGGTCACCGCTGAATCATGGGAGGAGATTAACACTTAAAGAGATGGTGCTAATGCAGCAAAGGACACTATTATTGACATGTTATTTTGGTCACAGGTTAAATATGTTTGCAATTCACCAAACCAATTTATTACATGATCAAATTTGGGGATTCAGATAAGCCAATAATTGGCGAGGTGTATGAGCAAATGGATAACATGTTGGGGCAGATTAAAGACATTGTTGAGCCTAGAGACACCACCTTGTACAAATATATTCGTGTAGAGGTGGTAAAACGATGGGATATGCTAAATATTCCATTGCATGCATTAGCATATGTATTGACACCTAAATATTATAGTCCATCATGGCTTTCTACAACAGCACCTGGGGGGGCGAGCAGGAGAAAACCACACCTAGATCAAGAGCTCCTAATCAAATATATGGATGCACTAGATAAATTAGTCCCTGATGAGGAGGAGGCACACTTGGTACGGAAACAGTTGAGCAACTATACACTTTCCACTGGTCCATTTGGGAGCATGCATGCTATTAGAGATCGAGAGATTTTTTCTTCTATTGAGTGGTGGAACATGCATGGAGGTGCTACTCCACTTCTACAGACTTTGGCATTGCGAGTGCTATCACAGGTGGTAAACACTTCTTCTGCAGAGAGGTGTTGGAGCTCTTATTCTTTCATCCATAGTGTTAAAAGGAACAGGTTGAGTTTAGACCGGGCAGAGAGCTTGGTTTATGTTCATTACAACTTGAGATTGTTGTCCCATTACTGTGATGATGCAAAGAGTAACAGAGACCTTAAGGTTTGGGACAGGTATCCAGAGGAGACCAATTTGGAGGATGGAGTGTTGTGATTAGAGCAATTAGAGGATGCTCTTACCCATGATGATGATGATCGACTTGACATGCCACCCCCCACTGGTCCCTTGCTTCCTAGGTTCCATGGTTCAACACCAACAGCAGGGGCTTCGTCTTCATCAGTTACAGTGCCACTGCCACAGCTTCCACAACCACCATCTTCTTCATTGCCACCATGTGGAGGCGCATTGTCACGTACTCTTCATGGTGGAAGGAGGAGAGATGAGTAGATATTTTCAGTGTTCACACTTTATTGCTTTTGTCATAGATTATCATTAGACTTGTAGGCTTGTTGTGAATTTGAACTTTTTTGTCTTGGTGGTGGCCAAGTGGCCTATTTTGTAAACATTATTATTTGAATTTTGGACATGACTAATGTTGACAGTTGCTCACTTATAATATGTTTTATGTTTTATAATATTATTAAATGTTTTATGTTTATCATTTATGTTTTATAGTATGCTTAATTTTTAAATGTTTTATGTTTTAAAATTTATAGTATGCTTAAATGTTTTATCATGCTTAAATGTTTTATGTTTATCATTTATGTTTTATGGTATGCTTAAATGTTTTATCATGCTTAATTATTTGATGTGTGTTTGTAATTGCTAGGATCTAGAATCTATATTCTAGATTCCCGATGCTCGAATAATTAATTATTGATGTACAATGGAATCATGGATGTCATATCTATCTTGATTTATGTAAAAATATGCATGTTTTCATGTCTTCTACAACTAATATGGTATTTGGGATTGTTGTTTTGAATATAAATGCAAAAAAATATTATATATATATATATACTAGACGCTTCCGAAACGCTTCGCTTCCTAAATTTTTGGAAAATGACGCTTCCACATCCCCGCTTCGTGCAACGTTGTTCTTGTGTATCAATTTCAGAGCCGAAGGAGGAAACAGAGACATGTGGCATGTCGTACAATTTCGCTCTACTGAACCAGTCCAAAATTAGGTCATTGTGGGAGATTGGACATAACTTTGACTTGAAGAATCCAAATCAGGTCCAACCTGTGGCATTTGAAAGAAGATTCAGAGGGCTAGTACATGGTCGAATTTCAGATATTGAAGATCCGAAATCACAGAGATAATTCAGTTTCAATATCGAGCTCCTCAAAAGCAAGAAAAAAGTGTGTATTTTTTTCAAACTGCATAAGTCTTGCTTGAAAAATCAATTTTAACTGATTCCAAGGGCCTATTGAGCATATATATTAGTATTGAGTTCTAAAATGCCCCCCCTAAAAAGAATTCAACAACCATTAAGCCCTCAGAATACTCTACTATGACTCATGAAGATGAAGAATTGCAACATGATCTATCAAAATTACAAGAGCAAGTGCACCAAAATTCGCTCTCGCAAAGAGCAACAAAAAATGAAAGGGAAGTTTGGAAGTTAGGATGGGTCACATGTATCATGTGGCCTCGAGGATATTGCAGGAGATCACCATTGGTGTGCCAGATTTCAGTTCCGATCACCTTGATGTATGCAGAGGATGTGTTATTGGGAAGTTTGTAAAAGCTCCTTTTCCCAAGAGTGACAACAGGACGACAAGGATCCTTGACTTGATTCATTTCGATGTGAGTGGTCAAATGTCTCATGTGTCCTTGAATGGCTTTGAGTATTATGTCTTATTTATTGATGACTACTCCAGGAAGACTTGGATCTATTTCTTGAAGACCAAGGGTGAGGTTTTCAAGTGGGGTCGAGAGTTCAAAGCTCTTGTGGAAACTCAAATAGGCAGGAAGATTGAGGAACTAAGGTCGGACAATGGAGGTGAGTATACTCTTGGTGAGTTTGTGGATTTTTGTGCCGAGGCAGGCATTGAGAGGGAGTTCTCTGTTCCTCACACACCTCAGCAGAACAGGGTGTCAGAGAGGAAGAACAGATCCATTGTAGAAGCCATGCTTCACGATCAAGGGTTACTTTTATTTTTGTGGGCAGAGGCCTGCAACACTGCTTTGACTTACAAAACAGGAGTCCATATTGTGCGTTGGGGAATGTGACTCTTGAGGAGGCTTTCTCCGGGAAGAAGCTTGATGTTGGGCACTTTCGTATCTTTGGGCGCCTTACATATTCTTATGTCCCCAAGTAGAGCAGGACCAAATTAGAACCTACTGCAGACAAGGGTATCTTTGTGGGTTATGGCAAGACCTCGAAAGCCTATCGGATTTACATTCGTGCAAAGAGGAAAGTGGTTGTGAAGAGGGATGTAGTTCGAGGAGGAGAGAGCTTTCAGGAGGTCATGGGAGTTGCAGTGTATAGAGTCACCAGACACTCAGCATTAGCCGAGTCAGTCACAGGGATCCAATGCACAGGGTGCAAGAGGTCAGGGATTGAGAAGTACATCTATTACAGTTATAGGTCCATCAGTGAGCAGTGGCTCTCAGAGTCAGGTGAGTGGATCTTCGGGCAGCTTACAGGGCAACCCACAGAACTGGTCATAGGATAGTCCATTGATGAACAACTCGCATGGTACATCAGGTTCTACAGGCACAAGTACAAGTATGGGGTCAGTTGGCAGGCCTTTAGGAGTTCAGGCTTTTGATGATGATAAGGATTCTTTCACTCCGATGGAAGTAGTAGTTTCAGGGAAGAGGAAGCCCAAGTGGCTTCTAGACACCTTGCATGAGGCCACATCAGTTGCTGGTCCAAAGAGACAGGTTAGAGAGAATAGACAACTTGAGCGGTTCTGTAGTTACATGGCATTGGTAACAAGCATTGTTGACACTGAGCGTTCTAGTTATGAGGAGGTAGCCAACCAACAGGTCTGGAGAGATTCCATGATAGAGGAGTATTCTTCTATGATGAAAAATGATGTTTGGGAGGTAGTGCCTAGGCCTGAAGGTAAATCAATTGTTACTTCCAGATGGCTCTACACGATAAAGCATGCTGCAGATGGCAACATAAAGAAGTTCAAGACTCGGTTTGTGGCGAGAAGGTTCTCATAGGTAGAGGGAGTTGACTATGAGGAGACCTTTGCTCCCGTAGCTCGGTATACATCTATTCGCTCCATTATATCGATTGCAATAGAGATGGGTTGGACGATCCAACAGATGGATGTGAAGACTGCCTTTCTCAATGGCTTCATTCAAAAGGAAGTTTATATTGAGCAGCTGCAGGGCTTTAAGGTGCATGGGTGTGAGACCCATGTATGCAGGTTGAAAAGGGCACTCTATGGCCTGAAGCAAGCTCCTAGAGCTTGGTGCTCTCGTATTGATGCATACTTGCAGCGGTTGGTTTCACTAAGAGTGAGACTGATACGAACCTATTCTTCATTGTTGTAGGCAAGGAGCCTCTCATTTTGGTGTTGTATGTTGATGACTTGTTCATCACTGGAGCAGAGAGACTCATTGAGGGCTACAAGAGAGATCTTGTTTCAGATTTTGAGATGAAAGATATTGGCTTGATGCATTATTTTCTGGGATTGGAGGTGTGGCAGGAGGAAGGGCATATCTTCCTCGGATAGGGGAAGTACATAGTGGATATTCTTAGCAGATTTCACATGGAGGGCTGCAAACCCATGTCTACACCTATGATCACTAACTGGAAGAAGCTTCATGCTTCTGATTCAGAGTTGGTGGATCCTACACTATACAGGTAACTGATTGGATCATTGATGTATTTGGTCAACACTCGAGCAAATATATGTTTTGCAATTAACACTATGAGTTAGTTCATGTGTGAGCCCAAGATAGTGCACTGGGTGGCTGCAAAACACATTCTTTGTTACTTGCAGGGTACTGTGGATTATGGTCTGGACTATAGACAAGGTGATGGAGTGAGACTGGTAGGATACACAGATTTAGATTGGGCAGGATATGCTTCAGATGAGAAGAGCACTTCAGGGTGTTGTTTTGGGTTGGGTTCGACAGTTGTGTCGTGGTTCAGCTGGAAACACAAGTCAGTTGCATTGAGCTCAGCTGAGGCAGAGTATATGGCTGCTAGTTTGACTAGTTGTGAGGCCATATGGCTTCGCAAGATGTTGTTTGGTTTATTTGGTCAGGCATTGAGACCTTTTGTGATTCACTGCGATAATTAGAGTTGCATAAGACTCACGGAGAATCCAGTTTTTCACGACAGGTCAAAACATATTGGGATCAAGTATCACTTCATTCGAGACTATGTCCAAAAGGGAGCAGTCAAGCTTGAGTACATCTCCACAAATGAGCAGGTAGCGAACATGTTCACCAAAGCCTTACCACGGGGAAAACATGTCTACTTCAGAGACAAGATGGGAGTGGTGAGGAACACTTTCCTTGGTAAGAGGGAGTGTTAAATTTTGGGTACCAAGGACAAGTGGTTCCCCATGGCTTTGATATTTTGGCTAGGGAAAAGTGTCCACTCCATTGTACCTCTTCTTCTAAAATTGACTTTATAAGTGGCAAAGTTAGTCTAATTTA